>JARGCV010000103.1:11127500-11457500 GCA_034064705.1 Bothrops alternatus | reverse complement strand
AAAATAAACACTTGACACATATCCTTACTCCCTGACTACTGACAAAGCGGGAGAGAACTTGTGGCTCAATAGGTTAAAGCATCTGCTTAGCATGCAGACTGCCCAGGTTCGAATCCCAGAAGGGTGAGTTCTGATTGAAGAGAGTTAAGAAACTCGAAATGGCTATATCAGAAATCCCTTATTTCTTTGTCAACAATTTTAAACAACATATATATATATATATATATATATATATATATATATATATATATATATATATATATATATATATATATATATATATATATATATATATATATATATATATATATATATATTTGTGCTTGCAGGATGGCTCTGGGTTGAGCTGAAACAAGCAAAAGGAAAGAATGATTCCTTCCTCCCATATTTGGGTTTACAGGGTGCAATCTAAAAAATAAACACTTGACACATATCCTTACTCCCTGACTACTGACAAAGCGGGAGAGAACTTGTGGCTCAATAGGTTAAAGCATCTGCTTAGCATGCAGACTGCCCAGGTTCGAATCCCAGAAGGGTGAGTTCTGGCTGAAGAGAGTTAAGAAACTCGAAATGGCTATATCAGAAATCCCTTATTTCTTTGTCAACAATTTTAAACAACATATATATATATATTTGTGCTTGCAGGATGGCTCTGGGTTGAGCTGAAACAAGCAAAAGGAAAGAATGATTCCTTCCTCCCATATTTGGGTTTACAGGGTGCAATCTAAAAAATAAACACTTGACATATATACATATATACATATATACATATATACATATATACATATATACATATATACATATATACATATATACATATACATATACATATACATATACATATACATATACATATACATATACATATACATATACATATACATATACATATATATATATAATTGATTTTATGATTTGAACAATAAATGCTTAAAACACATCGTGGTGATTGGGTGAACAAAAATTCCAAAAGAAAAACATACATAAACAACTCAACTTAATACATTCACTTATCATCTTTCTATTTCCCTCTCCCACACAAGACAGAAAGAAAAAAAGAGAAAAAAACCCCAAAACATATAAATTTAATATATTCCATTTCTGTCATGAATTTTTGTTAAACCTATTTTAAGACTTTATCAGTTTCATTCCAAAACTCTCCCTGATACATATACCATAATATTTATAAGGTGTTAGGATACATTCTTTAGAATTCATATTGTCAATAAATAAAATGAGATAAATACCTATACATAACTTTTGGGGTTGCTCGCCCATTTCCCCCTTCACCACATCTACCCTCTTTCTTCTCTTCCTTCTTTCTATCTTTCTTCTCTTCCTACTTCCCTCTTCCTCCACCCCTCTCCTTCCCTTTCTCTCCACTTCTCCTCTTCTCCTCCAACCTTTCTACTTCCTTCTCCCCTCTTTCACTCTCTCTTCCCTCTCATCCCTCTTCAGATGTAGACCAGGAGTAATGTCCGAGCAACTCCTCTTTCCAAATTTTCCAAAGATTAAAACACAACATAATGATCGGGACTCATTCAGCAACAAAATCATATAAATAAAGTTCAAATTAAATATAATATTGCTTATTTAAATTTATGCAATTACAAAAGTCATCAAACACATGTAGTTATAATCTATGTCCTGTTTTTAAGCTATACTCCTTACAATTATCATTCCAAGTACATTTAATAAAAATATAACAGTGATTTCAGGTAACCTTGATATACAATCGTTCATTGAGACAAATTTTTTTCCCATTTTTATTTTTCTTTCTTCCCTTTATTCCCCCTCTTATCACCAATACCTCTCTCTCTCTTTTACAACATAGTTATCATATTTAAAATAGTAATATAAATCCAACAAAAACTTTTTAAGACTTTAATAAAGTTTATATTTTCAAACATTTATTAATTATATTATCAGGCAATTCTCCTCTTTCATTCCTAATTAAATACTAGATATATTCAATCATTTCATCAGTCTACTTCTATATAGTTTTTGTCCTCTAACCAGATTGACTCCCTCTATTAATTATCAACCTTAGTGACAATAAATTTACATCCTTCATACAACGTTAAATCAGAAATAATTTCTAAGCCTTTTTAACCCATCAAGTAACATTTTGTATCACACTTGAACCTAACTCTAGCTTTTTTTCTATGCCAATTTGGTTCCCATAATAAGGCTTTTCGATTCTCAAACCTCAAGATTTGATTGCGATGCTTCTTAACAAATTCAAACTGGCAAAAAAAATTTCCCTTTTCCTCTTTATAGTAATTTCCAAAAAGTTGTGTCAGGGTGTCAATCTTTGTTATTTTTAGTAATTGAATTAGGTCAGTTACAGCTATTTTTTGATTATCAAAATTGTCCATCAGTTGTAAATAATGCATAGCATTAGTTGATTCAATAGTTTCCACGTTCTCTCTTAATGCAGATTCTTCATTGGGTTGTAAGGATAATGTCTCTGTCTCTTTAAATTGTGAATAAGTCTATTCAGACAATTGTAGATAAGGTGTAGCAATGGTTGATTCCATAGTTTCCACATTTCCTCTTAATGCAGATTCATGATTAGGTTGTGAAAATACTGTCTCTGTCTCTTTAAATTTTAGGTAGGTCTGAGAAGTATTCTGTTCATCTTCTGTAGTTCCTTGTTCCATAACTTGATTTGTTATTAAAGGATCAAAATGAGATTTCCAATAAGCTCTAAACTCCTCTCTGATTTCTAATATTTTTTCCAGTATTGAGTCATAGTCAAGATGAGAATAACTTTCAGCCATTTTAGTGGTAGCTTTGCCTATTTCTTTATTAGAGACTATTTAAGGAAAATCCACAAATCTCCGCCTCCAAAAAGTATAATAGCGAGCTTCATCACCCAGCTGTCCAGTTATTTTTTCAAATAACAGAGAAATACAATTGAAATTTTGCTTTTTCATCACCAGATGTCCTCAGTGGATTATAGAGTCTTTCTTCTTTCTTTCCCCCCCCCAAGTTAATCAAGTTAGAGAAAGTTAAAAAAAAAGAACACAAAGGGAAAGTTTTCTCTTTCAAGCTATCTTCTGTATTATCAAATTAAAAAAGGAAAGTAACAATGTCTCTTTTTCTCTTTTTTTTTCTCCTGAAATTCACCCCACAGCAATCAAATAGTAAAATAGTACACAAAAATTAATCCTTATCTTTTTGGCTCTTCTTTCCATATATAGGCAGCCGCCAGTTTCTTAATAAAGGAAAATAAAAACTCTTACAGGAAAAATCTGAATAGTGAGGGAGGGAAAAATCTCACCCGGATTCACCATGGTGGTTTCTTATGCTTAGATGATCTTGTGACTTGCGGTTGGTGCGGCTAGGTGAACGGCCATTTTTGGCCGGTCTTCTGCTCCGTCGGCCCTCGGAGTCAGCTCGGACAGCTAGAGGAGCCGCCGCTCCTCTGCAGCCGAGCGTAGCCTCGTCGAGGTTGGTTGCGCCCTCCAGGCGCAACATTCGACCCCCATCGGGGTCTACCGACGGAGGGAAACTAGCCGGATGAGGAGAGGAGTCTCCCCGTGCGGCTAGAGGCGCCGCGAACCGGAACCAGAAGTCACATTGGGGGGGATGTCTTATTTTTTTGCCCTCCAAGTGGCAGGCGGAGGCAGAGGCATGGGCGGGGGGAGGCAGAGCAGTGGGCAGCAGGCTCACTGGAGGATCAGGTTGGACGGCAGAGATCAAGAATGCAGGGGCCGTGGCATGGCTCAGCCTGCTAAGCCTCACTTCACTAAATCGGACAGAACCTCAGCACACAGCATACACCAAGCTGTAAGCTAATCACCAAACTCCAATAAGCCAAAAACCAATGGACAGTGCTCCTTTCTCCTTTCAGAATGGGACGTGCTCTGCTGCTGCAAAAGTAAATGAGCAAAACTTTTGCAGTGCAGTGAACCTGCAGCATCAAGATGCCATGCATGGCAATTGAAACTCACCCAGCTGTTGCCTGTTCATAGAAAACAGTCCAGGAGAAGAACAAGTGATGAGAAAGAAAGTCTGTCTCTCCCCAGCAGGTGGAAATAGGCAAATGAGGAGGTGGTAGTCGAAGAAAGGGGTGGGGTTAGGATTGTATGCTGGGAAGGCAGGGAGAGAACTGAATTGCTGAGGCTTTGAGGCAGAAGTGGAAAGACGCATAGAGAGCTTGGGCCATGCTGAAAGAAAAGGGGGGCAATCCCTGAATTAGACCCACTAATATTCTAGTCAAGGGACAGTGTAAAAGCTGAAACCACATTCACTGGTCACCTCGGACTAAATGGCTTTGGTGTGGTAACAGTATCTTCTACCTTGTTTGTACCATGCAAAACATCGTAGTTCCTGTGCCTGCCCCCCCACCTCTGCATCCCACTTCTGCCTTCCACCTCTGCTGTTGACACAGGTAGGTGGCGGGGAGAGAATTGTGCCACACCACAGTCCCTGTGTGCTCGGCTCTGCCATCCAACTTGTTCGTCCAGTGAGTCTGCTGCCTGCCACCTGACCCACAATGGCCCCAGCAAACTGGAGGGGTGGGGAACCCCTATCCCCAAGAGGCAGCTGAGAATCCCACCTTGCCCGAGCCCAGCCCAGGAGCTGCCCCACATGGCCCGAGAGAATCAACAAGACTCCTCTGGTGGATCAGGCCCTGGCACCCACCCTGGTCCCATCCCCCTCTGCCAGAGACATCTGGATGCCCTCCAGCCCTGCCCAGGCTCCCCCAGTGCCCCTGACATAAGCAATGTCGAGCTGGCCATGTCTACCCTCCTGGACAACCACAATGCTGGGGCTTATTTTAGGGGTAGGGTTTAATTAGGCACATGCTTAAAAATCCTGCCAGAACTTATTTTCTGGTTGGGTCTTACTTTTGGGGAAACATGGTAGTTTCTATTCATTGTTTCTTGTCTTGCCTTCCAGTGCTTCAGAAAATAAATTGACCCCCTTTTCTTTGTGGCAGCCCCTCAAATATTGGAACATTGCTATCATGTCACCCCTAGTTTTTCTTTTCACTAGACCAGACAAACCCAATTCCTGCAACCATTCTTCATACATTTTAGCCTTCAGCTGTCTAATTATCTATGTTGCTTTTTTCTGCACTCTTTATAGATTTCTACAATTTTTTTAATAACATGGGGACCAAAACTGGATGCAGTATTCTAGGCATGGTCTTACTAAGGCTTTATAAAGCAGTATTAATACTTCATATGCTCTTGGCTTCTGGTTTTGACGTTGCGGGGAGATGGGGGTAAGAAGACAAGGCTCCATCTTTCATGTTCGATTTCGCCCTGCTGGGGACCCTGGGGGTCGAAAATCGCCCTGTAGAGGTGGCAAGCAAGGAGGGAACCCTTGTTGATCGCGGGAGGGCAGCGGCCCTTCCATTTGATCCAAGGAAGCCCTCCAAACCGACAGGGGAAAGACTGCCTACATTCGTGTATCCAGTCAGAAGCTGCTGACAACGGAAGATAATAAGCACTAACAAGCAACCTTACAGCAACGTGGATGAAACTGGGTGAGACTCTATCCTCTCTTTATGGCTCTAAGACTTCTTCCTGAAAAAACTGCCCAAAGTACCCTCCTTAATGAGAGAGGGAAGGGGGAATTTCCACCCCATTCCTTCAAGAAAAAAAGCGGCAAACTAATTACTTTGGGGAAACAGAAAATTACAAGATTAATTTGGAATTACCGTAATATAAATATATATCTTTGAAATTTGGGAAATAAAAGTGTTTTTGAGACTTTAAAAAAAAGATTTGAAAAACTTTAATATAAGTTTGGATTCAAAAAGCTGGAAAATGGCACTAATGACATCTAGTGGTGAATTATGGCACTACAACTTGTTATACCTAAAGGAAACTTGACTTGAAGCCCAGATTTAGATAAGACTCTTACTGACCTTGGGAACTATCACTTTTGAAGACTGCAGCTGGGAAAAAGGAAAAAAAAATTGGGCTGCTTATCAGTGTGGCAGAGACAATGAACTACCTTGAAACTGGCCTGCCTGAACTACAAATATAAATATTAACTGATTTTCAGAGCTGTGTTGTGGAACTAATTCCATGAAGGGGAAACACACATTATTGCTTGAGATGATGGAAGATTTTGGATTACAAAGCTTTGATTGATGAACAATTTTTATTATAAACCTACAAAAAATGAAATAGATATCCCATACTCAGCTTTAAATGGTAAAAAACCATCTCTAACACCTGTCCCCAAAGTCTTTGATTTGGTATATCACCAAGAAAATACGAATGAAGATCAGAAAGAAATTCTCTCCATGTTGAAATCAATACAAGATACTATTGCTTTAGCTCGCGATGAGACTAGAAATAACACAGAGGAGATAAAAGAACAATTTTGTAATGTAAATTTACAAACCCAGAACATGATTACAAAGACGGAACTAGCAATTCAGAAAATAGAAGGAAAACTGGAGGGAGCAGATCCAAAGATGGAGGACCTAAAGGAAGGAATTGACAGATTTAGATAACTGAAGAACTAGAAGATGGAGTGATAATATTGGAATAGTTTAAAATCAACTTCAGCATTCAGATATTATTTTTGACTAAGGAAACTAAAGTAAATGGGGCAGTGGCTGTAATTAGTGGAAGAAAAGATGTGTTCAATCCAGTTAAAATTTCTTGAAAAGCTTATTAGTAAAGCTTGTGGTCTTTCTTATGTTTCTACTAAATAAACTTAGGACAAAGACTGCAAAGGAGAAGCTTTTTTCCCAATTTGAAGGTCCTGTGCAAAATATGCTTCCCTTTGGGACACACCTATCACATTATTTTACATTTTGGATCCATCCTAGGACGTTTATCTTCTCCCATGGGTAGGGGTCTTCTGCCTTGGTCAGGGAAGACTAGAAGATCTTCAAGGTCCCCTCCTTGAAGATGGTTCCGACATAGAGGAATAAAGTAGAACTCCGAGGCTTGAAAGTTCCTCAAAGAACACGTTTATTAGTTACAAAGTACTGGCATGGTCAAAAGTGAAACCAAGTCTGAATACACAAGTAACAACTGCCCAATTACAAAGTTAAAGGTCCCACCTACAAAACTATGCAAGCAACTATGTCCCCTAATATATTTATTTGGTGGGCTTTTATGCAACGCCCAGTCCCTAGGCTCAGGAGCAGCAGATGATCTTGGTTTCCACAGGACAGAAGATTATTTTGACTAACAAAGCACTTGGGCAACCCCCCTCCCTCCGTTCTATGTGGCAACCTAGAATGAGAAGAAAAAATGGCTGCAGCCATGCCCATTGTAGAGTTGACAGTTGGCCGTTCTCAAAAGGAAAGAGTCTCCTGTATGGGAAACAAAAAGCATGTTAAGTATTTCTTCGAGGCTTGTGAGATATTTATTGTAAGCATTTTTTTATTAACCTGTCTGCTTACACCCAGGTAGCTACTGATAGTGGATAGCCTTCCCACTGAACAAGGTATTGTAACTTCTTGTACAACCTAGAATCAAGAATTTATTTCATAAAGTGTCTCCCCCTCTACCACTACTGGACCCGGCGGCTTCTTTGGAATAGGTCTTAAAGAGGATTCAGACACAGGTTTCAACAGACTACAATGAAACACAGGGTGGACTTTTTCCAAGAGCCACGGAAGTTTCAATTCCACTGTAACAGGGTTTATGATTTTTGTGATGGGAAAAGGACCAAGGAACTTTGGCCCAAATTTTCTGCTGGGTAACTTTAACCTTAAGTATTTTGTTGAAAAATAAACCAATTGCCCAACTTAAAATGGTTTTTGAGGAGAGTGTCATTTATTTGCCTGCTTCTTGTAAACCTTGGTAGCCTTGGTCAATGCTTTCTTCACATTCACCCAACCCCCCCTGGAAAGATATCACCCATTGATCTAAAGTCTGGGAAGTAGGAGGCTCTTGTGGGTGTTCAAGCATAGGCACAAAATCTTGACCCATTATTATTTTAAACGGGGTGAGTCCAGTGCTACTGTGCACCGTATTGTTTTAGGCTACCTCGTGAAAGGCAGGAGGTCAGCCTAATTAGACTGCTGGTAATTAATATAGCATCTGAGGTACTGTTCCATCATTGTGTTAGCTTTTTCAGCTGCTCCATTTGTACTTGAATGAAAAGCTGACAAAAGCCCCTGAGTCAACCCAATCAGTTTAACAAACTACCCCCAGAACTTTGCAGTAAACTGGAACCACTTGTCAGAAACAATTTGCTTCGGGGTTCCATGGAGCTAATATATGTGTTTCAAAAACATCTTGGTTAGCTTCTGGGCAAGGGAAGTCCTGAGCAAGCAATGAAATGTGCTTGTTTGTAAAATAGATCAATTACAGTTCATATTACAGTGTTTCCCTTGCTCTCAAGCAACTTTACTATAAAGTCCATGGCTATTTCCTCCCAAGGCTAGGAAGGGTCAGCCACTTGTTGCAGCAATCCTGGGGGCTTCCTAGGACGTCTTTTCATTGCAGCACAAGTAGCACAGCTCCTCACATAACTCTCAATGTCTCTTTTCATTCCTGGCCACCAGAATCGCCTCCGCACTAAATACAACATTTTCAGGAACCCAAAATGACCCGCCTGCTTTGCATCATGACTCTGCTAAAGGGCTTGGAGTCTGAGACCATTTGGGAGGTATAACTTAGAGCATTTCCAGGCTAGTCCTCCCCTAAGGGTTAAAATTGATTTGCTGTCTTTGAACCAAGTGTCAGTCTCTAATTGCTCCTTTAGTTCCTTCAGTAAGCAATGTCAGGACCAGCAGGTAGTCCTTGGGTTTGCAATCTAGTTGTTATTTGAGAAGCAGAATGCAGCAGGGGAATAATGGAGTTGATTACTTCTTCCTGGTGAGTTTTGAACTGGGGCATTCAAGACAAAGCATCAGCCAAAATATTCTTACCCCTGGGAAATACTTTAAGGTGAAGTTAAAGTGGTTGAAGTATTGAGCCCACCGGACCTGTTTCAGGGATAATTTGTGGGGGTTTTTCAGAACTTGCAAATTTTTATGATCCATTCATACTTCAAAAGGTATCTCTCCCCCCCCCATTCCCAAAAAATGACACCATGTTAGTAATGCTCGGTTATTGGCATGGCTATCTTTGTGAAAGAGGGGATAAATTGGCAGTAAAAGTTAGCAAACTCCAGAAAGCTTTGAAGTTGTTTACGGGTGTGAGGGGGTTGCCATTGTAATATAGCTTTCACTTTTGCAGGATCCATTTCTATTCCCTCATTTGAAATTTGGTACCCTAGATCAGAGGTCTCCAACCTTTCTAGGTTGAAGGACCAGAGGAAAAAGAAGGGGGAAGCATTTTACATGTGCACGCACACACAAATTTGCACGCACAATGCAAACAGGGCGATGCTAGTACCTGCGTGACACTTGCCAGCACCACCATTTTCATGCATGGTGCCCCATTTTCACCATACAGCAGTCCATTTTCACTGCATGGTGCCCCATTTGTGTAGTGGTGACGCTAGTGTGAGTGGGGGTGAGTGTGTGCACATATGTGCATGCATTAGCCAGCCAGTCCCAAGGCCCTGTGGCCAGAATTGGGCCATGGCCCACAAGTTGGGGACCCCTGCCCTAGATAGTCAAGACGTGTCTGGTGAAAAGACATTTTCACATTTAGAAAGCTTTGCATACAGTTTAACCTTCATCAGTTTCTTCAGCACTTCATGGACCAATTTAATAATCATAGTCTCAGTGTAAATGAGAATGTCATCAAGATAAACCAAAAACCCCTTTATACAGATGATCATTGAGCATTTGGTTGATTAACTGCATGAATACAGCACGAGCTCCTTGTAGTCCAAATCCATCACTTGAAATTAGAAGCTTCCTAGGGGCAATTGAAAACAGTTTTCCATTCATCCCCTTCCTTAATCTGGACTTGGTAATAAGCCTTCCTTAAATCCAACTTTGTAAAAACTTTCCCCTTTGCCAGGTCAGCTAACATGTCTGTCTTTCATTAAGGGGAGGGGGTACGTGTTCTCTAGGCTGACAGTGTTCCATCTTTTAAAATCTACGCATAATCTTAGTGACCCATCTTTTCATAGAACAATACATGGGCTGCTACACAAGATTTTGCTGGTTGGATGAAATCTCGGGCCAGGTTCTTATCAATGTACTCTCTTCTTCATTTCTCTGGGCATCATTGAGTACATTTTTGGCTTCAGGAGCTTGGCCCTGGATAAGATTTTGATGGCACAGTCTGTAGGCCGGTGAAGGGGGAGGACATCACATTCTTTCTCACTAAATGCCTCTGCTAAATCACGGTATTCAGTTGGGACAAGCTGGATTTCTAGCAGCTTCTCTACAACACCGTTAGTGTTTCAGGGTGTTTTTCCTGTATAGTCCTTTGTATCACTGGTGGTGGCAGGAGGGAAGGGATCTACCCCCAGTTTTAAGTTCCTCATTCTATTCTCCCACCAGATGCCACTTACTAAGCCAAGCCAGACCCAAAATCACAGCCTCAGTCATTTTTGGGACCACCACAAAATGAATGATTTCCCAGTGCTGGCCCATTTCCAATCGCACTGGTTCTGTCAGGTGTGTGGCGGGTGTACCGCCAATAAGGGACCTGTCAGCTTGTTCAAATCTCATGGCTAGGGGCAACAGTCTTGCCCAAATCCCCAGCTTGAGCACTGTGGGTAGATTAATTAGGCACCTGGTGCAACTGGAGTCTATTAATACATTTAAGTCCATTTGGGCCCCAGTTTTGGGTAGAATTATCTTGGTGGGGACGGCAAAAGGTGGGATGGGTTGACTTACCATTGGATCCTCCTTGCCTTTCTTATCACTATCATAGGACACTGACATCTGTAATGGCTCTGGCTAGGCTTTTGCCTTAGGCTCGGCAGGAGAGGGGTGTCCAACCGCTGGGTCTTCTCTCTCCCTCCTCTAGGGGCTTTTTGTGGCTTAGCTTTTTGTGGCAGCTGGTGTGCGTCTGGCCTGGGTGCTGGGCATTCCACAGCATGGTGACCCATTTGGCCGCATCAGTAGCATTTGATTGGAGCTCTGACTAGTGCTTGGGGAATGCTGGTTGTCGTAGTGGCTTGGGAACATTGGCCCAAAAGGCGCTTTTCCTGGGCATGCAGTGGCTTGGGTTCAGGTGATCCAATTCGATGTCCAGAATTGCCATGCTGTACCACTCATGCAATTGGTTAGGAAAGCCCTGAATGATGCAGGCTTGGAGTAGGTCTCAGTCTAGCCCCTGCTTGAAGTAGTTGATCAACGATCATTCCAGCTACTACCCTAGCTGACCAGCAACTTGCCTGAATTCATGAATGTATTCCTTAGCTGGGTGGCCTTTTTGCTTCAGATGATGGATCTCTTTCTTGGCCAACAGGGCCTGGGATTCATCTTCAAAACAATCTCTCAGTTGCTCCATGAATAGGTTAGCATTCTGTAGTTCAGGAACCCCTTCATCATGGGGTTCCTGGTCACCCAGTTGGCTGCTTCTCCCTCCAAATTGGCTGCCATGGCATTCACCATCTGAGCATCATCTAGATAATGTCAGGGCCAACTTCAGTACCTCATCCTAAGAAAGCAGAACTCATAGAAGCAAATTTCTTCCAAAAGGAACTTTTATTAGGAGAAGCTGAGAGCAGGCATAATAGACAGGATCTGAGGGTTTCCCGCTCAGATCAATAGGTTAAATAAGTCCCAAGCAAACCCTACCCCAATTGTTCATCTGGTCAGTTCAAATGGGCCAATCCTCAGGTGTTAAGTCTGTTGTGGGAAAGTTGCTGATAACACCGGTCTTTCCCAGGCTTGTAATGCTGCTGTTGTGGCTTTGCACCTTCCCTTCCAAAATGGGAGATAAGCCAGATGGCCTGAGGCTCATTTTCTTTCTCCCCCAAGGTGACATCAAGGGAGAAACAGTTAAAAGAGCAAGTATGCAGAGACAGCAAAAGAGATACATTCTAGTGATAGAGAAAACAAAGACACCCCGCAGCAGTTCCCCCTCCCCTCCAGGAGTATGACAGAACCCAGAGCAATAGAGGAAATAGAATGAGAGAGAGTGCCCCTTAATAATATATGGGTTCTGACAGGTAGGCATAAGTGTATCAATCTAGATGAGCCCACACTTGGTCCTGGAAGAAGGATAGCTTCTCGGGGTTCCCATCAAAGGTGGGGAGGTGGCTCAAACCGTGGCGGGACTGCCTGCACTTGCTGCTGAGCTGGTAGTTGGTCCTGGGGATGTGGCAGAACCACCCTCCTGACTTCCCTTGGCAGGGTTTCTGGACTGGCAGCCCGAGGCTCTGTATCCCAACACAGGGCTTGACATCATAGCTGGCTGGGGAATAGGTGAGGTAGCATGGGCTACTGCAGTTGGGCTGAGACTTCGGTAAGGGGGGAAAGAGATGGGTAGCCCTTAGCATTCCCCCTCAAGGCACACACATCCTGGGTGACGGGAACCATTTCTTTTACCTCCAATCTGCCGAACTTCTTCAGCTGCTTGAGCAAGGGGCTGTGGACTGCAGTCTGGAACTTCCATTTTCTGGTGTTGTCCCCTCCAATCGATCCCTTTCCCTTCTGGCATGCCGCTGATGACAACCCCAACAGGAGTTCCTCTTCAGTGGCAACAAGAGTGCTCCTGTACTGAGGGGCAGCTTTGGCTTAATAGAGGTCCGCTAGGATCGTAGTTCTCCCCTGTGGTACCAGCTTCCCAGGTTGGATCAACCGGGACTTTGGCTGACTCCCTGCCAGTGATGCCTCCTCGGTGGCTGGAGCCACTGCTTGCACTCTGACATCCGGAGTTCTGTTGCGGCCGACAATGGTCCACTCTTTTCCTCCATCCTCAAATCTTCACCAAGTCTTTACTGCTCTCCCAAAGGATGGGTAGGTGGTCGGGGCCCAACACCCTGAAAGAAAATTTAAGTTTTAAGAAACTTGGTTTAATGTCATGGTTCTGACAGAGTCGAATAAAGCAGAACTCCGAGGCTTGAAAGTTCCTCAGAGAACATATTTATTAGTTACAAAGTTTCGGCATGGTCAAAAGTGAAACCAAGTCTGAATATTCTGCTTTATTCGACTCTGTCAGAACCATGACATTAAACCAATTGTTACTTGTGTAATTCAGACTTGGTTTCACTTTTGACCATGCCAGTACTTTGTAACTAATAAACGTGTTCCTTGAGGAACTTTCAAGCCTCGGAGTTCTACTTTATTCCTCTATGTTGGAACCATCTTCAAGGAGGGGACCTTGAAAATCTTCTAGTCTTCCCTGACCAAGGCAGAAGACCCCTACCCATGGGAGAAGATAAACGTCCCACCCACAAAAGTATGCAAGCAGCTACATTCCCCAATATACTTATTTGGTGGGCTTTTAATGCAACACCCAGTCCCTAGCCTTGGGAGCACCAGATGACCTTGGTTCCCATGGGGCAGAAGATTATTTTGACTAACGAAGCACCTGGGCAACCCTTCTCCCTCTGTTCTATGTGGCAACCTAGAATGAGAAGAAAAAATGACTGCAGCCATGCTTGTGGAGTTGACACCAGCCCTATGATTTTTCACCCAGGAATATCAAACTTATAATTTGTTGCTGTTTTATAATGTGTTTTTTGTTTATTTTTTCCAATGCTTTTCTTAATCTATTCTGTTTTTGCTTTTGGGTTTGCTTGTTTCATTTAAAATTTTTGTAACCAGCCAGAAAACCCTTAAATATAAGTTAAAATGTAATTCAAAATTGGGTTTATAATTTTTTCCTTCTTTGTACACTCTTGCAAATAAGTTACTCTGAGGGTAAAGGTGGGTTCTTTTTGTGTACTTAATGAAATTTTAAATCAGTAAAGTGAAGAATATAAGAGCCCTGCTTCTAGGATTGGAAAGAACAAACAAACAGCATTAAGGGAATTATCATTCTGTATTTAAATCATTAGAAAACCTTCTAAATTATCATTGCATAAGCAAAACTAGGATTGTAGCAACTTTCTCATAGTACTTTTATAACAAAAATGAATTATTAAAATAACAACTTTGTATTTAAAAGTTCTGTTTTATAATCTATACCCCCAATTTTATGGTCTCTTTGTAAAAAAGAGAAAAATATCTAGATGGATATCAGAGGGAACTGTTTTGTGAATTGTTCACTGTGTAGCTCAGTGGTTCTCAACCTTTTTCAGGTTGAGACCCCACTTGCGCCACCAATGTGCAGCGCGCGCGTGACGGAAAAAAAACAAACAAAAAAACAAAATGGTGGACCGTGACGGGCTGATCCGCGAATGTGCGGCGTGCGCGATGGCCCGAACCGTGCATGCGCGGTGCGCGCACGACAAAAAAACAACAAAAACAAGAACAAAAAAACAATGGCGGACCGCAATGGGCCGATCCGCGCATGCGCGGCGCGCGCGCGACGAAAAAAAACAAAAAACAAAATGGCGGACCGCGGTGTCCAGCGACCCCCACGAAACGGTCGTTCGACCCCAAATGGGATCGCGACCCATAGGTTGAGAACCGCTGGTGTAGCTGAAATAATGTCCTAATTATGTCTATTCACTGCCACTGAATTCCAGGTAAACCACACTGCAAAAGCATCAGCCATTTCCTAATCTTGCATGACAGGAGTTGTCCAGTTTAGTTAGCACTTCAGCTTTGTATTTAGGAGGAATATCTTTCTCAATTAACATTCCACACTGGAACATTCTGAACATTTTTATATACCACGAATTTCCTGGCTCTTTCTCACATGGAAGGTCACAATTTTAACAAATACCATACAATCAAGGATTGAGTTTTACTTTCTGCTAATTTTGAGCTAACTATGTGTATTGACACCACCTCATGCTGGCGATCTAGAAGAGTACAATACTTTTGTCTAGTTCAGCTTTTGGGCAGAGGGGTGGGTATCAGGAGGCAGGGAGGATTTTTAAAAATAACAGTAGTACTTTGAGTGGCACAGAGAAGGGGTGTTGGTCTTACCTGAACATCTTTTCTCAGCATGACGATGGAGAATCCACCAATGGGTTAACTTCGTCTTCTGCCTGCAGACTAGTTGTCCAATTTTGCTCCGCCTCTCCTCCTGGGACCTCCTTGCCCCAGTCTCGATGAGGCGAAAGCTAGTTGGCTATGTTTTCTTGCATTGACTCTATCCTCTCACCTCACAGGACCTGACTGGCCTCAAGGATGGGAGTGGATTCTCCATTGTCATGCTAAGAAAAGGCATTCAGGTAAGACCAGTGCCCCTTCTCCAGCATGACGAGTGGAGAATCCACCAATGGGACATACCAAAGCCTCACTGTCCTGGTGGATGGGATGCCGTCTGGGCCTGTGTCCCATTCACTGATACCTATGCACTGGAGTACTCTCCTGCCAAAGGAGGCCTCCGCAGATGCAAATCTGTCTAATTTGTAGTGTCTTATAAAAGGGGAAGGTGACGTTCATGTCGCTGTTTTACATATTTCTTCAATCAAAGCCTGAGTTGCCCACGCTGCTGAGGTTGCAGCACTGTGTGTGGGATGTGCAGTGATTCATCTGGGGACCGTCAAGGACTGTCCCCTGTATGCCTCCGCTATACACCTTTTAATCCATCTACCGATTGTGGATGCAGTGACCCTCCGACCTTTTGTGTGAGAATGGAAGGAGACAAACAGTGCTTCCAATCTACGGAAGGGTGCCGTTTGCTTGATGTACTGCTTTAAAACTCTGCAAATGTCTAAGGGGACGTTTGGGGCAAAAGTTTGATAGCACCACCTCCTGTGTTCTGTGGAATAGGAAATTGACCTTTGGAATGAAGGAGGGGTCCAAACTTAACACCACCCTGTCCGTGTGGAAGTTACAAGGGTCCTCCCTCACTGACAGGGCTGCTAGTTCTGAGATGTGTCTTGCTGAGGTAACAGCGACTAAGAAGGCGACCTTAAGGGTCAGGTACTGTAGGTCACAGGTCCTGGCAGGCTCAAATGGAGGTAAGGTTATGGCCTGTAGGACCTTAGGTAGATCCCAGGAAGGGTATCTGTGTACCACAGGTGGCCTACTGTTAGTTGCGCCCTTTACAAAGGATCGCACCATTGGGTGTCTGGCTAAAGTTTCAGAGTTGCCATAGGTAAGAATGGTTGATAGGGCAGCCACCTGCCTACGAATTGTGTTGGGTGCTAACCCCCTATCTAGACCTTCTGCTAGGTAGTCTAAGATATCTGGGATAGAGATGTTGCACGGGTCTAGTTGTTGCCTGTTGCACCAACCACAATAATTTTTCCAAGTGGAATCATAGATCCTGTTACTTGTAGGTCTTCTAGAGGCCTGGAGAGACTTAATGACTCTTTGTGAGAAGTTGTCTCTCTCTAGGAGACTCTGCTCATGTGCCAGGCGGTCAATTGGAGCCACTGTGGATCTGGATGTAGCAGGGACCCCTGGTTGAGGGAAATTTGGTCGTGTGGAATCCTCCACGGTGGAGATGTAGATAGGTTTACGAGATCGGCAAACCACAGCCGTCTTGGCCAGTGCGGTGCAATGAGTATTACCTCCGCTTGCTCCTGCAATATCTTCCTGATGGTTGCTTGTACCAAAGGAAGAGGTGGGAATGCATACAGCAGTCCTTTCAGCTAGTGGCCTCGAAGTGCATCAGCTCTCTCTGCTCTTGGTTTTGGAAAACGAGAGAAGAACCTCGGAAGCTGAGTATTCTTTGGACTGGCAAACAGATCCAACACTGGATGGCTGAATCTCTCTGCTGCCTCTCTGAAGAGAGCAGGGTGCAGGCTCCATTCTAAGTGGTCTATTGTTGTCCTGCTCAGGAAGTCTGCCTGGCGATTGGGTTCTCCTGAGATGTGCTCGGTCTTGATGGAGGCTAGGTTGTTTTCTGCCCAGGTTCCCAGCACTTGTGCTTCATTGAAGAGGGCCCTGGATCACGTGCCTCCTTGTCGGTTAACATGTGCTTTGGCCACCACGTTGTCTGTGAGTATGAGCATGTATCGATGTGCCACTGTGCTGTGGAAGTGATGGAGGGCCAGGTGTATGGCTCTGAGTTTTAGCCAGTTTATGTTGTGCTTTAGGTCTTTCTTCGACCATTGACCCTGTGCTAGCTGTGATTGCAGGTGTGCTCCCTATCCAAATAGGCTGGCATCCATTGTAAGGGTGACTCGGTTGTCTTCCCTGAACAAGTTCCCTTCCCCATTGCTGGGGAGGACCATTACTGGAGCGATCTCAGGACCTTTGGTGGCACCTTCACTCTTTGGTTTGAGGAGCCTATCCCCACTCTTTGAAACGGAAGTAGGAACCACTGGAGCTCTCTGGAGTGTAGCCTTGCCCAAGGTACGATTGTGAGGCATGACACCATCTTTCCTAGCAGCTGTGAGAGTGTAGCCAGCATTGAGGACAGTTTCCTTTGGATGAGACTGACTAGGGTTCGAATGCTGCATTGACGGTCCTGAGAGAGATGGACCGTCTACTTTTGTGTGTCTATGACTGCTACCAGGTGAAGAAGACTATTTGAGGGAACAGTCTGACTCTTCTGAAAGTTTACTAAGAACCCGTGGTCTTGAAGGGTTTTCAGAGTCAGTGCCAAGTCTGACTGTGCTGTCTGGACCGATGAGGATTAGATGAGAATGTCGTCCAGATAGCATTGTATGCACACTGGAATTGTTCTCAAGTGCACGACAATTGTTGCCAATACCTTTGTGAACACCCTGGGAGCTGAAGAAAGTCCAAAAGGTAGGGCCCTATATTGGAAATGTTGACCCGTGTGGTAGAACCTGAAGAACCTCCAGTGGTCCGGAAATATGGGAATGTGAAGGTAGGCCTCTGTCAGATCTATGGATGTCAGAAGGTCCCCCTTCCTGATGCTTGCTAATATCGAGTGAAGGGTTTGCATTTTGAATTTTTTGTACTCCAGGTGTCTGTTCAGACTCTTTAGACCTAGTATTCCTCTCCACCCCCCCCAACTTCTTTGGGACTATGAATAGGATGGAATAGAATCCTTGTCCCCACTGATCTCTTTCTAACGGTTCTATAGCCTGAATGTCCAGGAGGTGTTGGATGGCCTCCTTGGTGAGGTTCTTCTTGATCAGATCTTTTGGAGATTATTATTTATTATTTATTGGATTTCTATGCCGCCCTATTCCGGGAACTCAGGGCGGCTCATAGCATAATAGAAATCAACATTAAAATATATATAAAAAGAACCCCTGAATTAAAAAACCAATCATCGAACAAACATGCACACAAACATACACTGGCTAGGGGCAAGATGTTAACTGCCCCAGGCCTGTCGGCAAAGATGTGTCTTGAGCAGTTTACGAAAGGCGGAGAGGGTGGGGGCAACACGGATCTCCGGGGGGAGTTGATTCCAGAGGGCCGGGGCCGCAACAGAGAAGGCTCTTCCCCTAGGCCCCACCAGGCGACACTGTCTGGCTGACGGGACCTGGAGAAGGCCGACTCTGTGGGCCCTAACCAGTCGCTGGGTTTCATGAGGCAGCAGACAGTCCCGTAAGTAACCTGGTCCGATGCCATGTAGGGCTTTATAGGTCATAACCAACACTTTGAATTGCGTTCAGAGACCAATTGACAGCCAATGCAGCTCGCGGAGTGATGGCCGAAATGTGGGCATTTCTGGGCAGGCCCAACACTGCTCGCGCGGCTGCATTCTGCATTACCTGAAGTCTCCGAACGTTTTTCAAAGGTAGCCCCATGTAGAGAGCATTGCAGTAGTCGAGCCTCGAGGTGATAAGGGCATGAGTGACTGTGAGAAGAGACTCCCGGTCCAAATAGGGCCGCAACTGGTGCACCAGGGGCAAGGAATGAACTGGTTCGGGGGTGTTGAGAGGAATTCTAGGGATAGGCCGAATCTGATGGTATTTAGGACCCAGAGGTCCATCTTGGTGGCTTGCCATTTGTGAGCAAAAAGGGCTAGCCGGCCACCAATGGGGGGGCCTGGGTTGTTACTTGGATCTGCGGTAGGGATGCCCCCGGCTCCTCGAAAGGGCCACCTTGCTTGGGCCTGTTGTCTGAACCTGTCCCTGTTATTGTTTCTCTCACCTTAATGGTCCGATCTGGGCTGATAGGGATGGGAAAAGGTCCCCTGATCCGTGCCTGCATCAGTCAGAAGGCTGGTCTGTGGGAATAGGAGGGAGTTCTCCAGCATGGTGTATGTAGAATCCACATGATTGGCTATTTCAGCCTTCCTGCTCAGAGAGACTAAGTCAGAGCTTTAGTCACGCCTCCCTTTGGGTGTGTCTTCCCAGTTTTGACTTAGTCTTAGGCTCAGCAGTACGCAGGTTTATTGGCTCCATAGGATTTTTTCCCTTAATTTGTTTAAATTGGCTTTTTTCTAAAAAATTTTACTAAATTCCTAAACTCTTAGACGCTTTTGGGTTTTGGCTGACTCAAAGGACTTTGTCCTTTCTCGTGTTAGAGCCTCTTGGGCTCCGGGAGGGCTTTTTCCCTCCTTCAAGGCCTTGGCCCTCCCTAGAAGCAGGTACCTCGGATCGTTTCTTACCTGCCTTTGCAGCTCTGGGAACGGTGAGCTGCTTTACTCAGCCGGAAGCATTGCGATCCCAGGACATAATAATAATAATAGTAATAAGGAGTTTGTCATTTATAAATACAGGGCTCGATATTGCTTACAGGCCCATGGCCCTGTTCCTGGAGTGTGGAATTGTTCTCCAGCATGAGAGGATGTAGAGTCCACCGGTGGGTAATCACAGCCTTCCTGCTCAGCTTAGACTAGGTCAGAACTTTAGCCACGCCTCCTTCAGGGAGTGCCTTCTACTTCCAGCTTTGACCTAGTCTACAGCTCAGCAGTACTAAAATTTGGTGGCTCCTCGGTTTAGACTAGTTTGGATTGGTTTTTTTGATTGGATTTCTTTAATTTACTCTATTTCTTGATTGATTAGATTCAAACATTGGCATTCTAAATTCCCAATTACTTGATTTCATTTAGCTAGGTTTAATTTGGCTGCAGTAAGGTAGGCCTTGGGTTCCTAGGCCTCCAGGCTTGGGCCGCAGGGACTTTAGGGGGCGACTTCCCTTGGCTCACTGTTCGCCGCCCGGGCCAATTTGTCGAAGTTTTTTCCTCACCGGAGCGTTCTACAGTTTTCCTCTCTTGGACAGACAAGCGGATTCCCCGGATAGCAGCTTTGCTGCTACTACCAATCGCAAGTGTTATTTCTTGGAAGGGGATATAGAGCGCCGTGTGCCCGTGAGGGTGTGGTGATCGGCGACTGCCTTTTTACGTTTTTTTTGCCATTTTCCCTTGTTTGACTGGTTGCGGTCGTTTTCGGAGCCGTGTGTGTGGTTGGGCGCCATTGATTTTAGGTGCGGCTGCCATTTTGTAGGCAGTCCGATCACATTCTTCTGGCACGGTGGCCATTTTGGAGGGTGCGGCTCGCCCTTTCTTGTAGGTGCGGCCGCCATTTTGGAGGGTGCAGCCCAGGCCTCTTTCTGGTAAGGCGAGGCCGCCATTTTGGAGGGTGCGGCCCGGCCTTTTTCTCGTAGGTGCGGCCGCTATATTTGGAGGGTGCGGCCCAGGCCTTTCTCTGGCAAGGTGCAGCTGCCATTTTGAAGGGTGCGGCCCCGGCCTTTCTTGTAAGGCGCGACTGCCGTTTTTGGTTCAGGATCTGGCCGAAGGCCTTTGGTGCCGTTGAAGGCCATTTTGCAAATTGATCCTGATTGATTTGCTGCCACAGTGCCTGCT
Source organism: Bothrops alternatus (assembly GCA_034064705.1). Classification (NCBI taxonomy): domain Eukaryota; kingdom Metazoa; phylum Chordata; class Lepidosauria; order Squamata; family Viperidae; genus Bothrops; species Bothrops alternatus. Next base: position 11,436,906 of record JARGCV010000103.1, on the reverse strand, counting down.
GTATTCAGGCCTTACTGGGGGGAGTAACGGAGAATATCCGGATTGCTATCCAGAGTGACAATCCTTTGTTTACAAGGTGTTTAATTGTTAGTATTTGCTCTTAGAACTTTAGCAGGTGTTGGTTACACTCATTTTTGTTTTCCGGGGATTTAATACCACCTGTTGCATATAGTTGTGACCTTTAGTCACCCGGCCTTGCAGACGCATTTAGCAAATCGTCTGACTGTGACTGCCATTGCACCTGTGCAGAATTAGGGTAGGTCTCCCTTCTGTGCCTGTTTGATCTGCGTCTTTGGAATTCCCCCCCTGTTTGTTTGGATACCTTTACCGGACTTTCCAGACAGCATGGCAGACAGTGCTTCGTCCCAGGCATACCAAGGCTCAGGCACCCCCCCCTATTATTCAAAAACGCAGATCTGCTTTCATCCATAGATCTGACAGAGGCATATCTGCACATTCCAATCAGGCAGGAGCATCGGCAGTTTCTCCGGTTCTGTCACGCAAATCGGCATTTTCAATACAGGCCCTTCCATTTGTCCTATCCTCGGCCCCTTGGGTGTTCACAATGGTGTTAGCGGTGTTGGGGGCCCACCTTCGCACGTTGCTGGTGCACATCCAATGTTATCTAGATGATATATTGATCCTATCCAGCTCCCTTCCGTCCACCCAAGAGGATCTACGGGTCACATTACGCACCCTTCAGGATCACGGCTTTTCCGTGAATCACAAAAAAAGTCACCTCGTTCCCACAACACGTCTGTTACACCTAGGGGTGGTCATAGACTCGGACGCATGCATGGTTTATCTTTCCCAGGAGCGTCGGGCGAGCATCCGAAAGCTCACGCAACTCATTCAAAGGCAAAGATTGGTCACTCTAGTACAGCTATCCCAGCTCCTGGGAAAGATGGTCTCATGCATGAGGATTGTTCCCTGGGCCAGGCTTCATTCCAGAAGTCTTCAATGGTTAATTCTTCCCTTTCAAAGGCTAAACCAAAGTGTGTCGTCAAGAAGGGTCAGGGTGCCACAGCAGGTACTCTCGTCCCTCCGGTGGTGGGCCTCGTCCGCCATGTCCAGGGGGACACTCTTCAGGGAACCAGTCAGACTTACGGTGACCACCGATGCCAGCCGGTTCGGTTAGGGGGCTCACTTTCAGACGCATCTAGCCCAGGGCAGGTGGGCAGGGCAGGTCATGACAGGACTTGGCCCACAACATAAATTGGCTTGAACTGAGGGCCATTCATCTGGTCCTGACAAACAACGTTGCAGCAAAGGCACACGTGAACAAGCAGGGAGGGACCAGATCGGCGGCTCTCATGAAGGAGGCCAGGGATCTGGGCCTGTGGGCAGAGTCACACCTAGGTTCACTCAAGGCAGAACATATCTCGGGGGAGGCGAATCGCCAGGCGGATTCGCTCAGCAGAGTCACGGTGGATCACTCAGAGTGGAGACTGGATCTGACTCTGTTCGAGGAAATCTCAGACAGGTTCGGCCGTCCCCTTCTGGATCTCTTCACGTCTCCGACAAACACTCAGGGACGGACGCCCTCAGGTGCAGGTGGCCACGGGGGCTGTTGAATGCCTTCCCTCCACTTCCGTTGCTGCAAGCAACGATCCGCAAGTTGCTTCTCGAGGAAGCGGAGGTGATCTTAATTGCTCCATACTGTCCAAGGCGTCCGTGGTTTGCAGACCTTGTAGACCTGTCGCTCTCGCCAGTGTGGAGACTCCCTCCGCATCGGGTGTCTCAGTCAGGGGAACCTTCAACATCTGGACCCTCAGTGGCTTCAACTAGCCGCTTGGCACTTGAGCGGGAAGGGTTAATTAGACAATCCTTTTCGGATGAAGTCATTTCGGTCATACAGGCTTCTCGCCGCCCTTCCACTAACAGGATTTATGATGCCACGTGGAGGAATTTCTCCACTTGGTGCAGCAAGCATGATTTAGATCCTCTTTCTGTTTCTATTCCCAACATTCTTGAGTACCTCTTGGGAGGGCACGAACAAGGGGTTGGCGCTTAACACCATCTGTAGGCAGGTGGCAGCCTTACAGACGGTTCTTTCCTGTGAGAACCTTACTCCCGTATCTCAACATCCGGCTGTTTGTGCCTTTTTAAAGGGGGCTGTCGCAGTTCGGCCGCCTGTAGTCCATCGTTTCCCATCCTGGGACCTTCCTAAGGTTCTGCAGGCTCTGACTTCCCCGCCCTTTGAACCCCTGGGGTCTTGTTCGCTCCGCTAAATTTCGCTGAAGGTAGCCTTTCTTGTAGCTATTACTTCGGCAAGACGGATTTCGGAGCTGGCGGCTCTTTCGGTTCGCAAGGACCTAATCACCTTCTCTGACGACAGGGTCACTCTACGTTTGGATCCCTCCTTTTTGCCTAAGGTTAATTCTTGGTTTCACAGGTCATAGGACCTTGTACTCCCTAATTTTGTCCACGTCCTTCCCACCGTCTGGAGAGATGTTGGCATACTTTGGACGTTCGTAGGGCCCTGCTCCATTATGTCAAGAGGACTTTGGCCTTCCGTAAATCTGAGGCGTTGTTTGTCTCCTTTCAGCCATCGTCCATGGGTCAGAAGGTTTCTTCTTTGACCATTGGCAGTGGATCAGGGCCTGTATAGCTAAGGCCTATGTTTCCTTGTCACTTCCGGTTCCGTCGAACATTACAGCTCACTCCACGCGGAGTGCGGCCACTTCCGCGGCCTGGCTTACTCAGGCGTCTGTGGAGGAAATTTGTAGGGCTGCGACGTGGTCTTCCCCCTCTTCGTTTGTTAAGCATTATAAGATTGACAGGTTTGCAGCAGCAGATGCCTCTTTTGGCAGGAGGGTACTGCAGCAGGTTGTTTCTTCCTAGGAGATTTTAGCCTAGACCCCCCACCCGTAGGGACATGGAGGGCTTTGGTATGTCCCACCGGTGGATTCTACATCCTCTCATGCTGGAGAAGGGGCGTTGTCTTACTTGAACGCCTTTTCTCAGCATGAGGATGTAGAATCCACACCCTCCTCTTCTTAGTCTAGGCTGGTGTTTTTGTGTTGTTTGGTTGTTTGTTTGGAGCCATTGGGTCAGACCTTCGTCATGGAAGCTTCGCCTTGTCAAAACTGGAAGTAGAAGGCACTCCCTGAAGGAGGCGTGGCTAAAGTTCTGACCTAGTCTAAGCTGAGCAGGAAGGCTGTGATTACCCACCGGTGGATTCTACATCCTCATGCTGAGAAAAGGCGTTCAGGTAAGACAACGCCCCTTTTCCCTTGACCGCCTGTTATTGATAGTAGTGGCCTTTAGCCACCAGGCCTAATTGGGCAGGACTAATGCCTGTCCGGCTGCTCTGCCTTTGCATCTCCTGTTCAGTGTGAGGAACGGGTGCGTTCCATCTCTGACTGGTTTTGATCTGCGTCCTTGGATTCCCCCCTTTCTCCAGCCTGGTGGATGTAGAATCCACTGGAATGGATTATTTCAGCCCTCCTGCTCAGAGAGACTAGGAAAAAAGCTTTAGCCACGCCTTCCCCTGGACGTGTCTCCCAGTTTTTTCCTAGTCTCGGCTCAGAGCAGACACCTTTTTCCTGGCTCCATTGGAATTGATTCCAACCTCAATTTAAATCAGTTTCTAATTGAATTTCTTCCAAATTTCTTCCAAATTACTTCAAAAGGTGAACCGGTTGTCCTTTAGACCAGGCTCTCGGAGCAGCGACTTCGTCCCTTCCAGAGCTGGGTCCTTTGATTCAAAGAGACTCCATTCCCTCCTCGGAGCTCGATCCTCACCAGGATTTGTGGGCAGCCTTGCCTGCGCTCCCAGACGCTCCGACAGGGCGAGCGGCAGCAAAAGAAGCCGGAGGACATCGCATCCAGGCGTGGGGCTCCGTCATCGCTGGAAACTCTCCGGAAAAAACCGCAAGTGCCCGATCGGAGGAGGGGTAGCAGGGAGCACGGATTCGCCCCGTATGGCCATTTTAGAGCCGTTTCTCCTGGAAAAGAAGCTCTATAATCGGCTGAGGGATTTTCCCTCGCAAACGACCAAAGCGCGGCTGCCATTTTGGCCGCATGGTTTACAGAGGCTGCCTTCTGCATAATTCCTGAGGGCCGCCATCTTGGATTAGGGCCTACTAGGCCTCACCGGTCACTATACCTGCCTTGGTCTGGGGTGCCAGGCCCGAGCAGGGACAGCCTCCCAATATGCTTCCAGCGTCCGGAGGCTCATCGACGGCCGCCCTCCTCCGAGCAGGCCGCGTCCCCTGGCTGGCCCTGCCGAACCCTAGGCCTCCCTTCGGGGTAGCATAGGCCATAAGGAGGCTCCCGGGCCTAAGGGCCCTATCCACCAGCGTGGTTGACTATTGCCTGACTGCAATCCATCGTCACTTCTAGAGCTGGGAGAGGAGGCAATACCCCGTGGGCCTTGGTTCCCTAGGCCCCGGCAGGAGTGAAGGATTTAACAGGCTGCCTGCTATCCCTAGCCGTGGCCTTTAGCCACTAGGCCTACCAGACAGGTTTATAGCCTGCCCGACTGCTCTGCCTTATAGTCTGTAGTCACTGTGAGGGGCGGCTGCGCTCTGACCTGACTACCATCCTACGACCGCAATTCCAAATTCTTTTCCACTAGCCACCCTCTTGCAGGCTTGGTTAGTAGCAATGGCAGACAGTGCCTCACCAATGGCTCCCTTGGTCTCAGGTGCCCCCCCACACAATCAAAGCACAGACCCACAGAATTGGATACAGGGGGTAAGAAAAAAGCTAAGACGAAGCACCTTACTTCCAAAAAGACCTCTAGGGCAGCCGAGCGAGAGGCCTCCAGGAGGCACCAGGCACTGGAGAGGGAATTCTCCAAGGCACAGTGGCTCCTATCCAGTGGGGCCGATCCGGTTCCCCCTGCCCCACTGGATATCAATATCTTGGAGCCAACCCAGGCACCTATGCAGAATGCCACCTGGATTGTCACTCCTCTGGGGGAAACCGATCAGGCAGGTCCCTCTCACTCCTCCCCTCCTCCCCAGCAGGGTCCCCAAGTGGCTATTGCCCCAGCGGTGGTAGGGGCTACCCTTGAGGGCCAGGGCCCCGCATGGTCCCAGGCCCAATTCCAGGCCTTCATGCAGCACACCTTCGCGCAATTCATGGCCCCACCGAGGATGCCACAGGTTCCTCCTCAGGTCCCACCCCCCACCGGTCCTCCCCCTCAGCAGGACTATACCTCAGCTCCGGAATCTGTTATCTCAGAAGCCTCATCCCAGGTAGGAGAGGGGGAGTCCGAGGACTCGGACATAGCGGATACCCCCATGTCAGACGAGGAGGAGGCAGAGCCCGATCAGGCCTCTGCATCTTGCCTCCTTGATCACTCCATCTTCACATCCTTATTGTCAAAGGCATGCGCCACTACCAGTTTAACCTCTGTGCAGGAGGAGAAACCCTCCACCTCAGCAGACAAGGAGTCCAATCCGCTGTTCAAGGTGAAGGTGGTGGAACACAAGTAGATCCCCTGCCCCTTCGTGTTCCGGGATGCGGTGGAGGCCCAGTGGGCCTCCCTGTCCACCATCCCCAGGGAAAGCACCCTGGAAAAGAAGCTCTATAATGTGGTCTTTCGCTTCCCTGCTAGACGTCCCTTCAGTGGATTCCCCTCTAACTTCCTTGTTTTCAAATTCTGCCGCCTCAGGAGACATGACAGAGTTCCTCACAGTGGAGGACAAGAAGTTCGAGGCCAACTGCAGAAAAGCGCACCTGACCTCCTGTTAGGCCATCAAGGCAGCTACAGGAGCCTCCTTCTTTGCCAGGGCATCCATCATGTGGCTGCGGGAACTTCAGGCCACGATCCCTCCGGAGCAGGTCCGAGTGCACCAAACACTCGTCAAGCTGGTAGGGGCCTCTCAGTATATGGCTGATGCCTCCCTCCACTCAGCCAAGTGTTCGGCCCGCTCAATAGGTGCCACAGTGGCCTCCCGCAGGCTCCTGTGGCTGAAACACTGGAGGGCGGACTTAAAGGCAAAGTGCCACCTCTCCTCAGCCAAGTACACAGGCAAGGACCTGTTTGGCTCCATCTTGACCCACATGTGGTCGAGGGTAGGGACAAACGTAAAGTCATTGCCCACCCCTCCAGGAAGTCTAACAGACGGCAGCAGCCAGACTCCCGCAGGCAGTCCTCACATCCCTCGGGCTCTTGGGAGTGGCGGCAGCCCTTTCGAACAGGGCAGTCCTGGGATGGGCCCAGAGGTTTACGTTCCTTCCCCCAGAGGCAGGACCTTCAGCTGGACCACCAAAACACAGGACCCAGGGGCCAGACTCAGACTAAACGCCCCTTCAGGGGGTTGGGGGGCCGCCCTTTCCGGTGACCCAAGTGACTCCCTAGGGGAGACCCCAATAGGGGGGCGCCTAGAGCATTTTATCAGGTCTGGGAGCAGACCACCACTGACTCCTGGGTCACGGATACAGTCAGGCGAGGCCTAGCACTCGAATTCGAGGCGATCCCGCACGATCGCTTCCTCCAGTGCCCAATGTCGCGAAACCCCTCCAAGGCATGGCTGGTATCCTCCGCCATCAAACACCTCCTGGACATCAGGGCCATAGAGCCCGTACTGGGGGACCAGACTGGGACAGGTTTCTACTCCATCCTGTTCGTGGTCCCCAAGGCATCAGGAGGGTGGAGGGCGATTCTGGACCTAAAGGGCCTGAACCGGTTCCTAGTGTACTGACGGTTCAAAATGCAGACCCTAAGGTCAATACTGGCCGGCATCAGGAAGGGGGATCTCCTCTCCTCCATAGACCTCACAGAGGCCTATCTTCACATTCCAATCTCCCAGGACCACCGCAGGTTCCTACGCTTCTGCTACGCGCGCCGGCATTACCAGTACTGGGCCCTCCTGTTCGGGCACTCTTTGGCCCCAAGGGTACTAGCGGTCTTGGCCGCCCATCTCCGGATGATGCCGGTGCATGTGCAGTGCTACCTGGATGACATCCTCATCCAGTCCAGGTCCCTTCGGTCGGCGCAAGCATACCTGATGACCACCATCCAGGTACTCCAGTCCCACGGGTTCTCAGTGAACTTCGGGAAAAGCCACACTTCCCCCTCAAAGCGATTCCTCCATCTGGGGGCCCTGATAGACTCAGAACGGTGCAGGGTCTACCTATCCCAGGAGCGACAGCTGAGCATCCGGAAACTGATATCCCAGATCCGGGGCACAAGTTGGGTCCCCCTGGTGCAGTTGTCCCAGCTCCTGGGAAAGATGGTATCCTGCATGGGGATAGTCCCATGGGCGAGGCTCCACTCGAGGACCCTCCAGTGGTTCCTCCTCCCCTTTCAGAAACAAAACCTCAGCACCTCTCCCCAGAAGGTCCAGGTTCCACCCCACGTCCTCGTGTCCCTCCAGTGGTGGGTTTCCGCAGCCATGTCCAAGGGGACCGTATTCAAGGAACCCTCCAGGGTAGTCCTGACCACAGACGCCAGTCTGTTTGGCTGGGGCGCTCACCTCCAAACCCAGCTGGCCCAGGGGCGTTGGTCCAGGGCCGACCTGGAACAAAATATAAAGTGGCTAGAGCTAAGGGCCATTCATCTGGCCCTCCTCCACTTCTCTCTCCTAGTGTCGGGCAAGCATGTCCTAGTCCTGACGGACAACGTGGCAGCCAAGGCCCACATCAACAAGCAGGGGGGCACACATTCCTGGGCCCTACTCCAGGAGGCCAAGGAGCTGGGGCTGTGGGCAGAGACTCACCTAAGGTCAATAAGGGCGGAACACATTTCAGGGGAGGCAAACCGGCAGGCAGACTCGCTGAGCAGGGTAACCGTGGACCACGCAGAGTGGCGACTGGACACCAGAGTATTCGACATGATAGCGACCAGGCTCGGCAGGACATGCCTGGATCTCTTTGCCTCCCCGGCCAACGCCCAGCTCCCCAGGTTCTTCACCAGGTTCCCGACCAGAGGGGCCAAGGGGACGGACGCTCTGCGGTCCAAGTGGCCCGAGGGGCTGCTGTACGCCTTCCCTCCCCTCCCCCTGATCCAGGCCACCATCTGCAAGCTGCTACTGGAGCGAGCAGAAGTAAACTTGGTTGCGCCATATATGCCACGGCGCCCGTGGTTTGCAGACCTGGTGGATCTGTCCCTGTCTCCTCCATGGAGGCTCCCGCCGAACCAAGTGGCCCTCTCTCAAGGGGAGCTCCGCCATCCAGACCCTCAGTGGCTGCAATTAGCCGCCTGGCACTTGAGCGGGAGTGCCTAACTAAGCAAGCCTACTCCCCAGAGGCGATCTCTATGATTCAAGCCTCTAGACGCCACTCAACAAACAGGATCTACGATGCAACCTGGCAAAACTTCTGCCAGTGGTGCTCCCCACGGAGGCTGGATCCCCTCTCAGTAGTCGTCCCAAACATCTTAGACTACCTGCTAGACGGCATGTCCAAGGGATTGTCCACCAACACCATCCGCAGACAGGTGGCGGCATTATCCACGGTCCTCACCTGTGACAATTGGGATCCCCTCTCTCACCACCCAGCGATCTCCGCCTTCCTCAAGGGGGCAGCAAACTCCGGCCCACCCCCAGTGCATAGATACCCATCCTGGGACCTACCCACAGTATTACAGGCCCTAACAGAGGCTCCCTTCGAGCCCCTGCAATCATGTTCTCTACACTTCCTATCCTTGAAGGTGGCTTTCCTAATAGCCATTACCTCAGCCAGAAGGATTTTGGAGCTGGCCGCTCTGTCAGTTCGGGAGGACCTGTGTATCTTCCACCAAGACAGAGTGGTCCTCAGACTAGACCCCTCATTCATCCCCAAGGTTAACACCAGCTTTCACAGGTCATTGGACCTCATACTACCCAGCTTCTGTCCTACTCCGACCCATAGACTAGAACGCCAGTGGCAAAAACTGGACGTGCGCAGGGCTCTGCACATTTACATAAAGCGCACCGGCCCCTTCCGCAAGTCCGAGGCCTTGTTTGTCTCCTTCCAGCCATCTGACATGGGCCGCAAGGTATCTTCCGTCACCATTGGCAGGTGGATCAGGGCTTGCATTGCTAGGGCGTACGTCTCGCAGTCGCTTTCCATCCCATCACGTATCACGGCTCACTCCACACATAGTGCAGCAACTTCCGTGGCCTGGGCCACCCAGCCCTCCGTAGAGGAAATTTGTAGGGCGGCGTCCTGGTCGTCTCCGTCCTCATTCATTACCCATTACAAGATTGACAGGTTTGCTGCGGCGGACACCACGTTCGGCAGACGGGTCCTTCAACAGGTGGTTGCCTCCAGGGAGACGCCAGCCTAGACCTTTCCACCCTAGGGGACATGGGGGGCTTTGGTATGTCCCATTCCAGTGGATTCTACATCCACCATGCTGGAGAAGGGGCGTTGTCTTACCTGAACGCCTTTTCTCAGCATGGTGGTGTAGAATCCACACCCTCCCTTGATCAACGGGCTAGGCTTGCGTGGAGGGCACCCCTCTTCTGTTACTACCTTACTTTTTTGGAGCCATGGTGTCAGAGCTTAGCTACCTCGCCTCGTAAAAAACTGGGAGACACGCCCAGGGGAAGGCGTGGCTAAAGCTTTTTTCCTAGTCTCTCTGAGCAGGAGGGCTGAAATAACCCATTCCAGTGGATTCTACACCACCATGCTGAGAAAAGGCGTTCAGGTAAGACAACGCCCCTTTTTCCTAGGTATCCTTGACAGGCCCTGCCTGGTTGCAATGGCAGACAGTTCCTCGCCCCAGGCAACACAAACCTCTGGTGCACCCCATGCGCAGGCAAAGCGCAGATCTAGTGAATTGGAAGCAGGGGAAAAAAAACGAAGGCCAAAACCAAACATTTGTCTACTAAAGAGACTTGCAAGGCAGCCGAGCGAGAGGTCTCGAGGAGGCACCAGGCACTGGAGAGGGAATTCTCCAAAGGACAGCGGCTCTTATCCAGTGGGGCCGAACCAGTTCCCCCCGCCCCACTGGATACCTCTATCTTGGAGCCACCTTTTGCGCCTGTGCAAGAAGCCACTTGGATTAGTCCTACGGGGGCAACCAAACAGGCAGGTCCCTCTCACTCCTCCCCCTCCTCAATACATCCGAGCCCTGAAGCTGTTTATGCTTCAGCGGTGGTTGGGGCTCCTCCCAGGGACCAGGGGGACATGTGGTCTCAGAGTCAGTTTGAGGCATTCATGCATCATGCCATTGTTCAGTTTATGTCCTCCTCCAGGAGTTCGCAGGGCCCTTCCCAACATCTGCCTCCTCCCCCAAGTCCCTCTTCTCTGCCGGGATGGACCACGGTGCCATTCTCAGATATCTCTGAATCTTCCTCTCAAATAGGAGAGGGGGAGTCCGGGGATTTGGACATAGCTGACACTCCCATGTCTGAGGATGAGGAGGCAACACCAGACCAGGCATCTACCTCGGGTCTCTTTGATCTATCCCTCTTCAAATCCCTTCTTTTGAAGGCCTGTACTACTACTAACCTGACTTCAGTTCAGGAGGAAAAGCCTTCTACCTCCGCAGATCAGGAGTCCAATCCTTTATTTGCGGTGAAGGTGGTGGACCTAAAACAGATTCCTTGCCCATTTGTTTTTCGGGATGTAGTTGAGTCCCAGTGGGCATCCCTGGCCACCACTCCGAAAGAAAGCAGTATGGAAAAGAAGCTGTACAATGTGTCTCCTTCATTTACTTTACTTTACTTTACTTTATTTTGACTTATATGCCGCCCTTCTCCTCAGACTCAGGGCGGCTCACAGCATTTGCTTCTATACTGGAGGTTCCAACTATTGATTCCCCATTAATTTCCTTGTTTTCTACTTCTGCCGTCACAGGCAACATGGCGGAGGTTTTGAAGGTGGAGGACAAGAAGTTTGAGTTCTCCTCCAGAAGAGCTCATCAGGCCTCGGGCCTGGCCATAAAGGCTGCGACATCCGCTTCATTCTTTGCCAAAGCGGCCATCATGTAGCTCCAAGACCTTCAGGCCCTTGTCCCACTGGATCAGGTCAGAGTACACCAGACACTTGTCAAACTGGTCGCAGCCTCACAATACATGGCCGACGCCTCTCTCCATTCGGCCAAGTGCTCGGCCAGATCTATTGCCGCCACAGTGGAGGATGGATCTCAAGGCCAAATGGCATCTCTCCACAGCCAGGTACGCCGGCAAAGACCTGTTTGGCCCTATCCTTGATCCACACGTGGTCGAGAGTAAGGACAAGTGCAAGGTTCTGGTACTTCCATCCAAGAAGTCGGACAGGCGACCGCAGCAGGAGTCCCGCAGGCAGCCCTTTCGTTCCTCTAGTTCTTGGGAGTGGCGACAGCCCTTTCGGGCAGGGCAGTCCTGGGATTGGCCCAGAGGCTCACGGGCCTTTCCCAAGAGACAAGACTGGCAACAGGACCGCCCGAATACCGGAGCCAGGGATCAGTCACAGGCCAATCGTCCCTTCAGAGGTTCAGGTGGCCGTCCCTACAGGCATTCCAAGTGACGCCACAGGGTACCTTCCAATAGGGGGCGCCTGGAACAGTTTTACCAGGTCTGGGAGCAGACCACCACCGACTCCTGGGTCAGAGACACCATCAGACGGGGTCTGGCACTCAAGTTTCAATCCCTCCCACACGACTGATTCCTACAGTGCCTGGTATCTCGGAACCCCTCAAAAGCACGATTGGTCACTACCGCCATCAAGCACCTCCTGGAAATAAGGGCCATAGAGGCAGTCCCAGGGGATCAAGTTGGAACAGGTTTCTACTCCATCCTGTTCGTGGTTCCCAAGGCATCAGGAGGATGGAGGGCGATACGGGACTTAAAGGGTCTGAACCAGTTCCTAGTATACAGAAGGTTCAAGTGCAGACCCTAAAGTCAATCCTGGCAGGTATCAGGAAGGGAGATTTTCTCTCCTCCATAGGCCTCACCGAGGCCTACCTCCACATCCCGATCTCCCGGAAACACCGCAGGTTCCTGCGCTTCTGTTACGCATACTGGCATTACCAATACAGGGCCCTTCCATTTGGCCTGTCTTCGGCCCCAAGGGTCTTCACGAAGGTCCTAGCGGTATTGGCAGCCCACCTTTGGATGATGCCGGTGCGCGTACAGTGCTACCTGGACAACATTCTTGCACAGTCCAGGTCCCTTTAGTCAGCAAAATCAGATCTATCGACCACCATTCAGATCCTTCAGGATCACGGCTTTTCAATAAATTTCAGGAAAAGCCACACTACCCCCACAAAACGGCTCCTCCATCTAGGAGCCCTGATAAACTCTGACCTTTGCAGGGTCTATCTCTCCCAGGAGCGATGGACGAGCATCCGGAAATTAGTCTCCCAGATTCGGGGAGCGAGGGCGGTGCCACTGGTACAGTTGTCCCAGCTCCTGGGAAAGATGGTATCTTGCATGGGCATAGTTCCGTGGGCAAGATTACATTCAAGGAAACTTCAGTGGTTCCTTCTCCCCTTCCAGAAGCGGAACCTCAGCACCTCCACCAGGAAAGTCCTGGTTCCACCCCACATACTCTCTTCCCTCCAGTGGTGGACCTCCGAGGTGATGTCCAAGGGGACCATCTTCAAGGAGCCCCTCAGGCTAGTCCTGACCACGGACGCCAGTCTGTTCAGCTGGGGGGCTCACCTCCAGAACCATTTGGCACAGGGGCGGTGGTCCAGGGTGGACCTCAAGCAAAACATAAACTGGCTGGAACTCAGGGCAATTCATTTGGCTCTCCTTCACTTCGCCTCCCTAGTGTCAGGGAAACACGTGTTGATCCTGACGGACAACGTGGCAGCCAAGGCTCACATCAACAAACAGGGCCCTCCTGCAGGAGGCCATGGAACTAGGTTTGTGGGCGAAAGACAACTTGGGCTCAATCAGAGCAGAGCACATTTCGGGAGAGGCAAACCAACAGGCAGACTCCCTAAGCAGGGTGACTGTGGACCACTCGGAGTGGCGTTTGGCCCCGAGTCTGTTCGAGATGATCGCGAGCAGGTTGAGCAGGCCATGCCTGGATCTATTTGCCTCCCCATCCAACGCCCAGCTTCCCAGATTCTTCTCCAGATTCCCCACAAGGGGGGCCGAGGGGACGGATGCTCTCCGGTGCAAGTGGCCGGAGGGTCTGCTCTATGCTTTCCCTCCTCTTCCGCTGTTGCAGGCCACCATTCACAGGCTGATCCTGGAGCAGGTGGAGGTAATATTGATTGCTCCATATTGGCCGCAACGACCGTGGTTTGCAGAGCTAGTGGATCTGTCCCTGTCTCCTCCGTGGAGGCTTCCTCCAGACTGAGTAGCTCTCAGCCAGGGGGAGCTCCAACATCCAGACCCCCAGTGGCTCCAATTAGCCGCTTGGCACTTGAGCGGGAGAGTCTAGCTAGTCAGGCCTATCCCTCGGGGCTGATCTCTATGATCCAGGAATCCAGACGTCCTTCGATGAACCGGATCTAGACGCCACGTGGAGAAACTTCTGCCAGTGGTGCATCTCATACAAATTGGACCCCCTTGCGGTTACAGTCCCTAATATTTTAGACTATCTACTGGAGGGCATTTCAAAGGGCTTGTCCACTAACACCATTCGTAGGCAGGTTGTGGCCTTGTCCATGGTTCTTACCTGTGACAATTTGGGTCCGCTCTCACACCATCCAGCTATCTCCGCCTTTCTTAAAGGGGCGGCCAATTCTGGTCCTCCCACAGTACATAGATACCCATCTTGGGACTTACCTACTGTGTTGCAGGCCTTAACCACTGCTCCTTTCGAACCTCTCAAGTTGTGCTCTCTGCATTTTCTCTCCTTGAAGGTTGCATTTTTAGTTCCAATTACTTCGGCCAGGAGGATTTTGGAATTGGCTGCCCTCTCAGTCAGAAAGGATCTCTGTATCTTCCATGAGAACAGGGTGGTCCTTAGATTAGACCCCTCCTTTATTCCCAAGGTGAACACTGGGTTTCACAGGTCATTGGACCTAATTTTGCCTAGTTTCTGTCCAAATCCTTCTCACCATCTGGAACGTCAGTGGCACAAGCTAGATGTAAGCAGGGCTCTGCGTCTTTACATCAAACGTACTTCAACCTTTCGCAAGTCGGAGGCCTTGTTTGTGTCCTTTCAGCCCTCCACCATGGGTAGGAAGGTCTCTTCTTCTACCATTGGCAGATGGATCAGGGCTTGCCTACGCATCCCAGACACTTCTGGTCCTGGCTCGTATCACGGCTCACTCCATGCGCAGCGCAGCAATCTCTGCGGCCTGGTCTACCCAGGACTCTGTGGAGGAGATTTGCAGGGCGGCTTCTTGGTCGTCTCCATCATCTTTCATTATGCACTATAAGATCAATAGGTTTGCCGTGGCGGACGCTGCATTTGGCAGATGGGTTCTTCAACAGGTTGTTTCCTCTAGGGAGACACCAGCCTAGACCTTCCCTCCCTTAGAGACATGGGGGGCTTTGGTATGTCCCAATCATCTGGATTCTACATCCACCATGCTGGAGAAGGGGCGTTGTCTTACCTGAATGCCTTTTCTCAGCGTGGTGGTGTAGAATCCACGCCCTCACTTGGATAGGGGTCTAGGCTTGTGTATTGTCATTTTTTTGTGTTTTTTGGAGTCATTGCGTCAGACTTTGTCAGGATCCTTCGCCTCGTCAAAACTGGGAAGACATACCCAAAGGGAGGCGTGACTAAAGCTCTGACTTAGTATCTCTGAGCAGGAAGGCTGAAATAACCAATCATGTGGATTCTACACCACCATGCTGAGAAAAGGCGTTCAGGTAAGACAACGCCCCTTCTCCTCTCCTCCACTGGGGGAATGCTTGACTGGAGTTGGCACAGCCAAAGAAGAGATGTCCTGGTGAAAAAGGACGTAGTGATGCCTGCCTTGATTGCCTACACCGAGGCTGGTGTGCCCTGCAGAAGATGAGGTCCGTCTTCTTGTCTTCTGATTTCAGGGCGTCCGCTGCATCCCTGGCTATCGGGGGTGGAGAAAAAAGGGTTACAATGGGTTCATCTATTGTTGGCACTTCTATTATCTCTGATAGTGCCAGATCTATGTTGAACATTTTCTTGTCTGCGCCCCCCATTGGGAGGAAGGAACCCGGTGCCCCCATAATGTTCTGAACAGAATCAAAGAAGAGAGGTGGGCAGGGAACAAAGTGTTGGGTATAGGTGGGCTGTGAAAACACTTCGTTGTTTGTGACCTTACTAGTTGAGGGATTGGTGGAGGTTCCTTTCTGCGGAATCGGGGCCCTCTCAATATTTGCAGTGTTGCTGGCCTTATGTAGCAGCATCTTGAATAAGGATGGATTAAACAGGCCTACAAACGGAAGAGGATCTGGAGATACATCCTCTTCGTCGGACAGTTTCTGGTCTGTCAGCTCATGGTCCTCCGCAGGAGACCTCCTGCCTCTGGAGGACCTAGAGGAGGAAATAAAGTCTTGGTACACAGATGCCTCCTCTTGAGAAAAGCGAGAGCTGCCCCTAGAGGCCACAGACCTTGTTCTGGAACAATGGTGTCTTGAGGAGGCCATGGCCTGTGCTACAGCCTGAGATATCAGGGATTGAAGGTGTTCTGAAGACATTGCTCCATGATTATCTGAGCGATGGGTGTTTGCTTTTGAAACCAGATTCCAGGCCCTTCACTTAGGGGAGAGCCGTTCCCCTGTTCCATATCAGCCTCTGTTTCCAGAGGTTCCTGGCTGGCCTTCCTTGTGCCAAAAATTCCCTCCTCCCTGTAATTGGGTGGCTCTAATTCGTCTTCAGTGGAGGTTTGCCTCCTTTCGGCTTGGGAGAAATGTCTCTCTAGAGCCTGGTGATGTCGTAATAATATCCACTGCTTTGGAAGGCCTTTTGGCCGATATTGCCTTGGCCTTGATCTTCCCAGCCACCTCCTGCTTGGATGATCTCTGTCTTTTATGAGCAGGGGGGCTGGTAGTAGCAGGATCCTGTGCTGTTTGAACTGTGCTGGTATCTGCCATTCTTAACTGGAATGATTTACAATTCCATTCTGGTTCAGGGTAATTGTGAGCTGATCTATGTCTTGTACTGTTCAATTATTACTATTATTATTACTATTATTATTTTATTTTATTATTATTTTATCATTATTATTGTTATTATTATTGTTATTATTCCTATGTGGCTAGGAAGAAAGGCTGAGCTTGGGTGGAGTTGAGGTTGTTATTGGCCGAACTCAATCTCTCTTGTGCCTCCCTCAGCTGGATTTCCTGGAGGCTACCCAAGAAAAAACAACTGCGCTTGTATTCGGTGGAATACGGTCTGCGTGAGCTGCAAGGAAGCTGAGGAGCTGCAGGGAAACTCCGGGAGGGAGCTGCGGAGTCTAAAAGCAATCCGCCGACCAGCTAATCCCCGGCTTCAGGCAATGGAAACTGCAGGAGCCTTGGAGGTCTTTAGCTGATTTAGGGTAAGAGCCTTCGAGAGCTGTGATATTCTTCTGCAGTTCACCAGCTTTGCGTGTGTTCTATTATTCCCACGTGGCTCTCCAGCTTCCGTATGATCCACGGGAGGTTTAAATTGCCCGCTGATCAGCTGTGCTAATGAATTCTGAATTTGTTTCGGCTATCCTGGCTAGCCCTGTGGGAGGATTGGGTTGGGGGGGGGAAGGATATTGTCTCTCCCTTTGTTCAAGGTCACACTTGGTGACTGGAAAATGATGTCCGGTTCCTTGTTTGTCTGGCAATTGGCTGGGCTCAGGCCAGCCTTGTGGTTGAGCTGCAATCTGGCAGCAGAAAGGGCTCAAACAAACAGCCGTTCATTCTTTGCAGTCCCCCCCCCCTCGGATTGACCAAAATATCAGAAATATACGATCTTAAAGAAGAATCACTTCAGGAGTCAAGAATTCAGTCTAATCGGGCTCAAGACTAGTTGAGACTGGGGCAGGGAGGTCCCAGGAGGAGAGGCGGAGCAAAATTGGATGACTAGTCTGTGGGCAGAAGACGAAGTTAACCCATTGGTGGATTCTCCACTCGTCACACTGGAGAATACTGTGAGAACAATTAGGGGACTGGAAACTAAAGCATATGAAGAAGGATTGCAGGAACTAGTTATGTCTAGTCTAATGAAAAGAAGGACTAGGGGTGATATGAAAGCAGTCTTCTAATGTTTGAGGGGCAGCCACAAGGAAGAAGGGGTCAGCATATTCTGCAAAGTCCAGAGCACCTGAAGGCAGGCCAAGAAGCAGTGGATGGAAATTAATCGAGGAGAGAACTGAACTAGAAGTAGGAAAATTTTCCTGATAGAATAATTAATCAGTGGAAGGGCTTGCCTTCAGAAGTTGTGGGTGCTCTATCACTAGAGGTTTTTAAGAAGAGATTGGACAACCATTTGTCTGAAATGGAATAGAGCAGACATGTCAAACTTGCAATATCACGTGACATCGCACAACTTATCTGGACGGTTTTGCCATTGCTGGCAATGAGGTGGGCACGGCTTCCAAATGACGCTTCTGGCCCATGGGCCGGCAGTTTGACACCCCTGGTATAGAGTCTCCTGCTACCGGTAAAGTCAGGAGTTGGACTAGAATACCTCCAAGATCCCTTCCAACTCTTTTATTCTGTTAAAACAGCAGGGATTGATAGCCATAAATGAGCAGAGCAATGCTTAGAACTTTCTAATTAGACTAATTGCAAATACCTGATTGCAAATCTGATCTAATTGCAAATACCATTATTTTAAAGCCAATTATTGTAGAGTTGAATTTCACAAATTGCATATACTTATATTTTTTGACATTGAAATATTTTGAAGTTATTTTATATTGGCATGTAAGATGCCTGCATCAGGCAGTGGTTTGTGTGGAATGAAGAAAGCCATAATAAATGTAAAAGAGGTTGGGATGAGGAGGAGGCTTTGGAGAAGTCTGAGCATAGACTATTCAGATCTTTCAGTAAAACGAGCAAATATTTATACATTTATTTTAAATAAACTTTTCAGAATTTAATAAAATTAATACAAAAAATACATACACGATTAAAATTAGGCTTGAAGTTGGGAAATTTCTTGAAATTTTATGTATATAAAAGAAATATTTAAACAAAACATTAGTAGGTATATACTACTTATGTTAAGTTCAGAATAACTTCTTACACAACCATTATTGCACACTTCAAAATGATTTTAAAAATTACTTACCTCTGCAAGCAAACTTTTTTTATCCAAAATGTAATATTGCTGAACATAGTATTAGAAAACTGCTACAGATTGCATCAGTGTTTATTGTTGTGCAATAAATATTATACAATACAATACATATTTTGTACAATAAAGATTTTGATCTTGTGATTATAGTTTTAACCTGATTAAGGTCTCTGTTGCATTATCACTGAATGTTGTTTGTCCTTGTTGAAAAAGGAAAAAAAGAAAAAGAAAACAAATTTGTCAATGATTCAAATATTGGGGAAAAAAAGAAAAGATGGGGAGGAAGAAGAAAAATACTCAGTTTATAAGCTCTTTTTTTGTCTTTTTGCTAATATACAATTTTTATAAACATTTGGGCCTCCTTCAAAGCCAGACCCTAAAAGTTTGCTTTTGCCATGCTGCATGAAATATTGTATGTATAAGAACCATTATACCATACATTTAGCCAAATTCCTACTGTGAATATATACTGTTAATTTTGTCATTGCTGCATGTTTTCTGAATTCAAGTTACACAGAAATGTAATACTTAGAATAGAATAGAGCTGGAAGGGACCTTGGAGGTCTTCTAGTCCAGGGCTTTTCAACCTTTTCACCCATTGTACCACTTTTAGGATATGGCAATATCTGAGTACCACCAGTTGCCTAGCAAGGTGTCAAAAACTTGATGACCCCCCAAAAAGGGAAAAAGTGATGAAGTACAGGTAGTCCTTGACTTACAACAGTTCACTTAGTGACTGTTCGAAGTTACAATGGCACTGAAAAAAGTGCCCCCCAAGCCGAGCAAGACACTTCCCTGCCTGCCCGGGGGCACTCTTCCTCCTGTCTGAGATTTTCATTGTTGTGAACATTTCTGTTGAGGATTGGCAGCAGGGGTAGGGTGGATGTTTGATTTTTATTCCCCCCATTTGTGGGTGGTTGCAGCAGGTTTTGGTCACTTCACATGACCCTGGGACATTGCGACCGTCATAAATATGAATCAGTTGCCAAGCATCTGAATGTAAATCACAAGATCCTGGAGATGCTGCAACATTCCAGCTGATCGGCCCTTCTTCTGGGCTCAGCAGAAGCACCAGGATCAGCGCCGAGCTCCAGCTGGAGCCTGGCGCTGATCCTGACACTTCCGCTGAGCCCTGACAGCCCTGCAGCTCCAGCCATCTCTCGCTCAGGCTTGTGCAGTGCTGCCACCAGTTCAGCTCATTCCCCTCCCCCGGATGGTTGCGTACCACCGGCCAGGTGTCAAGGTACCACAGGTGGTACCTGTACCACTAGTTGAAAAGCCTTGTTCTAGTCTAGCCTCCCTGCTCAAGCAGGAGAACCTATATTATTTCAGACCAGTAACTGTCTAGTCTCTTCTTAAAAACCTCCAGTGATAGAGCGCCCGGGATTTCTGAAGACAAGCTGTTCCACTGGTTAACTGTCCTTAAAGCACTGCCCTCTCGTGCTTTGGTGAATAACATGACCCCCTCTTCTTTGTGGCAGCCCCTCAAATACTGGAATACTGCTATCATGTCACCCCTGTTTCTTCTTTTCTTTAGACTAGCCAAACCCAAGCCCTACAGCCATTCTTCATATATTTTAGTCTCTAGGCCTTTGATCATTTTAGTTGCTCTTCTCTGCACTTTTCCCAAAGTCTCAACATCTTTTTTGTAGTATGGTGACTAAAATTGGTTGAGTATTCCAGGTGTGGTCTTAATCAGATATTGCCAACATCATATCTTTCTTCCAGTATTGGATAAAATATATTCTCTCTGTGAGAATGGATCTAATTAAACTGCAACGATTCTTCCCTCCCCCCGCCTCCCAAGCTTATTTCTAGACTCAGAAAAAACTCTTTGATAATTGGCTATTATTTGATAAGTGGCTATTTTCTGGTTGCATTGAATACAATAAACCCAAGAAAAGAGTTTCAAGTTTGAGTTAACAGTACCGGTATGTAGCAATAGCAAAAAGCAAAGATTATAGCCAATGTAATGCTTTCTGCAGATGTCCAAATCAGAAAAATGCAGGGTGTCTACTTTTACTTTATTATTCATCATTATGTGAAAACTACTGGCAGAAAAAGTTTGAGGCAAATATTGTAATAAAGAAATAGCAAGTCTCAAAATTCATAGAAAGGAATATAAGCTGAAATATTATATAGATGATATAATACTAATCACTACAGAACCAGAAAAGGCAATAAAAGATAGTTGAAAATAATAGTTTTGGAGAATTCTCCGGATATAAAATCAATTTTGAAAAAACAAAAATAATCATAATATATTTAACACAAAGGAGAAATCAGTCTTTGGAGGAGGAATTTGGAGCTCAGATAACTCACTTGCTGAAATACTTTGATTTTCATCTGACAGGCAACAGTTAAGAAATACATCTAATATCTGTTAAATTATTGTAAGAGTTCAAAAGGGGCTTTGAAAGGGAAGGAATTTAGGACCAGTTGCAGTTATCAAATGAACATGTTACCCAAGATAAACTATTCCACATGTGCCAATAAGAATTTCAGAGAGACCTTTACGGAAATGAAAAGAAACTCTGTAAATGTATATTTACAGAATCAGAATGGGGAAAGACCCAGAGTTAAATTAGAAAATTTACAAAATATAAAAGGCACCTTTGTTCCCTTTCCCAACTTTACATTGTATCACAAAGCAAGTTGCTTGTTGTGGATATGACTGAATAAAATCCCCCCAAAATTGAATGGCAGTACTGTAAAGAGCCAGCTCAGCCAATGGATTTCATAGGTACCGAAATGTAATGGTAGATAAAAATTTAAAAATATATATTATTAGCCAAAGTTTGATAAATGTATGGAGTTCTACAAAGGGAATAATAAGCCCAACAATTTCATCTCTAGCATTTCCCATAAATACTTTCCATGTTGGAGATAATGATGGTTAGAAAAATATAGTTGCATATGCAGGCATGGTTCATTCAGATTCTACAAATAGATTAATAGAGCAATAACTACACAGTGAAGATTTTGGTAGTATTTTAAGAAAATGTATCTTGTCATGGAGATATAGATTCTGCTTTGTCTTAGTTCTATTTTTTCAATTCATTCAACAATATGGTTATTTGTTTTAGTATGGTTTTCTTTGTGTTTGATGCTAAAGAAATAAACAGTCTTTTTTAAACATTTTTCTTGAATTCCATACTCTAAGTCAGGGATCCCCAACCCCCAGTCCATGGACCAGTAAAGGGATGCCAGCAACCAGGCCGCTCAAACAAGCAAAGCCCCATCCGCAGGATGCAGGCAGCACATAAAACCATGCCTCCTCTGGTCCGCAGAAAAACCTCTCTCCATATAACTGGTCTCTGGTGCCCAAAAGGTTGGAGATCTCTGCTCTAAGTAAAGAAAAATCAATAGTTCGATTATTTAGAGCAGGCATGTCAAACTCATGATGTCACATGACATGCGACGTAAGACGACTTTCCCCCCATTGCCAGCAATGGGTTGGGCGCAGTTTTGGTGTGACCCATCCGGCCCGCGGGCCAGCAGTTTGACATGCCTGGTTTAGAGGAAATTGCTTAATTTGTGTTAACATTGCAACTAAATAACTTATTGTAGTAATAATAAATCATTAATCTCAATTTGAAGATTTCCTTGAGATGTAATTTTGACATCTATAAACTTAATTAACAATCATCTGGAAATGTAACATATATCTATCATTGAGCAAGTTTCATGAATAGAATATTAATAAGTTCTTTTTTCCTCTAAATTTATTTTTATTCAAAAAGTTTAAACTCCAAAAAAGGAAAAGAAATTTTACAAAAAGATAAAGTTAGACAAAAACATACATATATTGCCCCTCAGTTGAATACTGATAAATATATTACAATAATGATAACTTCTTCCCCTTGTGAATCAGGCCCAAGATTTATAAACTTCTACATTTATTTGTAATCAATCTGACCTGGTATACATCTTTATATTATATATATACTTATATGTAATTTTTGACAGAATAGTTAATAGGGAAACCAACAGCAAAGTTAAGCTTTAAACCCTGTGTTAACAATGTTATTGTAATTGACTCATAGAAAGTCTATAATGGCTTCTTATCTACCACAGACCACCACATTATCTCTGATCCATCCAGGATCAAATATCCTCATTTGTTTCTATAACAAGTTTTATAACTTTTCCTTAAAATTTCATTTGAGAACTTTTCCAACAATTGCATCTCATTTCCCAGAATCTTTGTTGTAAATATCTCTGCAGCACCCATTGTTCAGGAAGTCTCTTTGTAAGCAAAAACACGTCATTTTTTGTAAATTGTTGCCTGGTTAAATATAATAAATCCATTCTTTAAACCCCTACATTCCACTGAAGCTGTTAGTTAGCCTGGTAACAAAATGTTTGGAAACCAACCTACAAGATCAGAGAATGAACCTTCACCCTCACTGTTGTGTCCTCGGCCTGCTGAAGCAAGTCAGCAGGTCCAGAAATGTTGCAAATGGTCCCGGGCAACCTAAAAGCTGCCCGGGACCAGACTGATTGGCACTGGTCTTGCGCGCAAGCACAAGGTACGAAAAAAGGGAACTTGTGATTGGATGTTTGGGAAACTATAAAAGGCCTGTGAGCCTGTTGGTTTGCTGAGTAGTGTTGTGGAACAAATAAAAGAAAGAACTTGGTTAACAACTTGTCTGTCGCTTCAATGCCGTGAATCCCAATACATAAAAGTGGCGACGAAGGTGGGATTGCTGCAAAGAAGAAGACAACTCAAAGAACCTAGCCTCTACAAAAGAGCTGGAAACCGAGAGGTTGGCACCCAGATCTGCACTCACCTGCCAGTATGCAAATGCTGGAGGTGGGCTTAGCAAACGGCCCTCTTCCCAGCTGGAGTTGCAGCGAGGCTAAAAGAAGCTAGCAATGTCAAAGATCGGCCGGTTGTCAGAGTTCGATGTGTCTCACCTGGAGCGCTGGAACTCTTACGTGGCCCTGGTGGAAAACTACCTGCGAGTTAACCAGGTTCGAGAAGACAGTTTGAAGACAGCAACCCTGCTGTGCGTCTGCGGTCAGGACACTTTCGACATGGCCGAAAATTTAGTAGCTCCTGCACCGCTTGAGTCTGTAACCTACACAGACCTGAAGATCATGTTGAAGGATCACTTTCATCTGAAGCTATCTGTAATTGCTTGGAGGCACACTTTTGAGCAGAGGGACCAGAAGTCTGGTGAGTCTGCTGCAGAATTCATCACTGCCTTGAGACAAGCTGCCAGGCCTTGTGAATTTAAGGACCTGGAAGAACACTTAAGAGACCGTTTCATCTGCGGCCTTAGAAGCAGAGAGCTGCAACAAAAAATCTTTGTCAAAGTTGAAGTCACCTTCCAAGATGTCTTACATGAAGTTGCAGCTGAAAAGGCAGCAGGCAGCGCTGTGAAGGCCTTGTGGCTTGCAAAAAATGCTCCAGCAATTGCAACCGTCCATCGAAAGGATGCCCAAGAAGTTCAAGATCTGGACTCAGAGGAAGAGGTGGACCAACTGCACTAGCCTGCAGCACGACGGCCGCAAGAGAAGCCAGACAAGGTCCCAGCAGCTCTTCAGTGTCTTGGATGTGGTGGACGCCACAAGCGAACAGACTGCCGGTTCCGGTCCACCATTTGCCAGGCATGTGTTAAGCAAGGCCACATTGCCTCCATCTGGGTCACCAGCAGGTGCAACCTTGGGAAGAATTCCTTCAGAAAGGTACTAGGGTCCCCAGCCAACATAGGGTTGGTTTCTGTGCGTTGCATAAAAGCATTTTGTGGACAGGAACACACAAGCCCCTTAAGAAGAAGCTTTGCATTGATGTGAAGCTACAAGGGGTTCCCTTGTCAATGGAGCTGGACACTGGGTCCGCTCTATCGATCATTTCACACACTACTTTAAAAGGATTTGCAGCAGTAGTGGCCTTAGGGTCAAACTCAGGCCATCGAATTTAATCCTCACAGATTTTCAAAATTCAAGGCTCAAAGTACTTGGAGAAGCTACGCTCAAAGTGCAGCGTAAGGCTTTCCAGGGTCTATTAGATGTGGTGGTTGTTGGGGGTGAGCGTACGAGTGTAATTGCGTTGTTCGAGGCCTTAGGAATCGAAGTAACTGGCATAAATAGTCTGCAAACTACAGGCCTTGCAGAAGTCTGCAATGAATTTGCAGATGTATTTATCTCAGGGCTTGGGGCCTACAAGGGGTCTCCCATTTCCTTGAGATTAAACCCAGCCATCACACCTGTTAAAATCAAGCCCAGGAGGGTGCCATTCGCCTTAAAGGGCAAGATTGATGCAGAGCTCCAGCAGGGCATCTTGGCATCAGTGGACTCAAGTCCATGGGAAACCTGCATTGTGATGTCTTTAAAAGCTAACAGGGAAGTCTGAATTTGCGTGCACTACAAATGCACCCTGAATACAACTTTGCAACAACATGCATATCCTGTACCGGTAATAAGTCATATTCTGGCCTCCTTTAAAGGGGGAAAGCTGTTTGCAAAGCTTGATTTAGCACAGGTCTATCAACAATTACCTGTTGACGAAGCAATTGAGGAGGTCCAAACAATAGTAACCCATGGGGCGCTTTTAAGGTAAAGAGATTACAATTAGGGGTGAATGTTGCTCCTGATATATTCCAGAGTGTCATGGAGGGCACACTCAGGGGAATACCTGGGGTTTGCCCCTACTTTGATGACATCTTCATTGCAGGGGAGTCATCACAAAATTTGGCAGAAAGGTTAAGGGCTATATTGTTGAGGTTCCGCCAAGAGGGCCTCAAATTGAAAAAAGACAAATGGAAGATTGGAGTCACTTCCACAGAATTTATTGGATTTAGAATAGATGCCCAAGGCATCCACCCTGCACAATCCAAACTGAAGGCCATTCAGGTAGTCCCAAGTCTAAAAGTGAGCTTCAGGCTTTCTTGGGACTCCTCAATTTCTATCACACATTTCTTCCACATACGGCTGCAGTGGCTGAGCCGTTACACCGGCTCTTAGATAAGCAAGCTCCTTGGCAGTGGACTAAAGTCCATGACAAGAGCTTCAAGGAGGTCAAGGCCTTGCTCTCATCAAATGCCATATTAGCGCATTTTAATGAGCAACTGCCTGTGTGCATCGCATGTGATGCATCCCCTTATGGGGTGGGAGCAGTACTTAGTCACCTGAAGGCTGATGGGACACAAGTCCCTATAG
Source organism: Bothrops alternatus (assembly GCA_034064705.1). Classification (NCBI taxonomy): domain Eukaryota; kingdom Metazoa; phylum Chordata; class Lepidosauria; order Squamata; family Viperidae; genus Bothrops; species Bothrops alternatus. The sequence goes on along the minus strand of JARGCV010000103.1, from coordinate 11,411,712 downwards.
CCTACTACTCAAGGACTTTGTCATCTGCAGAGTGTAATTACGCTCAGATTGACAGAGAGCCCTTGCCATAATGGCTGGTGTAAAGAAATTTCATGATTTCTTATATGGCCACCACTTCATTGTCTATATAGACCATAAGCCACTGCTTGGTTTGTTTACTGCTACCCGTGTTTCCCCTAAAGCAAGACAGGGTCACACTTTCTTTTTATCCCCAAAAGCCCCACTATGTCTTACTTTCGGGGTACGGCTTATATTGATTGGAAAACAATTGTCAGTTTTATTTTAAGTATATTAAGTATATTAAGTATTTTAAGTATTTTAAGTATTTAAGTATTTTAAGCAGGAGGCGGAAGTGGGCAGGAGTAATATGTCTTACTTTCGTGGTACGGCTTATATTAGCCGACCCCCTGAAAACCCCGATACGTCTTACAATCGGGGGTGTCTTACTATCGGGGAAACACGGTAACAAACAAACCCCACACATCATTTCCCCACGTAGGCTGAAGTGGTCCATTTTCCTGTCAGCATATGACTACATGCTTATTCACAAACCTGGGAAAGAAATGGGCCATGCAGATGGCCTCAGTAGGCTACCTCTCACACAAATAGAGGCAGATCCTGCCCCTGCTGTTCATATTCTCTCTATTCAAGAGCTGCCTGAATCTCCCCTCAATGCGAGGGACATGGCTGCAGAAACTGCTATTGATCACACGCTTACACGCGTGCTGACATGGGTGTTGTCAGGATGGCCTGACACATGTCCAGATGCTGTGTTTCAAAGCTTCTGGCAAAGAAGGCACAAACTGTCTACATTTAAGGGGTGCCTGTTATGGGGGAGTAGAGTAGTTATCCCAGCCTCACTGAGGTCTAGAGTCTTGTCCTCTCTACATGAGGGACATCCGGGCATTGTGCGCATGAAAGCACTTGCATGCAGCCATCTTTGGTGGCCTGGGCTTGATAAAGCTATCGAGGCCCAGGTGCACGGGTGCCAGACGTGCCAACAGTCACGGCCTGAAATGCCTCAGGCCCCTGTACACAGGTGGGAGGAGACACAAACCCCTTGGTCAAGGGTACATTTAGATTATGCTGGGCCCTTTCAGGGGCAATTCTTATCTTGGTGGATAGCCATTCTAAGTGGCTAGAGGTTGTACCTGTCTCCTCCACTACTACTGCTAGGACCATCCAGGTGTTGAGAGGAATCTTTGCTACCCATGGGCTGCCTGATGTCCTCGTCTCTGACAATGGGCCCCAATTTACTTCCTTTGAGTTCCAGGCTTTCCTACAGGCCAACTTGATCCGGCATGCAACGTCAGCTCCGTTCCACCCTTCCACCAATGGGCAAGCCGAGCAGATGGTATGCACCACCAAGGATGCACTCAAAAGAATCATGCACGGTAGCTGGCATCACAGGTTAGCAGATTTTCTTGCACACCGCACCACACCATGCACTGCCACTGGAAAGAGCCCTGCTGAACTCCGCTGGGGTCACCACCTCATCACCAAGTTGGACAGACTGCACCCAGACCAGGTGGCTTCACAGGTGTCACAGCCGTGGGCACCTAGGAGACTTCAGGTGGGCAATCCGGTCTGGACAAGGAACTACAGTCCTGGACATAAGAACATAAGAACATAAGAAGAGCCATGCTGAATCAGGCCAAAGCCCATCGAGTCCAGCATTCTGTGTCACACAGTGGCCCACCAATTGTACATGGGGATCTTGAGCAGAAAGAGAAGGCAAAACCCTCCCTTTCCCTTGACCCCCAACAAATGGTACTCAAGGGAATCCTGCCTGCCTCAACCAACATAGAGGCGGCACATGGACATCCGTTTTAATAACCACCGATACACTTGGCATCCATGAACTGACATCTCTTGGTCAGTGCTGTTGTCTGCAAAGTCTCAGGGCTACACTCATACGAAGTGGCTTTGGATGAAGGAAGCATTCTTCGGCGCCATATTGACCAACTGCGCTGGCGGTTGTCCACCAACATTTCTGCTCCTGGCTCTGCTCTTGGGGGGGAGGGGGACCAGGAACAAGCTCACACTTTAGGTCAAAATCCTGGGAATCAGTCTTAAGTGCCTGGGAATTTCCACAGGGTGTTGTCCATGTTCCAGTGGATGAGCAAGGGCATCCTCAAGGTTCAGCTATTGCTCCGAACAGGGAGTAACTCTGGGGGGCAGCCTGCAGGTCTGCAAGTGCTCCAAACAGGAATTCTCCTGAGAGGGGATTTGCCATAGAGGCGGATCCTGACTCTGGCACCCTGGCCACACGTACGGGGGACTGGAACTACTGGGGCATTGCTGCAATGCAGGCCACATCTGAGGCTGGTCGCGGGCTCGAGGGACAATGTTCCCAAGAGCAGTCCATGGTGGAATGGGAGAACTCCACTCCACCATTGGGCTTGAGGATTTCCTCCCCTCCGAGGGAACCTGGCTGGATTTCAAAGGATCCAGCCAGTCAGCTGCAGCATGGGTCACCTGCTATCCAAAGTCATCAAAGTCCTGGTCTATCGAGCCCACCAGATGGGTCGGTAGGCCAGGCGCCCTTAAGGGGAAGGGAAATGAGCAAACGGGTTTTATGGCTCTCACTTTCTTTGTTACAACTTCAAAGGGACTGAATGTGGTGAATGTAGTCACCGAAAGGACTAACTATAACAATATGGCCCATCAGCTTTCATCTACTCCTCTCTGAAGACTCCTTTCCGCCGGCCATGAGGAAAAAGGGGGTGGAAATGTAACACCTGGGATTGTTGCTGGAAGGATGGTGGGGTGGGGGGGCTGCTTGGGACCGCTTAAAACCTTGAATGGGAGGGCTTGGGCCCCAGGTCCTGTCTAGAACGCCTGCAACCATCTTCTCTTAATAAAGATGCCTGTTTGAAGAAATATTCCAAGAGTTCTGTCTTCTTAAGATGCAAAGTGGGGTGGGTCCTCATACCATTTATGATTTTGGAGAGCGTTTTGTTTTAAGTTAACCTTATTATTTATAAAAGTATTTTGCCTGTGTGCTGGGCAGAGAAATTCCACTTTTCCTGGCTAGGGAACAAATGTATTGGTGTGTATAGGTGTATGTTTCATCCAGGGGGGAGGGGTGTTGTGTCCTGGGCCTGCTGAAGCAAGTGGCCCAGAAATGTTGCAAATGGTCCCAGGCAACCTAAAAGCTGCTTGGGACCAGACTGGTTGGTGGCGGTCTTGCGTGCAGGCGCAAGGTGCGAAAAAAGAGAACTTGTGATTGGATGTTTGGGAAACTATAAAAGGCCTGTGAACCTGTTGGTTTGCTGAGTAGTGTTGTGGAACAAATAAAAGAAAGAACTTGGTTAACAACGTGTTTGTCATGTCAATCCCGCGAGCCCCAATACATAAAACTCACCATTCTTCAAAGTTGATTTGGTTGGCCAAGAAAGTTTAGTCCATTGCTCATCAATTTCATTATCTCTGAATTTCTTGTATTTGTGCCCCTTTCAGCTTTTTTGACCCAGCCTGCAATTCTCAGAACAAGCACTTTTACCTTCACATCTAGCAGCACCAAACCATTTGATTTGCAAGTCCATCAGACTGCAAATCAAGTCCAACTGCTATTCACTGCTTTTGAGTAAGTCCTGGGATTGATTTATAACCATTGCTGATCTAATAAAAATGTTTTATTAAAATTTTCAAATAAAGCTTGTAAGAGAGAAAATATTTTTCTAAATATTTCCCAGAGAGCTTTATCTCTTTTTATAGACATTTTAAAGACAAATAGTTCTTTCTTTCAAGGACAAGAAAAGCAGATATACCATTAAAAAAATGTCCATAGAGAAAAGTTGAGATAAAATTTCCTAGAATAAAAAGGAATTATAAGAAAAGGAATTTTCCCATCAAAAGTTTTTTTAAAAAAATAAAACTTGAGTTTTTGAAAAACTAATAAAAACAAAATCCTTATATTAAAATCCAGTACAGGTTGTTCTCGACTTACAACCACAAGTGAGCCCAGAATTTCCGTTGTTAAGTATGACATTTGTTAAGTGGTTTTGCCCCATTTTATGACCTTTCTTGCTAGAGTTGTTAAGTGAATCACCACAGTTGAAAAGTTAGTAACACAGTTCTTAAGTGGATCTGGCTTCCTCATTGATTTTGCATTTCAAAAGGTTGCAAAAAGTGATCACATGACCTTGAAAGGAATGACAATAGTCGTAAATATGAGTCAGTTGCCAAGCATCTGAATTTTGATAATATGATCATGGGGATACCACAAAGATTGTAAGTGTGAAAAACGGTCATAAATCGTAAAAATCCAGCAATGGAGTTATAGGACAGATCAGCCTTCAACCAGTTGGCTCAAATGTAGATCGGAAAGCAAGAAAACCTTTATGAACCGTTGAATTAAAATCAAGTTGTGCTTAAAAAAACCAAACAATTGAAGGGAAGAGATAATTCACAAGCATCTGGAAATCTAACATGTATCTGTCTTTGAGCAAGAAGATTACTACTTTTTTAAAGAAGTTTCTACCTCCATGTATCTAAGAGAGAGGATAATGATTGTTCTAGAACATTCTTGGAAGTTTACTAGAAATTCTTTTGGATAATTCAAATTTGTCTATATTTGGGGAAATCCCTACTCATACCTCCAAAAATTAGATGTTTTATATTCATTTCAAGAAGTGGGCTTTTTCATTAAAATATTTTTTATAACCATCTGGAACATAAATTGAAGCAATTGTTTTCCTTTATTCAGTCTGAAATGTCTAAAATCTTAGGAAATGCTTTTCCAAAGTCCAAAATAAATTTTTGACATTTTTCAATTGACAAATTATTCACGTAGTTACCATACTGAGTGATAAACAATTTAGCTGTCCTAATTTATTCTTGTAAATTAATATATTTTGCATGCAGAAGTTATGAATATTACATATTTTTATTAAATTAGTCCAATGCTCTGGGTCCACACAAAATTCTGAATTACTAGGTATAACAATAAATAAGTAATAAATATCTCTGGAATGATTTTCTCATTGACTTGTTTTTGTATTGCAGGTACTAAGAAACAGTAGATGTAATTTTGAAGAAGCACTGTTGGTGAAATGGCTTTAGCTGGCTGCCCAGATTCATTTTTGCATCATCCATATCGGATAGTAAGTTATCGCTTAATTAAATTCTGTATACTTCAACTGAATGTTCTCTCAGCAGGCTATTTTGTTTAGGGCAGTTTTTCTCAGTATGGGCTAGTTTAAGGTGTTTCAGCTTCAACTTCTGGAATATACAAGAAGAAATTAAAATTAGCAATCTGGATAATATGAATTTTAGAGTTGCAGTATAAAATGCAAATATAGTACACATAAATAAATACACATGCACATGTGCGTGCATGCACACATATATACAGCATACATACATATACAAAGGCGTAGTCCTTGATTTACAACCACAATTGAGACCAAAATTTCTGTTGTTAAGCAAGACATTTATTAAATAAATTTTGCCCCATTTTATGACCTTTCTTGTCACAATTGTTAAGTGAATCATTGCAGTTAGTAACAAATGGTTTAGTGAATCTGGCTTCCCCATTGACTTTGCTTGTCAGAAAGTCATAAAAGTTGATAACATGAATCCTGGACACATGTATTGTGCCAAATACATGACAGTTGTCAAGCACCCACATCACCATGGGGATGGCACAACAATTGTAAATGTGAAAAATGGTCATCTCATTTTTTTGAGTGCTGTTGTAACTTTGAATGGTCACTGAACAAATGGTTGTAAGTCAGGGGAGGACTACCTGTATATGGCTATCCATACTAAGTCAGGTTCAATTGCTCTTATTCTTTGCCTGATGCATACCATCATACAAAATGTGGTAACCTTATGTGTTTTTTCAGAGTTATATCACAAACTAGGAATTGCATATATCATTGTTTATTGTATCCTCTTTTCTAATGAAGTGTGAGATAAATAGAGCTTTTCATTTTCTGTATAAAAATGGTAAAAACAAAGAACATGTTTGCTATTTTCTACCTGTCCTGAGTTGTAAGGACATGCTCATAGTGAGTATAGTGAGTATAGTTTCCAGCTAGATGTGCTAAAGAGAGAGTATTATATTGGGCTAAAGTAAAAGCCCATCTCTGATTTGGGAAGTTAATTTGTGTAAGATACACAGCTGGTATATCTTTGTGGCTATCTGTTGTAGAAACCCGAGTTGTATTACTAGCATAGAAGTGTCAGTCTGTGTCAAATAGACATTGCTTAAGTGTGACTCTTTTTGCTCATAATCGAAAAATATTAAGTGGGGGAAATCCTAGTGATAGAGCTTATTGCAAAGGGCTTGTTTGCATCCACTTTGAAATCTGTTTTCTAATATCAGTGGAGCTAAATTTATAGAGAAGTTTCAGCTTCAACCATATTCTAGTGTCTACTCTCACACTTCCAATTCCGATGCATAATGAAACATTAGAAACATAGTCCTAGGTTTGTACTTGTGAAGTTTGGAAGTAATTCTTTAAATATTTTTTGTTTTTATTTTTTCTTGTTTCTTCCTTTTCCCCTTTCTCTTGTATGTTCTATTGTCTTGCTTTATTCTTTTCCTTCCTGAGATTATTTTTCAGTCTTTTATTCTTGTTTATCATGAAAATGCTAAAGATACCATAAAAAACAAAAATAAAGAATGATAAGCTGTTAGGGGAGAACAGTGATTTTGAGATTAATCTGTCAAATTGTTTTGCTCACTTGCAAAATTTGGAAGACATGAACATTATAGACCCAAATCAACTAACAGTGAAAAACTTCCTTGAATCTGCTACATTTGTAGCACCACCTGAAAAACACTTGGTACACTCAAAAATCTCTGATGGAACTATTGATTTAATGAAAAAATGATGGACAGTGAAGAATACCAGAAGTTTCACTAATAAACTAGAGTACATTGAACTTTGCAAGACCATAAGAAAACGTATCCAAAAAGAAATACATCAATTTAGCACAAAACTTGTGTAAAAGGCAATTGAAGAAAACCAAGGGATCAATAGAGAAAAATACAGGCTTATAAATATAAGAAAGAAGGTTTTTTCCATTAAAACATGAAGATGGCTCTGTGTGTAGCATAAGTTAGGAAATGTTAGATTGGAAAATTGGAAAATTCTATTCAGAGCTATACAAAGATCTAGATCACTCAAAAGTAGTAACACCCATGAAAGAGAAGTGCTAGGTATCCTAGTGGAACAAGTATCAAATACAGTATAATCAGTGGTGGGATTCAGCCATTTCGCACCACTTCGGCAGAACCGGTAGCTAATTTTTTGTTGCCCAGGCCCATAATGGATTTCCGGAAGCAGCATCCACACAGAGAACTGGTTGTTCACATATTTGAATCCCACCACTGAACATAAATAATGAAAAATGGCACAAAGTTTCAGGAAATGACTGTGTTATGGTTGAAATGCTGAAAGCTGGTGGTCACAGTTTACACAAGGTACTAGCAAAACTGTACTCGAGATGCCTCAGAGAAGAAAAAATACCAGATACATGAAAAAATGCTGAAGTGATTCTTATACACAAGAAAGGGGCCCAGGATAATTTAAAAAACTATCCCCCAATAAACCTTTTTTCAGTCATCTACAAGATTTTCACCAATATAATAGCAAGAAGAATATTGAGAACATTAAATAATGCACAGCCAAAGGAGCAGGCAAGGTTCAGAAGTGGCTACAACACAGTGGATCATATCCAGGTTGTTCAGCAAGTATTTGAAAGGCAAACGAGTACATATGCCTCTGTGCATCCCTTTCATTGACTACAAAAATTGATTCAGTATTCCAGCAAGCAATAATTAATTCATTGCTCAACCAAGACAAAGATTTACATAAATTTACTACAATCAATATATAAAAAAATAATGGCAACAACTTGCCTTAATGATCTTAAAGAGCTGCACGAATCAGAAGAACTATTTGCTTAAAAATAAACCTGAAAAAGAACCAGGTTGTATTTAATAAATTCACCAAAGAAATATTTTTCTATATATATCTGTCGAAGAACTACATGGAGTAGACCACTACATATACCTCAGCCAATGGATCTCAATGGAAAATGATACAATAAAGGAAATGGAACGGTATGTTAAATGTGGTTAGCAGGCATTTGGCAAGCTAAACATAATTTTGAAAAACAGCCTCCTCCTTTGCCTAAAGATAAAAGTTTTTGGTAAATGTGTCTGCTATCTGCTCTAATATATGCCCTCATAATTGATTCAAAAGCTACAAGTGATGCTGTCAAAATCAGTTTCTTTGGTGGGGGGCCTTTTTCTTTTCTTTTTTCCCTTCTATGGGTTCTGCCATACTTCTAGGGGGAAGGGGGTAGACCTTTGAGGGATTGTATGTGTATTGTCCTTTCACTTAGCTGCTACAATATATCCTCTCCACTTCCTCTATCTGCTTGTTCTTTGAACTATTCTCCCCTTGATGTCAACCTGGGTGAGAAAGGAATGTGCCTCTGGCCATCTGGCTTATCTCTTGCTGTGGAAGAGAAGGTACGAAGACCCAACAACATTTTCAAAGCCTTGGGAATGGTGTCTTATCAGCTTCATTCCCAGCGAACTTAACACCTGGGGATTGGGCCGTTTGAACTGACCGGATGAACTGTTGGGGTGGGGTTTGCTTTTTCCTCTTTTAACCTATTGATTTGAGCAGGAAACCCTCAGATCCTGCCTTCTATGCCTGCTGTCAACTTCTAATAAAAGTTCCTTTTGGGATGAATCTGTTCCAAGAATTCTGCTTTCTTAGGAAGAGATTTTGAAGCGGGTCCTTACAGGGGCAAAGAGGCTTGGAAATATATATACATTACAAGACAAGATAGAAAGACCCACATATGGATTAGATAACAAAGAAAAGTATACAATATCATTAAGAGAGTAAAAGAATTAAAATGGAAATGAGCTGATTATATAGCAAGAAGAACCGATGGCAAATGGATCAAGGCAGTCATAGAATGAATCCCAATTGATAAAAAGTGTCCATGAAAGAGACCTAAAACAAGATGGGTCAATGACATCAGTAAGTATTACGAGCCCAACTCAGGACTGTATTGGTTGGAAAAATGCAGAAGAGGCCTTCATCTTGCAGTGGATAAACAATGTGTCATGGTTCCGACAGATGAAACTCTTCAAAAGAACTTTGAGGCATTGTTTACCTTAAAGAATCTTTTATTCAAGAAACAAAGTATCGGCACTACATAGTCGAAACCAAAAACTAAATCCCCCTCCCCTGGATACAAAATAACAAAGCACAATTCCCTCCTCCAATAAACAGTCATAAATCACACTCCCCAATTAGCTTTCTCCCCAGGTCTCCAGCCTGCTAAAACTCTTATCAACTCTGGACCCAATGACCTTGGGTTCCCACGGCTAAATTATTATTGTTATGACTAGCTGGACTCTTATCCACATTCCCCCGCCCAACATCAACTAACTCTAAAAACAATAGAGAAAAATGGCTGCATTTCCATTTGTTGTCAAAGCAAGAACATCTGATGTTAGCAGCGTTGACATCCACCCCCCCTTACAAAAAGGACAAATCCTGTAATGCAAACAAAAGCACAGGTTAGGGGTTGCCTCTTGGTTTGTTAGGATGTTTTTTTATAGAACTTATTAATGAGTCTGTCAGCTTTTACATTGCTAGATTTCACCCAGGTGGCCTCAGACAATGGATATCCTTCCATTGCACTAAGTACTGCAATTTCCCTTTAAAAATTCTTGAATCAAGAATATGCTTTACTTCATAGTGAGTCTGTCTTGCCACTACAAGAGGTCCAGGTGCCTTCTTAGCGGGAGGACTTAAGGTGGAATACCGAAAAGGTTTCAACAGGCTACAATGGAAAACAGGCTGAACTTTCCCTAAGAGCCTGGGAAGTTTTAGTTCCACTGTGACCGGATTAATGATCTTTACAATGGGGAAAGGTCCTAAGTACTTCGGTCCTAACTTCTTACTAGGGTAACTTAATCCATAATATTTGGTGGACAGATAAATCTTTTCTCCAACTTGAAATGTCCTTTGAGGAGCCCTTTTTTTTTCCAAAATATTTTATTGATTTTTTTAATTTTAACAAAAAGTACTTGAGACACACCGTGGTGGTTGGGTGAACAAAGATTCCAAAATACAAACACACATGAACAGCTCAAACTTAATACATATACTGTCATCTCTCTATTTCCCTCAAACAACATAATAAATTTAATATATTCCATTTCTATCCTAAATTTCTTTTTTTAATAATATACCATGATATTTATGCGATGTTACCATACATTCTTTTCACATTCATATATAAAATACTTTTAGTAAAATGAAATAAGTGCATACATGACTTTTGGTGTTGCTCACCCATTTCCCCTTTCACCGTATCCACACTCCTTCTTCTCTACCTTCTTTCTCCCTTTCTTCTCTTCCCTACTTTCCTCTTCCCTTCTACACCATTCTCCTCCTTTCTCCCCACTTCTCCTCTTCTCCTCCAACCTTTCTACTTCCTTCTCCCCTCCTTTACTCTTTTCTCTCTCCTCTCCTTTCTTCCCTCTCATCCCTCTTCAGATACAGTTCAGGGGTAATGTCCGAGCAACTCCTCTCTCCAAATTTCCCTATCTGTATTGTATACAATAAGATTAATTTTCTCTTACATTAATACTTCTATTTTATCTAACCTTCTCGGTATATACTTCTTAAAAAAAGTTTTTTATTGGTTTTTCCCACTTTTTCCAAAGAGCTTAAGACACAACATGGTGATCAGAATGTCCAATCATTCAAAGACAAAATCATATAAATATAGCTCAAATTAATTATTAAAATTTTCCTCTCTATTTCTTGAATATAGTATTGCTTATTAAGATTTGTACAATTTTAAGTAAAGTTCAATCAAACAAAAATCATCAATCACATGCAATTAAAATCTATATCCTGTTTTTAAGCTTTGCTAATTACAGTTGTCATACTCCAATTACATTTTAGTAAGTATATAATTGTGATTTCAGGTATCCTTAATACAAGATCATTCATTGAGACAGATTTTTTTTCCCTTTCCTTTCCCTATCACAAGTAGCTCTTCCTCTCTCTCTATTACAACATAATTATCATATTTAAAATAATGATATAAGTCCAATAAAAACAGTTCTATTTTTAAGAGTATATTCTATCATTTCATCAGTCTACATCTATAAAAAAATTTTTTAAGCCCTTGATAAAATTTATATCTTAAAATACTTATCAACTATAATATCAGGAAATTCTCATCTTTCATTCCTAATTAAATCAGACATGTTCTCTTTCTCTATTACAACATAATTATCAAATTTAAAATTACTATATAAGTCAAAAAAGGGAAGAAAAAATTAATAATAATGCATTTCATATATATAGCCTTTTCTGATATAGCCATTTCGAGTTTCTTAACTCTCTTCAGTCAGAACTCACCCTTCTGGGATTCGAACCTGGGCTCGAAATGGCTATATCAGAATCCCTTATTTCTTTGTCAACAATTTTAAACAACATATATATATTTGTGCTTGCAGGATGGCTCTGGGTTGAGCTGAAACAAGCAAAAGGAAAGAATGATTCCTTCCTCCCATATTTGGGTTTACAGGGTGCAATCTAAAAAATAAACACTTGACACATATCCTTACTCCCTGACTACTGACAAAGCGGGAGAGAACTTGTGGCTCAATAGGTTAAAGCATCTGCTTAGCATGCAGACTGCCCAGGTTCGAATCCCAGAAGGGTGAGTTCTGACTGAAGAGAGTTAAGAAACTCGAAATGGCTATATCAGAAATCCCTTATTTCTTTGTCAACAATTTTAAACAACATATATATATTTGTGCTTGCAGGATGGCTCTGGGTTGAGCTGAAACAAGCAAAAGGAAAGAATGATTCCTTCCTCCCATATTTGGGTTTACAGGGTGCAATCTAAAAAATAAACACTTGACACATATCCTTACTCCCTGACTACTGACAAAGCGGGAGAGAACTTGTGGCTCAATAGGTTAAAGCATCTGCTTAGCATGCAGACTGCCCAGGTTCGAATCCCAGAAGGGTGAGTTCTGACTGAAGAGAGTTAAGAAACTCGAAATGGCTATATCAGAAATCCCTTATTTCTTTGTCAACAGGGTTTTCTCCCACGTAGAATTTGAAGTGTCTTGGCAACGTTTCGATGAAATCTCATTCATCATCTTCAGGCTGGTGCTTTTGGCTTCTGCTCCTAGAAGCAGAAGCCAAAAGCACCAGCCTGAAGATGATGAATGAGATTTCATCGAAACGTTGCCAAGACACTTCAAATTCTACGCGGGAGAAAACCCGAAGAACCAAAGACCTACATATAAACACCCGCGAAAACCTCAGAAAGCATATATATATATATATATATATATATATATATATATATATATATATATATATATATATATATATATATATATATATATATATATATATATAGATAGATAGATAGATAGATAGATAGATAGATAGATAGATAGATAGATAGATAGATAGATATATATATATATATATATATATATATATATATATATATATATATATATATATATATATATATATAGATATATATATAGATATATATATATATATATATATATATATATATAGATAGATATATAGATAGATATATATAGATATAGATATATATATAGATATATAGATATATAGATATATAGATATATAGATATATATATATATATAGATAGATAGATAGATAGATAGATAGATAGAGATAGAGATAGAGATAGAGATAGAGATAGATATAGATATAGATAGAGATATAGATATAGATATAGATATATATAGATATAGAGAGATAGAGAGATAGAGAGAGATAGAGATAGAGAGAGATAGAGAGAGATAGAGATATATAGATATAGATATATAGATACAGATGATGAAATGATTTTATATATATAGATATTATTATTATTTATTTATTTATTTATTTATTTATTTATTTATTTAATTTCTATGCCGCCCTATTCCGGAGAACTCAGGGCGGCACACAACATGATAGAAATTACATTAAATACATAAATATAAAAAAAACCTTAAGTTAAAAAAGAAACCAATCATTCCACAAACATACACTGGCTAGGGGCAAGGTCTTAGCTGCCCCAGGCCTGCCGGCAAAAGTGTGTTTTAAGCAATTTACGAAAGGCGGAGAGGGTGGGGGTGACACGGATCTCCGGGGGAAGTTGGTTCCAGAGGGCCGGGGCCGCAACAGAGAAGGCTCTTCCCCTAGGCCCTGCCAGGTGACACTGTCTGGCTAATGGGACCTGGAGAAGGCCCAATCTGTGGGCCCTAACTGGCCTCTGGGATTCATGAGGCAGCAGACGGTCCCGTAAATAACCTGGTCCGATGCCATGTAGGGCTTTATAGGTCATAACCAACACTTTGAATTGGGTTCGGAGACCAATTGGCAGCCAATGCAGCTTGCGGAGTGATGCCGAAATGTGGGCATTTCTAGGCAAGCCCAACACTGCTCGCGCGGCTGCATTCTGCATTACCTGAAGTCTCCGAACATTTTTCAAAGGTAGCCCCATGTAGAGAGCATTGCAGTTGTCGAACCTCGAGGTGATAAGGGCATGAGTGACTGTGAGAAGAGACTCCCAGTCCAAATAGGGCCGCAACTGGTGCACCAGGCGAACCTGGGCAAATGTCCTCCTCGCCACAGCCGAAAGATGATGTTCCAAATTTAGCTGTGGATCGAGGAGGACGCTCAAGTTGCGGACCTTCTCCGAGGGGGTCAAAAGCTCCCCCCCAGGCTAATGGACGGATAGATTGAAATATTTTTGGGAGGCAGAACCCATAGCCACTCCGTCTTGTCGGGGTTGAGTTTGAGCCTGTTGGCACCCATCCAAACCCTAACAGCCTCCAGACATCGGCACATCACTTCCGCTGCTTCACTGAAATAACACGGGGTGGAGATGTAAAGCTGGGTATCATCAGCATACTGATGATATCTCACCCCGTGTTGTCGGATGATCTCACCCAGCGGTTTCATGTAGATATTAAACAGCAGAGGGGAGAGGACCGATCCCTGAGGGACCCCACAAGGGAAAAACCTAGGGGTCGACCTCTGACCCCCGGCCAACACCGACTGCGACCGACCAGTGAGGTAGGAGGTGAACCACTGCAAAACAGTGCCCCCAACCCCCAACCCCTCCAGTCGGTGCAGAAGGATACCATGGTCAATGGTATCGAAAGCCGCTGAGAGGTCAAGTAGCACCAGGATAGTGGATAATCCCTTATCCCGGGCCCGCCAGAGATCATCCGTCAGCGCGACCAAAGCAGTTTCCATGGAGTAGCCGAGCCTGAATCCTGACTGTTGAGGGCCCAGATAATCGGCCTCATCCAAGGACCGTTGGAGCTGGAGTGACACCACCTTCTCAACAACCTTCCCTATAAAGGGAAGATTGGAGACTGGACGGTAGTTGTTTAAGACAGCTGGGTCCAGGGAAGGCTTCTTGAGGAGGGGGCGCACAATTGCCTCCTTGCAGGGAGCTGGAAAGGACCCCTCCCTCAAAGAAGCATTGACAATCTCCTGAGCCCAGCCCCGCATCACCTCCCTACTGGCCGAAACCAGCCAGGAGGGGCACGGGTCCAATAAACAGGTGGCGGAGCTCACAGCTCCAATGGCCTTGTCGACTTCATCAGGTGCTACCGGGTCAAGCTCCTCCCACACAACAGGATCAAGACGAGTCCCTGTCATCTCGACTGAATCATTATCAGCCGATACTGCATTCCAATTGGAGTCAAGGTCCATCCGAATCTGGGCGATTTTATCTGCGAAAAACTTATTAAAGTCCTCAGCACTACCCTGCAAGGGTGCATCAACCCCCCCCCCGATTAAGGAGGGAACGAGTTACCCTGAACAGGGCAGCTGGGCGGGATTCCGCAGATGGAATCAAGGCAGAATGATACGCGCATCTTGCCGCCTTGAGCGCCACCTGATAAGTCTTGATATAAGATCTTAAAAGTGTTCGGTCAGATACGGATTTACTTTTCCTCCATCGCTTCTCTAGGCGTCTCTTCTGGCGCTTCATCCCCCTGAGTTCCTCAGTAAACCAAGGAGATCTCCTGGGTCTGCTACCACAGAGAGGTCGCAGCGGCGCAATCCGGTCAAGAGCCCCCTTCGCAGCCATATTCCAGGCCGTAACCAGGGACTCTGCCGAACTGTGAATGAGAGAATCCGGTATTTCCCCAAGCATCCTCTGAAAACTCTCTGGATCCATCAGACGTCTGGGGTGGAACCACCTAATTGGTTCCGCCTCCCTGCAGGGGAGGAGTGGAGCCTTAAAAACAAGCCGTGGCAGAAAATGATCTGACCATGACTTAGGCAAAATATCTAAGCCCCTTAAATTCAGATCATTGCTCAACTGTTCTGAGAGGAATACCATGTCGGGAGTGTGTCCCCTCTCGTGAGTTGGACCCTGAACTACCTGAGTCAGGTTCATGGTGGCCATGAACTCCTGCGCCAACCCAGAGGATTCGCCGAGCGACGGAATATTTAAGTCCCCCAAGACAATAAGCCTGGGGAACTCAACCGCCAGCCCAGCAACCTCCTCGAGTAGCGCAGGCAGGGCTGTTGACACACAGCTGGGAGGCAGGTATGCGAGCAACAAGCCCACCTGAACCCCTAGGTCCAACTTCACCAGGAGCAACTCACAACCCGCAATCTCAGAAACAGCGAGCCTGCGTAGGCTAAAGGTCTTCTTGGCTATAATAGCCACTCCTCCCCCCCTTCCCTGGGGTCGTGGCTGATGCCATACCTGAAACCCGGCTGGACACATCTCAGAGAGAGGAACTCCTCCCTCCGGGCCCAGCCAGGTCTCGGTCAGACATGCGAGGTCGGCCTCCTCATCCAGGAGAAGATCATGGATGAGGGGAGCTTTATTTACAACCGACCTGGCATTGAGCAGCAGCATCCTGAGCCCAGGGTCCGGATTTCCCCCATCACCAGTATTTAGGGCTGAACTCACAGGGTCGGAGCAAGCTCTTGTTCCCCGGGAATGGCCTACCCTATGGCTCCCGCCATATCTGCCTCTCCCCAGAGCCAGCGCCCCCTCCCCCTCTGCCATGCCAGGCAGGCTAGCCAGTCCATCCCATTCATTCCACTCGACCACAGCTCCATCCATATCATTAATTTATCCCACCCCAAAACCACCCTATAAACTAAACAATTTAAAAACAATGAGCTAACCATCCATTCATCCATTCAACCCGATTCATTCCACAAACAATCAATCCCCCCCAGTCATTCATAACATCTAGCAATTCAATTAAAATAGTATTAAATAAGTATAAATATTTAAAATTTGGACAAACAGTAAGTAAAAACAACTCAGAAAACATAATGACAAACAATTGCCCTCAAGAGTCGGCTGATTAGGGCAATGGCTGCTCAACGGCTCAGGTCTTCTCTTCCCCCTCCGAACTCCCAAAGTTCAGCTCAGCTGCTCAGCGTCTGGGGCGGCTGGTTGGTTGGGGGGAATGGCTGCAGAACAGCTCAGGTCTTCTCTTCCCCCTCCGAACTCCCAAAGTTCAGCTCAGCTGCTCAGTGTCTGGGGTGGCTGGTTGGTTTGGGGGGAATGGCTGCAGAACAGCTCAGCTCTTCTCTTCCCCCTCCGAACTCCCAAATTTCAGCTCAGCTGCTCAGCGTCTGGGGCGGCTGGTTGGTTGGGGGGAATGGCTGCAGAACAGCTCAGCTCTTCTCTTCCCCCTCCGAACTCCCAAAGTTACTTACTCCCTCAGATAATTATCAACCATGGTAACAGTAAATTTACATCCTTCATTCGTCATTAAATCAGACAGAGTTTCTAAAGCCTTTTTAACCCGTCAAATAACATTTTATGTCACATTTAAACCTCACTCTAGCTTTCTTTCTATGCCAATTTGGTTCCCATAATAAGACTTTTTGGTTATCAAACCTCAAGATTTGATTACGAGAATTCCTAACCAGTTCAAACTGAACAAATTTTCTTTCCCTTTCCTCTTTATTGTAATTTCCGAAAAATTGTGTCTGGATATCAATCTTTGTTACTTTTGATAGTTGAACTGAGTCAACTACAGTTATTTCTTGATCATCAAAATTGTCCATCAATTGTAGGTGACATTGTATAGCATTAGTTGATTCAGTAGTTTCCACATTTTCTCTCAATGCAGATTCACAATTAGATTGTAAGAATAGTGTCTCTGTCTCTTTAAGTCAGTGGTTCTCAACCTTTCTAATGCTGCGACCCCATAATACAGTTCCTCATGTTGTGGTGATCCCCAACCATAAAATTATTTTCATTTCTATTTCATAACTGTAATTTTGCTACTGTTATGAATCGCAGTGTAAATATCTGATATGCAGGATGTATTTGCATTGAACATAATTAAAGCATAGTGATTAATCACAAAAACAATATGTAATTATATATTGTTAAATATTTATTTTTAATTACAAAAAATGGAAATTTTGTCTTGAAGCATGGTGTACCATGGGTAACAGTCTTAATATAACAACAGTAAACTACATTGCTACATTTTTCAACAGTATGTGTAAAAAGCCAACATCAGTGTGAAGGTTGCGGTTGCTTATTTTTCACCAAATCAGAAATTCTTTGCAAGAGCACAACGAAGATCATCTTCCACAACAAGTCTATTTCTGTATTTAGACTTGATAACCAACAAGCTGGAAAACCCTGTTTCACAAAGATATGTTGTTGGAAATGGAAGAAGAAGGCGCAACACAGTCTCAGACAGAACAGGATATGACTGCAGACATTGATCCAGAATTTTGTAACTGGCATTGTGGAGAAATCAGTTCTCGCTGCATCGCTGTTATTAAGTTCAATGAACTCCTCTTGTGCTGTCTTAGGAACATTTTCAACGTTGACTGTGAATGGGCTTCTGGCAAGTGCAAATGGGGTGCCAGGTAGATTTGGAAAGTACAATGAGGTTTCATCTGCAAGCATGCACAGGTGTTCTTTAACAGAATTTATCAATGTAATCCTGTTGTCTGGTTCAATGTCATGTTCCTCAAAGAAAGCAGATAAAGTAGGCAACATGTAAATTTTATTTTCATCCAAATTTTTTTTGCCAAAGTTTCATTTGGAATGATCGGATCTTTTCAGACAAATCAAGGCACGTTGCATTTGGTCCTTGCAGTGATAAATTTAACTCATTCAAGATGGCAAAGATGTCAACCAAGTAAGCTATTTTCTGCAGTTCACTGTTATCGCTGAAAAGAGCTTCAAACTGCGGTCTTGCTTTCTGAATAAAAAATGTTTTGAGTTCATCACGAAGCTCAAAAACACGTTTTAAAACTTTTCCTTTCGACAACCATCTCACTTCAGTGTGAAATAGCAGACCATTGTTTGGCGCATCCAACTCGTTGCACAGTTGTGAAAACAGTTGTGTGTTTAAGCTGCTTGCCTTTACAATGTTGACACAATTTATGATGCTTTTCATTACTTCTTGTAATTCTTGTGGCAGCGTCTTTGTTGCTAATATTTGCCGATGAATCATACAGTGAGTTCCGATGACTTTTGGTGACTCATTCAGTACCAAACGTTGAAATCCAGATCTACATCCTAGCATAGCTGGAGCACCATCTGTGCAAACATCACAAACCTTTTCCCAAGATATGTTATGCTCTTTCAGAAATGAACCAACTGTCAAATTCATCATGTGCAGTAGTTGTTGTTTCAAGAGGTTTTCAAAACAGAAATTCGTCTCTAAAGTCACCATCGTTATATACCTCATGTAAACCAGTAACTGGGAACAGTTTGCAATGTCTGTAGATTCATCAAGCTGGATACTAAATATTGGAAGTGGAGCAGATTTAATTTCTTGGATTACCTGATCAAGAATATCAGCAGACATGTCATCTATTCTTCTGCAGACATTGTCATTGGACAAGGAAACTGCATTCAATTTCGTCACAAATTTGTCTCCGATCATAAGTCGAACAATGTCTTTGGCCGCTGGCAACAGTAACTCCTCAGCAATGGTGTGAGGTTTCATAGCTCTGGCGATTCTGAGTGCCACCAGATATGAAGCTTCAACGGCTGCTTCGTTTTGTTTCTGGTACCTGCCACCAGTGTCAAGTCTGGCTTTCTTGAGTCCATCAGCTTTGGCTCTAAAATAGTTTGTATCCTTGCCCGCATAGGTGGGATGCTTGCTCTCCAAATGCCGTTTTAGTTTGTTCGGCTTCATCGATTCAGCTGATAAAACCTCGCAACAAATAACACATTGCGGTTTCTCAATGCCTGATGAAAATATTGAGGTAATTCCATATTGCAAGAAATCCTCACTATATTTCCTTTTCCTGATGTTCTTCGGATCCATTGTCTTGAATGGTTTGCTAGTGAAAATATGTAACAATAGCTTCAATAATACAAAACATGACACATGGCATAGTTCAATCAAAACAGTTCATTAAAGTTTCCTATGATTTACCATTCTCTGTGTTGTTCTATTTACAAACCCAGTGTTTCTCAACCTTGACAATTTTATGGCATGTGGACTTCAACTCCCAGAGCTTCACAGCCAGAATCACCAACTCCATGGAGGAGTCTTACTCCTTTGGTGGAAAATCATCTCTACTATCCTGGGAAAGAAACCAGGCTCATGCAATTCAGATTTTTAGCCAGAGATCTGAGACCATGAGAAAACACCAGACCATATTTAGATGTCCACATAACTGAGTATTCATCATGATTTGGGAGCCCAAGATGCACCACCACTAATGCTGTGCTGCCGCTGCATGTATTTTAATGCATGTTTACCCTGCCTTTACATGTGGGACCAAAATTTACAGAAAGTTAGTAAATAATATTTAAGAACAGGCTGCTTTCATTTGAACCATAGATTATAGTGGGGACCTGGAGGGATTTTCTTTCAGTGAAGATGAAAGAAAATATATGAAAGAGAGGGAATAAAAAACAAAGCAGAAAGGAATAAGAAAAGTGAGAAATGGCATGGAGGTTATAGGTTTTGTGGATCAGAAACAAACAAAACAATTAAATCAGTTTTAAGAGAATAAATGGCAACAAATGAAAGATTCAAACTAGTTTTAAGGGAATAAAGGGAAATAAATGGAAGTATTAAACCACTTTAAACAATAAATGGAAGAATCAAAGTAGTTTATAAAAGGAAATAAATATCAGCAAACATGAATGCTTTAACAAAATTTTTGTAGCCCAGATGTGATAGCCTCCTCAGAGATTACATGCATATTTGTGCAGTTGTGCATTAGAATAGCACAAAATGTTGGTTTCAAATAATTTTATTGTGCAATAAATGAATGAATAAATGAAGCAACTTTGTTCAACTCCCCCCTACCCTCCCATTTGCTAACAAAGTTAATAGCATGTGGGAGTCCACCCACCCTCTGCTATCAGGTTGGCTTCTCTTAACCTGCCTAACCTGCGGTCAAAAGCTGCAGCGGCTCCTCCTCTCCCCTTCCCCACCTCAACCAGGAGGAGGTGGGCAGTGCTTGGAACCGGAGCCTTGGCTACGCTGAGAGCTCTACTTCGCTGGAAGCAAAAGCATGGTATAATAAGTGGGTTCGACCTCTCTAGGCACCAGGCTCCATGGCAACGTAGCTCCGCCCCTTCTCTGGCTTCAGGGGTCTCTTGCTGAAGAGAAAGAGAGAAGCGGTGGAGAGGCGACTGGCTCGCTTATCGGAAGAGGACGGACAGACGGCAGGCAGCCAGCCTGGCTCGCCTCTGGCCTCGGTCTGTCTCTCCGCTGCTGCGCCTGCTGCCGAGAAAAATGTCCCGGCAGGAGCTGCCTTTGCCCAAAGGCTGGGAGGAAGCTTGCAACTATGATATCGACCATGCCACCAAAACCACCAGCTGGGTCGACCCGCGGGACAGGTGAGGAAGGATGGACCGGAGGAGGCTGAGCCAGTGGGCTGGGGAGGAGCCTGCACTCTAAGGGTGACAGGTGCCTGGAGCAGGTTGTGTCTTGGTAGGGATAGGAATGGAAGACCTTGGCAGCAGAAAGTACGTGGGCCCAGGAACGTGTGTGCGTGTTTGTCTGCTCGTCAGGTTGCTCTCTCTCTCCCCCTAGTATTGTTCCTGGCAGGTCAGGATGCTTTGAGAGCCATCTCTGAAGATTTGGGCCAGTATTAGGCAGGCAGAGAGGTCGCGGGGCGGGCTGCACGAGGGGAAGCCGGCTGCAAACTTGCAGGAAATGCCGGCGGCCACGGGGTGATTTCTAGCTGCTGGGCCGGGCCGTTTGGCCTCGGCCTTCCCCAACGGTCCCCGGCTTGTCTGCTGCGTCAGTGGTAGGCAGAGAGGGTGCGGGGCGGGCTGCACGAGGTTAAACCGGCTGCAAACTTATGGGAAATGCCGGCGGCCGCGGGGTGTTTTGTAGTCGGTGGGCCGGGCTCTTTGTCCTCGGCCTTCCCTTATAGCCCCCAGCTTGTCTGCTGCAATCAGTGGCAGGCAGAGAGGGCGCGGGGCAGGCTGCACGAGGGGAAACCAGCTGCAAACTTACAGGAAATGCCGGTGGCCACGGGGTATTTTGTAGCCGGTGGGCCAGGCCCTTTGGCCTCAGCCTTCCCCGACAGCCCCAGGCTTGTCTGTTGCGATCAGTGGCAGGCAAAGAGGGCGCGGGGTGGGCTGCACGAGCGGAAGCCGGCTGCAAACTTACAGGGAATGCCGGCGGCCGCGGGGTGTTTTGTAGCCACTGGGCCGGCTGCGAAATTGCAGGAAATGCAGACAGGGTGTTCTGGGGCTGCTGGAGTGTCCAGTGGCCAAGCAGAGGAAGCGCAGCAGCAGGCCAGAGACAAAACTTACTGTTTTTGCTTGTTCTCTCTCTTGCTTTCTGCCGCTTGTTCTCTCTCGCTTTCTGCCGCTTGTTCTCTGTCTTGCTTTCTGCCACGTGCTCCAAAACCGAAACTTCCTTAGTTTATATTGGCTTTCGAATGCCAATTAGAATAAAGTCTCTTGAATAGAGTCTATTCTATTGGCTTTCAAAAGCCAATAGAATAAGCAGGAGTAGCATAACTAAGGAAAAGGGGAAAAAATGGCGGACTGAGTTGTTTGGCAACCCCCGTGAAATGGTTGTTCGACCCCAAATGGGGTCGCGACCCACAGGTTGAGAACCGCTGCTTTAAGTTGTATGTAGGTCTGTTCACGTTTACTCTGTTCATCTTCTATTGTTCCTTGTTCCATAACTTGGTTCCTTATTAGAGAGTCAATGTGAGGTTCCAAGGTGGCATCTTTGGATTTTCTCCAAGATTTCCAATAAGTTTTGAAATCTTCTGAGAATTCTAATATTTTTTCCAATATTAAATCATAGTTAAGATGTGAATAACTTTCAGCCATTTTGGTGGTAGCTTTGCCTATTCCTTTATTAGAGACTACTTAAAAAAGATCCACAAATATCAGCCTCCAAAGGTCTAATAGCCAGCTTCGCCACCCAGCTGTCAAGTTATCTTTTCTCTTTTATTATCACATAAAATCCAATCCCTCTTCAAACAACAGGGAGAAATACAGTTAAAATTTTGCTTTTTGCCACCAGATGTCCTCAGTGGACTATAAAATCTTTTTCTTTCTTTTTTTTTTCAAGTTAATCAAGTTAAAAAAAGGAAAGTTTTCTCTTTTTCTTTTTTAAAAAATCAACAAAAAATATCTCCTACGTTATCAGATTAAAAAAGGAAAGTAACAATGTCCCTTTTTTCCTTCTTTTCCCCTGAAATTCACCCAGCAGAAGTCAAATAGTAAAAAAAAACCAAAACAATCACACCCACAAAAATTAATCTTTTTCTTTTTAGCTCTTCTTTCCACATATAGGCAGCCGCCGCTTTCTTAATAAAGGAAAATAAAAACTCTTTACAGGAAAAGTCAGAATAACGAAAGAAGGAAAGGTCTCACCCGGATTCAACACACTGGTTCTTTATGCTTAGATGTTATTTTGACTTGCAGTTGGTGTGGCTAGGTGATCAGCCATTTTACGGCCGATCTTCTTCTCCGTCGGTCTTCAGAATCAGCTCGGACAGCTGGAGGAGCCACCGCTCTTCCGCAGCCAAGCACAGCCTCCTCGACGGTAGTTGCGCCCTCCAGGGCGACTTTCGACCCCCGCAGGGGTCTACCGGTGGAGGGAAACTAGCTAAACAAGGAGACAAGTCTCTCCGTGCAGAACCGGAAGTCTGAGGAGCCCTTTTTTATCTGCCTGTTTTTTGTATGTCTCGGAAGCCTTTTTCAAAGCAGTTTTTGTGGTTTTCCAGACTTCTTCCCACCCCCTCACCCATTGATCAAGAGTTTGGGAAGTGGAGGGTCCTTGAGGATATTCAGGTATTGGGCTGAACTCTTTTCCTGTGCCATTTTAAAAGGCATGAAACCGGTGCTGCTGTGAACAGAGTTATTGTAAGCCACCTCTGTGAAAGGGAGGAGGTCAATCTAGTTCATTTGTTGACAATCCACATAGCATCAGAGATACTGTTCCACCATTGAGTTGGCAGATTCAGACGTCCCATTGGTAGATGGGTGAAAGGCTGATGATAGTCCTTGAGATGAGCCAATTAGTTTAAGAAAACCTAGCTCTAAACTGCACCCCCCCTGTCAGAAATTATTCGTTTTGGTGTGCCATGCAGTCTGTAGATGGGTTTCAGGAACATCTTGATTAGTTGTTGGGCGGACGGGAGCCCTTTGCAGGCAATAAAGTCAACCTGCTTTGAAAAAAGATGATTGTATTTCCCCTAGTTTCAGATAGGTCTAATATAAAATCCATAACAATTTCTTCCCATGGTTGGAATAAACCAGAGGGTTTACCTGGAATTCTTTTCATGGTGGCACATACAGCACAACATAGGTTTCTACGTCCTGTTTCAACCCCAGCCACCAAAATTGTCAACGGATGAGGTGAAATATTTTTAAATATCCAAAGTGCCCAGCCTGTTTTACATAATGGCCATGACGGAGGGCATTAAGACACAGGGTATCAGTCAAGTACAGGTTTCCCCCTTTGTAAGCCAAACCATCCCTACAAGTTAGGAAGGTTTGATTGCCCTTGAACCATTGGTTGGTGAGGAGCTCTCCTTTTATTTTCTTTGCCCCAGGGTCCTTGGGATTTGGGGCTTTTGAAGGCAGGAGTCTGCACGGTGTGAGTTGAGAAGCAGTTTGTAGAATGGAAATAATTGTTTCATTAACTTCTTTTTTTTAAAATAAATTTTATTGGTTTTTTAATTTTTACAGAAGAAAAATGCTCAAGGCACACCATGGTGTTAGGGCAAACAAACATCCAAAACCAAAACATTTATACATATTTCAATCAATACATCTAGTATTCCCTCTCTTATTCCCTTAGATAGCATAACTTATTAAAAATAGTTCAGTCTAGCTTAAATTTAATCAACCTATACCTGTTTTTAAAACTTTTAGAAATTTATACTACCATAGTCAAATTAACTTTAAATGTAAACCTTATCAATTTGGGTATCCCTTCCAAATATATTCTAGTTCCTTGATTTTTTCATAAATTTCATTTAATTCTTCCACTAATATCCCTTAATTAAAATAAAGTATTAGTCTATCCTATACGTATCTAGTCTATCAATTAATCAATTTCTTTTTACTAACAAGAGAAAATCAAATCTTAAGTCCTTTCGATCCATTAAACAGAATTCAAATTACATCCAATTAATTATCATAACTAATAACATCCATCTTATCAAACAAACAAATCATCTTATTTAGTTAACTCAAAATTACATAATAAATTTCTTGCAAGTAATCCTATTGTCCTAAAGAAAAAAAAAGAACAAACATATTCTTAATCCATTTAGTATATATTTCATTGATTGACCCTTTTTCTCTTACTTCTAACTCACAATCTTAATCCTAAAATCAATCCATAATTCTGAATTACCTTTAATCCATTACCTAAAAATATCTCCTTTTTAAGTTGAAATGATAATCTATCATAACTAATAACATCCATATTATCAAACAAACAAATCATCTTATTAGATTAACTCAAAATTACATAAAAAATTTCTTGCAAGTAACCCTATTGTCCTAAAGAAAAGAAAAAACATAATCTTAATCCATTTAATATATATTTCATTAATCACGCGGGCATGACCCACTGCATTGCCTCCTCAGCTGTCAGCCGTCCAGCTCAGAGGCAGCTTCCCTGAACTGCTGGCGGCGGCCTGCAGAGCCCCAGAGTATGCCAGTCAAGGGGCCGGCAGGCTGTGGCTGCTGATGGACACTGTCAGCCCCCATATGCTCACTGGCTTCTGTGTGCAGGTGTCAGAATCCAATATTATTTCATCTCTAGTTATCAACTATGGAAAACCCCATTTCTGCCCTCTCTGTATTCTGTCATATGATGAAGGGGAAGGGGAGTGAACAAAGGGGTTTTATGGCCCTCACTTCCTTCGGTACAACTTCAAAGGAATTGAATGTGGATACCACCAAAAGGACTAATTCATAACAATGGGGCCATCAGCTTTCATCTACTCCTCTCTGAAGTCTCCCTTCCACCGGCAATGAGGAAAAAGGGAGTGGAAATGTAAACCTGGGATTGTCGCTGGAAAGATGGTGGGGTGGGGTGGGGCTGCTGGGGACTTCTTAAAACCTTGAACCATAGGGCTTGGGGCCCCAGGTCCTGTCTAGAATGCCTGTAACCATTTTCTCTTAATAAAGGATGCGTGTTGGAAGAAATATTCCAAGAGTTCTGTCTTCTTAAGATGCAAAGTGGGGTGGGTTCTTACATCAGGGGCCGATGGTGTCAGGTAGCAGCCACCCCGGCCCCTGCCTTGCCTTGCCCTGTGACAATGGCACCCCACTCTACCTCACCTCACCTTGCCTCGCCTCACCCTGCAGGATGAGCCTCCTGCCCACTGCCCCACCTGCCAGAGACCCCCTGGATCTCTCCCAACTCTGCCCAGCCCCCACAGGTGTTCCTCCCCACGAGCAACATTGAGGTGGCCATGCCCACCTTGGCCACATTCATCCGGTCTGCCATTACCACAGCCACGCCCACCCAGTGGGCCATGCCTACCTGTCACCCAAAGATAAATAAGTGGGTTTTGGGTTGCAGTTTGGGCACTCGGTCTCTAAAAGGTTCGCCATCACTGTTCCAGGTTGTCTCTGAGTTTGTTAAAATCAGCTCTTTTGAAGTTTAAGACACTGGTTGAATTATTTTCTATTGCTTGTGTTTGCATTATATTGAATTCCAGTATAATGTGGTCACTTTCATCCAAGGTTCCAGCAACCTCAATTCCCTTGACCACATCTTCTTTATTAGTAAGAATTAGGTCCAATATTGCTTTACTTCCTCTACCTTTTGGATGACAAAGTTGTTGGCTAAGTTGGTTAGGAATCAGCTGATATATGGGTAGTTGATGTCTCCTATTACTATTGTGGTATTACTACTACTGGTTGGCAAAGAGTTCATCTATTTCTTCTGATAGGTTGGATGGCCTGTAATATACACCTATGACAATGTCATTTTTTCCCTTTTATGTTTACCCATATACATTCTGGGTATAGCACAAGTGATAAACTTTGAAATGATTTGGAGTCAAGTCATCTAGGATTCTATTTGTACTCACTGTTTTTTCAGAGATGCCAACAATCCCATACTCAACTTGCTATATGTAATTTCATTGTAACTACTCTTATAATAAACTTATGGCATAATTTATTTTGAGGCAGAGAATAGCTCTGTGAATGTTCCTCTTTGAACTGCTTGTTCATGAGCATTTAAAGAAGATCTCTCTATATCTTATATGATATTATACAATCTTTACACTATCCTAGTTCTCACTCACATTTTGGAATCTAGCAAAGTTGCCATTTTCAATTCTTGACCTAATTATCCCATTTCTATACTTCAGTATATCAAAGGCTTCTTTCATTAGTTCTGATTTACACATATCTTTCTGCAGTTAAATCCTGTTTTTAATCTTCAACATATCATGTAAATGTCAAAAGATTTCTGCTTAATTCATTTGTTTCACTGCCTAAATTTAAGGCTTATCCCATTTTCCATCTGTAAGTATGAAATTTTTATTTTTTCATATGAAGAATTCTATCTTTCCCCAGAAGGTTTTAATTTCTTTGTCATTCTGTTTTACATTTAGTGTTAGATAAAATTTAATTTACTGGCAGTTGGAGTAAAGAATTGTAACAGTTGATATTGAAAGAAAATATTTTTTTAGTAAAACTACTATTTTAATGTCTTTACACTCAAATATATCCCTAATCTTGTGGTGCTAAAAGTGCCTCATACCACTTATGTTTCCAGGAAATTCTTCTAAACTTCTGTCTTTCTCTGGTTTTAAATAAATAAAAATCCAACAATGAGAATTGGCAGTGCTTACCTTATGTTCCTGGAAGTTCAGATTATAGTTCCAAAATTT
This sequence comes from Bothrops alternatus, assembly GCA_034064705.1. NCBI lineage: Eukaryota > Metazoa > Chordata > Lepidosauria > Squamata > Viperidae > Bothrops > Bothrops alternatus. The sequence goes on along the minus strand of JARGCV010000103.1, from coordinate 11,384,331 downwards.
CTCAGAAAAATAGGATGATTAAATGCGTGCTCTCCTATTTGTATGCAGTGAGGAGTCACAGCAATAATCAAGCACAGTCATTTGAACACTTTGTTCTTTAGTGATATGATCACTGATTTTTATTCCAATAGAACAATTAATCATGAAGAAACTGATAGAAACCTATGGTAAAAGTCTACTTTAATTGATCAAAATTGACTTTTTGCTGTCATTCTAATAATATAAATAACAAAATAAATGCATTGGATTCTCTCTTTTCTTAATGTTAGAAAGAATACATGCATGTGTGAATAATTAAAATATGTTATGTAGATGGGAAATGCTTACTTAAAAACTAAACATGTGATATTTAAAAAGTTACTGCTTTTAAGACAAAAAAAAGCAACTCTTCACAAATGTTTACATCCCGGTTCTATAATGTATGTTGCAGAGATTTTACAGCTTATGAATGTACAGTATAATGACCATTTGGCAAACCCTTAACATTTGTCAGGAGAACCCATTACCTACATTGCATCACTTTGCAGCTACACTACTGGTATCAGTAGTCCTTGAGGTACAACAGGTTTTTAATGACTGTTCGAAGTTATAACCCTCAACCCCACCCCAAACTACATATGAACCTGTTTCAAAATTACAATGCCGCAGTGCTCCCACGGTCATTTGCCCTGATAATCAACTGCAGAGACTCTGCAATGCACCCACCCACCTATTTCCCTCCCTTCTTGCCTGCCAGGTCCCCAGAGGCACTGGGCTTGCTTTGCCACCCTATTGGGTTCTACACACAACTCTCAGTCACCATTTGATCACTTAACCTTCAAGATATCCAGCGCTCAGGAAGTTGCACTGGGCTGGGCTGTTGCTGGGCCACATGGCACAATTGAAAAGCAATCCTGCTTTCCTTATTATGCTGCCACATGTCTCAGCAATGGAACAGAATCCCCTACCTTGACTACTGAAATCCAGGCAATACTGGGCTGCATTTCACTGGTTTAGTAATTTAGTAACTTTGTTAAAAAATAAGATTTGTCTGGCATGGTCTGTTTTTGACAAACCCGTGTTGGCTTCTGGTTATAACTTTGCTTGCCTCTAGGTGTTCACAGATTAGTTGTTTGTCTTTTTAGGCTCTTTCCAAGCATTGATGTCAGGGTGATCTGTAGTTTGTTTGGATCCATTTTTTTTCCTTCTTTGAAGATGGAAACTGCATCATCTCTTTTTAAAATCATCTGGTAGTTCTCCAGTGCTGCAAGAAGTTTGAAATATATGGTTACTGTTTCTGAGGTAATGCCTGCCAGCTTCTTCAGAACCCTGGGATATAGTCCATCTGGCTCTGGGAATTTGAATTAATCTAGAGTGGTTAGGTGTTCTCTTACCATTTTCTTACCTATTTTGATTTGTATTCTTAATCTGTACTTTATGGTACTGTTTCTGATAGATTGGACTATTTTTTCCTTTTGTTTAAAGACAAATGCAATGCAGTTCCACTTCTCCCTGCTGCTTATCACCTCCTTGCCATCTTCTTCCATTAGTGGACTGAAATAGCCATTGTTACCTTATACCAGTTAAGGATAATGTTATCTTCAGATAATCCTTTCAGTATCTGTGCTGCACTGACATCCAGGCTAATTACAATAATGCACTGCATACAAACATTGCCTTTAAAGATAGTTTGGGAACTCCAGCTAATGCACAATAAGCTGTCAGAGTTGGGTCATGCAATATCTATATTGGTTTCTAGTTATTTCTGAATCCAATTTTAAAAAGCATCTTGACCTTAAATAGTATTGTGAGAAGTGTTTTCACCCATATCAGCTTGCCTATTACCAGATAGTAATATCCACTGATAAGCAATTAGGCTAACTAACATAAAACAGGGTGCTTTATCAGCAATGGCTGATAGCTGTGGAAAGCTCAACAGTTCTTCACTTCTGACTACCATTTACAGGGAAGGTCTTAATTTTCCTTAACTTTCTTTTCCATAAGTAATGTCTGCTAAGTTGATTTAGTATCAGCACTTATTCATACACCATATGTAATATGGTGTTGTGTTTTATATTTGTTGAAAGCCACCGGGGATTAACTTCATATTTATCATTAGGATATATACGTTTTAAATAATATATTAAAATATTTATGCAATGAAATGGACAGTTTCATTATGCACATACATAGAAAACAGGACATCAAAAGGTTCATTTTTATGGAGCACTACTTTTAAATTTATTTATAAATGATCTGGTGTTAGTAGTGAGGAAAGTTTGTTGCTGATATCATTTGATTTTATTATCCCAATGACAATAAAATAAACTGGAACTGGAAGGAGCTCCAGAACAATCTCTTCAAACTGGCTGAACAGGTCTTAGTAATGTCAGTGATGCACCTTTGAGCAAATATTCAAACTTCTCTTAGATATGAATGGTGTTGTGCATAGAAGGACAGTGTTGTTAGAAGTTATTCTGCCTTTCTTACAGTATAAAAAACTTTCAGTTGCTCATTGAAACTAAACTTGAGACATTTAGGATAAAAGGAAATATTCACTGCCATCATATGTGGTAGCTATTGATTTAAAATTTAAAATGGGATAAAAAAAATCATGGAAGAGCAAGCTATTAATGGATTTAAATATCCTGTTCATTCTCTAAAGCAGACATGTCAAACACAAGGCCCGGGGGCCGGATGCGGCCTGTGAAGTAATTTAATGTGGCTTGCAAAGCCATCCTGGAAACAGTGAGGGAACGGCCCCCGCTGCCTTGGCTGTGGCCCAGGCCGGCCGGGAGCCAATGTACAATTTTGTGGTGGCCATCTATGCTGAATGCATTCAGTCTTAGCTCCACAAGGCCATCTAGAAACAGCGAGAAACCAGCCCCTGCCGTGTCAGCCCCGCCCTCTGGGTACATGTTGGGGAAGCATCACCCTTTGTGAGGAATGAAGAAATGGACCATGCCTTGGCGCTTGCCCCGGTCCCACCCCTTTCTGCCAGAGACCCTCAGATCTGTCCCACTCCTGCCCAGGCCCCGACAGGCACCCTTGACACGAACGATGTAGAGCTGGCCATGCCCAACCAGTAGGCTGCACCCACCCTGACCACACCCACCCGCCCCCCCAAGAGCAACCACAATGCTGATGCGGCCCTCAATGAAATTGAGTTTGACACCCCTGCTCTAAAGTGATCCTGAAAATATTAAAGGACTTATTGTTAATAAGGTTAGCAGATTATTATATTCTATACATACACCACAAATATCTGTTAATCTTACATTTTGAATATGAGATTGTTAGAGAATTTTAATTTCTCCGTTGGTGAAAAAATAAATCAGAAGCTCTCACAGTTGACTGCATTTACCTGATTCAAAATAACTTCTTTATATTTATATCAAAATATTTACAATATCATACATTCTTCTTTACAGCACCATAGCTTAATTGAAGACTTCTTACAGAGAGATACAGAGACAAACCTGAGACTGAAAATTCAGCTTCTAACTCAATATCCTTTTGCACAGACTCAGTAGCACTTTCTTCACATTGGCTGACTGAGTTACCACATGACTTTTCCTGCTCATGAATATTCCAACACTCCTCCCTTCATGACAGGAATAGACACCAGACCTATTGACTTAACGCATTCCCCATAGTGAACACTACCCAATGGTTTAGTCATCATGTCTGCCAAATTATCCTCAGAAGAACAATGATGTAAACTAACCAATTTTCCTTTTACAGCTTCCCTGACATAATACTTAATGTCTACATGTTTACTTCTGTTCTTCACCCTGTCACCAGTTGCCATTTTTATACAGGCAGCATTGTCTTCAAATACCTTTACAGGTTCTTTGACATTAATATTTAAATCTTGCAACAACTGTACATCATTCTTTGGCAATACCTTTTTCTTATATATCCACTTACAACCCACAGCTTTGGTTCCCTGTGGCAAAGTCACTGATTTAAATACTTCATGGTCTCCCATGGATTTCATTTTTTTATCCATGGCCTCCTTCCATCTTTCTTGTTCAGCTTTTGGTAATGCCAACACCTCTTTATAACTTCTTAGCTCATACCACACATTGCAAACCTTTACCTTGCTGGCAGAATACCTGTCAGGCGGAATTCCTTTGTTACATCGCTCTGACCTACGTGGTATTAACTGCTCCTGTGTCTCAAGTCTTTCTGGCTTCATGTCTTGTTCAGCCTCTCCTCCCTGAACATTGACATCTTCAATAATAATTTTTCCATCATTAGATGAGTTATTGTCTTTAAATAGATCACTGTCATTAAGTGAGACATACCCAGAATTTGCATTAATTTTGTCCCAATTTTGTTCTGCAAAATTAGCAGACCTTGAAATTACAATTCTTTTACTTCCATCGCTAAAGCGATATCCTTTTGACGTTGGCTCATAGCCCACAAACCTGAGCTTTCTTGCCTTTTGCTGTCCCTTTCTTCTTTACTATTATTATTATTATTATTATTATTATTATTATTATTATTATTATTATTATTATTATTATTATTATTATTATTATTTATTAAATTTCTATACCGCCCCTCTCCCGAAGGACTCGGGGCGGTTTACAGCCTTAAAATTTAAAAAAACATATAATGTACAAAATTAAAATATTTAAAAATAAATTAAACAAATTAGGCCATAAAATCTATAAAACCCAATATATACTGGTACAAGTCCTAAAATCCTAAAAATTACAAAAATCCTAAAAATTGCACAATCCCCCTAAAACATTTTCACCCGGTTGGAGCCGGAGCTTCTATGCCAGGCCGGCCTGTTGAAAAAGGAAAGTTTTCAGTTCCCGACGGAAGGTGCGTAAGTCCGTCATCGTACGGAGTTCGGGGGGGAGCTCGTTCCAAAACGTTGGAGCTCCCACAGAGAAGGCTCTCCCCCTGGGGGTCGCCAGTTGACATTGTCTGGCCGACGGCACCCTGAGGAGGCCCTCTCTGTGGGAGCGTACCGGACGGCGGGAGGTATTTGCTAGCAGTAAGCGGTCCTGTAAGTATCCGGGTCCGATGCCATGGAGCGCTTTAAAGGTGGTCACTAACACCTTGAACCGCACCCGGAAGACCACCGGCAAACAGTGCAGCTCGCGCAGGAGCGGTGTTACATGGGAGCGCCACGACGCTCCTGTCACTACCCGCGCGGCCGCATTCTGGGCCAGCTGAAGCCTCCGGGTGCACCTCAAGGGGAGCCCCATGTAGAGAGCATTACAATAGTCCAGCCTGGAAGTGACGAAGGCATGAGTAACTGTGCATAGCGAGTCCCGGTCTAGGAAGGGAGGCAACTGGCGAACCAGGCGAACCTGATAGAACATCCTCCCGGCCACGGCCGCCAGATGGTCCTCTAAAGACAGCCGTGAATCCAGGAGGACTCCCAAATTGCGAACCCTTTCCGCGGGGGCCACTGTTTCGCCCCCAACAGACAACAAAGGAGTCAATTGACTAAACCGGGACGACAGTAGCCACAGCCACTCGGTCTTGGAAGGGTTGAGCTTGAGCCCGTTCTTCCCCATCCAGACCCGCACGGCCTCCAGGCATTGGGTCAGCACGGCAAGAGCATCGTTGGGGTGGTTCGGCGTGGAAATGTACAGCTGAGTATCATCAGCGTACAGATGGTACTCCACACCAAAACCACGGATGATCTCACCCAGCGGTTTTACATAAATGTTGAACAGTAGGGGCGAGAGGACCGACCCCTGAGGTACCCCACATACAAGGGGTCTCAGGGTCGACCTCTGACCCCCTGTCAACACAGACTGCATCCGGCCGGAGAGGAAGGAAGCGAACCACCGCAAAACAGTGCCCCCTATACCTAACCCCTCCAACCGTTGCAGCATGATACCATGATCGATGGTATCAAAAGCCGCCGAGAGGTCCAATAGCACCAGAGCAGAGGAACAACCTCTGTCCCGGGCCCGCCAGAGATCATCCACCAACGCGACCAATGCTGTTTCCGTGCTGTAGCCAGGCCTGAAGCCCGACTGGTGTGGATCCAAGTATAACGATTCCTCCAGGTGTCGTGGGAACTGTCTGGCAACCACGCTCTCGACAGCCTTCGCAAGAAAGCGAAGGTTGAAGACAGGACGATAATTTGATAAAACAGCTGGATCCAGGGTAGGCTTCTTAAGGAGGGGCCTCACTACCGCCTCTTTCAAGGCGGCAGGGAAGACACCCTCACTTAAAGAAGCATTAATAATTACCTGGAACCAGCCTCGTACCACCTCCTGGGATGCCAGCACCAGCCAGGAGGGGCACGGGTCCAATGAACAAGTGGTCGCCCTAAGTCCCCCAAACAACCTGTCCACGTCCTCGGAAGTCACGGGGTCAAACTCAGCCCAGATAACAGTCTCAAGACCGGACTCCGTCTCTCCCACCGGACACACCCAGTTGAAATCAAAGCCTTCCCGTATGTGAGCGATTTTATCATGCAGATATTTTCCGAAATCCTCAGCTCTACCCTCTAAGGGGTCTCCTCTCACCTCCTGATGAAGGAGGGAGCGGGTCACCCTAAACAAGGAGGCTGGGCGGTTATCTGATGACGCGATAAGAGCAGTGAAGTAAGAACACTTCTCTGCTTTTATCGCCGCTAGGTAGGACCTAATATGATCTCTTACCAGTGTTCGGTCAGATTCGGCAAGGCTCGATCTCCAACTGCTCTCTAGGCGTCTTTTCCGGCGTTTCATCTCTCTCAGCCCCTCATTATACCAAGGGGCCGATCGAGACGCATGCCGAATCAGAGGCCGCAAAGGCACGACCCGGTCTAGAGCGCCGGCCGCAGACCTATCCCAGGCTGCCGTCAGCTCTTCGACCGAGTCGTGTATCAGAACCTCAGGAATTGGCCCAAGCTCTGCCTGGAATCGCTCGGGCTCCATCAGCCGCCTGGGGCGGTACCATCTCACCGGTTCTGCCTCCCTGCGGTGGGGTGCAACGGTCAGAAAGTCCAGGCATAGGAGAGAGTGATCAGACCATGACAGGGGTTCAATGACTATATCCCCTATATTCTGACCACTCCAGCCACTGTCCAGAGACAAAAACCAGGTCAAGCGTGTTCCCCCCTGTGTGTGTGGGGCCTTGAATTACCTGGGCCAGGTCCATGGCTGTCATGGAAGCCATGAACTCCCGAGCCTCACCGGACACCCCGCCCACGGACGGCAGGTTGAAGTTACCCATAACTATCAGCCTAGGGACCTCAACCACCACCGCGGCGATAACGTCCAGGAGCTTGGGCAGGGAAGTTGATACGTGGCAGGGAGCCAAGTACGTAATCAACACTGCCCTCGGGCCCCCAAGGTCCCACTTCACCAGGAGGGATTCACAGCCCGCCGTCTGAGGAACAGTGACCTCCCTCGGCCTAAAATCTTCCCTAATCATGACCGCCACTCCTCCACCCCTGCCCTGGGCTCTCGGCTGGTGGAATGCAAGGAAACCCGGTGGGCACATTTCCACCAGAGGGACACCGCCCTCTGGTCCCAACCAGGTCTCTGTTATACCCGCCAGATCTGCTCCCTCCTCCAAAATTAAATCTTGAATGAGGGGGGCCTTATTTACCACAGACCTGGCATTGCACAGCACCAGCCTACAGCCAGGGCCCTGTGGTTCTGGATAACCCCGAGAACCGGTTGAGCCTTGGGGGTTGGAGCACACAACCACTCGTAAACAGTGGGTGCGCACTCCCTTATTATGATACGGCCCCCTGCTCCCGCTATACCTGCCCCTCCTGCTTACGGTACTAATAGGAACTACATTAGCCTTAATCAACCCCCCATCCGCACCCTCAGGACTCCGTCCCCTTCCATTGCCTGGCCTGTCTTCTTGCTCACCTCCAACAATTCCTTCTCCCACCCTAGACACCCCTTCCCCACCCCTTCCCTCCCTTAAAACTTTCATTAAAAACTTGTTTAAAAAACCCCAAAGCCCCTTATTTAATACATGCCATCTCTCAGGACTCCAAAGTCCGTCCTCGAGATAGGCCCTTGGTAAAACAGAGGGCCATGATTGCGAGAGAGGGGAATCTCGCAATGCAAGAAGGGTCCTTCTCGAGTATGCAGCCAGTCAGATAAAGTGCATCGATGGGGTCTGGCTAGAGAGCCAGGCAGTCCAATCTCAACGACGTTGCTTCCCTCATCTCCAGGTCCATGTTGCTCCCTCAACACCTGCAGTTCTCTGCAGTCCTCCCAAACTACCAACTTGCATGATGGTGGGGGGGAGCGCCAAACTCTTCCTTTTGCAGCGATCTCCCAACGCCAACGCCAACGCCTCTCAGCTACCTTCCCAGCCATTCACTCATGTGGTAGTAAAGAGGGAGGAAGGGGCCAAGCTGTTCCCTTTCACAGTGGCCTCCCAAAGCCAGAAGCCTCTCAGCAGTCCCTTCGCAGATTGTCCAGTCGCATAATGGGAGGGAGGGGGAGGGGAGGGGGCCGTCGCTAAACTCCTCTCTTTTCAGGCTCCTCGCATGATGGTGGGGGGGCGCCAAACTCTTCCAGCGCCAACGCCTCTCATCCACCTTCCCAGCCATTCACTCATGTGGTAGTAGGGAGGGAGGAAGGGGCCAAGCTGTTCCCTTTCACGGTGGCCTCCCAAAGCCAAAAGCCTCTCAGCAGTCCCTTCGTCTGCTCGCATAATGGGAGGGAGGGGGAGGGGAGGGAGCCGCCGCTAAACTCCTCTCTTCCGCGGCGGCCTCCCACCCAGACTTCCTGCAGGCTCCTCACCTCATCGCAGGCCGCGGGCCGAAGGGGGGGGTACGCTGTTAACATCACCCAACATATGCTCTTATCATCCAGATTCGTCCATTCTCGGCAGGGAATGCTGATTGCTTTCAGAATATGTACCCATGCAGTACTTCCAAAAATTCTCAAATGTGCCAGTGATGGCTTTCTCCCATATAAAATGGCATATGAGTATTATTAATGGAGGAACTCCACAGCCTGTTAACTATATAATTGGCAGTCAATATGGCTTCTCCCCAATATGACCTGCTCATTCCAGAATCCGCTAATAATGAATCTTTCATTGTTTGCAAAACACCATTCCTTCTTTCAGCTACACCGTTCTCTGCTGCTGTGCAAGGATTTGTACGTCTGTGTCTTATCCACAACTGCCCCAACCATTGTTGGAATTTAGTTGACATAAATTCAGTACCTCTTGTCAGTTTGCAATTGACACACCTTTTGTCTGTACCTTCTCTCTACAAAACTTACCCACTGTTTGAATTGTTGTAGTACCTCTGTCTTTCCTTTAAGCAAGTAGCAAAACGAATACCTGCTATAATCATCAACAATTACCAGTGCATATTTTGCTCCTCCCAAACTGGCTTGCATAGGTCCCACCAGATCTGCATGGACCAGCTCTAGAGCTCTTTTTGTTTGTCTTGTGCTATATTTACTAACTGGGAAAGCCTTTGACTTCGATGCTTTGCATATTGCACAGTCCAAATATGTTTTGCATCCCTTTAAATTTAGCCCTTCTGCAAACTCTTGCATTTGCTGCAAAACTTTAAAACTTGCATGTCCAAGTCTTCTGTGTAGAAGATGAACACACGAATCATGCTCTGCAACATTCTTAAATACATGGGAACATTGAACCTTTTGCCCCTGCAATACATATAGATTATCTTCCTTTATGCCTTCTGCACAAATATTCCCATTCCTTTTGATGAGACACTTCCCATTTACAAAAATGATCTCAAAACCTTGTTTGTCTAAATTAGACACACTTAACAAATTATGTTCCATCTCAGGTACACAAAACACATTGGTAAACTGATTCCAAATATGGAATTTTTACATCGCTTCTTCCAATGACTTTTGCTTTCTGGCCATTTGCCAAAGCCACAGCTTCTTGTGCTACTGGAACAAACCTGCAAAATAATTCAGAGTCATTAACAATTGTTTGACTTGCCCCACTATCTATTAGCCACTTGTCTCTGTTGTTGCTATAGCAAACTTTTGCAACACCAAAATGTTCCTTTTGCAAATCAGTCTTTTTTGCGTGCACAAATGTCCTTTGCTGCAAATTGTTCCTTTGCAAATAGTTCCTTTTCAGATGTGTCTTTTCTCCACAAATGTAGCAATTCTTTTCTTGCTTAGCTCTCTGCCTGCAAAATGTTTCTTCTTCAGAGACTTGCAGTCTGGACCCCCTCCTCAGGAATTTCTCCTCCTCGTGGCTGTTCCTAAAATGTTGCTTTTCTTCTTCATTAAGCAAATATGCCTTTAAAACCTCAAAATTTAAGTCTTGCTCTTCTTTACACTCAAATATTGCAGAAACTGTGTCCCAAGTTTTATCTAAACTGTTCAACACCAATAAAACCTTCTGGGACTCAGGGAATTTAATCCCACATTGTTCTAAGTCCAAAAATAAACTTTGCATTTTATTTAAATGCTGTTCCACAGATTCACCTGGTTGCAAACAGGCCCTGTAAAGTTTTCTTGACAATTGCACTATATTGCATGCAGAAACATTCACGTGCACAGCTCTCAACTTCAACCAACTCTCCTTTGCAGTCTTTAAATTAGCAACATTTAGAAATTGTTCATCATATAAATTCAAGATGAGATAAGCCATTACTCGATCATGACTTTTCTGATCAGCACCTGCAAACACTTGTGGTGGATTTTCTACAATATACCACAGCTCTTTAGCTTTGAGCAAACATTCCATTTTAGCAGCCCATATAATGTAATTCTTCTGGCCCAAACAAAGCACAAAGCTTTCCTTAAATTCCATTGCAGCCCTTCTGCTTATTCTTCCTTGTTCTTATACTTTCTAAGCACAGGCAATTTCTTCCAGCTTTAAATTACAATGCAGTCCTTAGTAAGCTCTGGGCCCATAACCTGTTAGAGAATTTTAATTTCTTTGTTGGTGAAAAAAATCAGAAGCTCTCACAGTTGACTGCATTTAGCTGATTCAAAACAACTTCTTTATATTTATATCAAAATATTTACAATACCATACATTCTTCTTTACAGCACCATAGCTTAATTGAAGACTTCTTACAGAGAGATACAGAGACAAACCTGAGACTGAAAATTCAGCTTCTAACTCAATATCCTTTTGCACAGACTCAGTAGTACTTTCTTCACATTGGCTGACTTGAGTTACCACATGACTCTTCCTGCTCATGAATATTCCAACAGAGAGGTTGTCTAGTTATTCCCTAAATTGTAAACAATTCAGTCTTCATACCATTAAATATGAATTATAAGTTTATGTGTTTATATCTTAGATTTTGAATTTGTATGATTATTTTATTCATAGAACAGTTATAATTGATGAATTTACTTCCAATTTTGATATAAATCTTTTGAACTAATTGGCTTATAATTGACCTATGTTAATGAATGGTTAGAGAGTTTCATAATTTGGCTGTTGTGTTAGTTCAGTTCCAAGAGTTATTATCTGATCCTGCTGAAATCTTGCTAAGTATTAGGATCCTTATTTCTTTTAGAAATGATTTCAGTACCTGCAGTATAGTAATAATAATTGAAATATAATGTTAAATCTTGGTTTGGGGAATGAGTTAATTGGTCTTCTTGTATAATATCACTTTTGACAGTTTAGGTCTGTTGAAGCAATTTGTGTTTGCAAAAATAAAAATTAAGCTTGATTCATATACAAATGTTCCCCTTCCAAACTTATTATAAACAAATACAATCAACATCCTAAGAGATATACTGAAATATTAAAAGAACAAATATCAATAAGCAAACCAAAATCCATTATCATAAAAAAGAAAATATAAAATGTTTGAAAACTACATAAAATTAATAATTATCCAATTAACATCATACTGGTTATACATGAATACCCATCAGACTATTCTATAAATCATCATTGTAATTTATATTCAGCTTTGGTTAAAAATAAATAGGATATTCTCAACTTTGAGAGTGGCACAGTGGCCTGGAGGTTGCCTCCCACTTGGAAGGTTGAGAGTTCAACTTTAGGTAGCAGCAGATGTTTCTTTATAAGGGTCTGCTGTGGACTCCAGATAGGCATCAGAAAGGGCATCTTGCCAGTAAAATGCTCAACTCCCTGAGTCCACCCTGAATAAAGAGATTATAAGGACCTAACTCAGCTAAGCCACCTAAGAAAGCAAAACTTTTGAAACAAGCATTGTCTTAAAAGGAAACTTTTATTAGGAGCTAGTGACAGCAGGAAATCAAGGCGAGATCTGAGAGAAAAACTTGCGAAGTGATATATTAAAAGTAGCATTCCATACTCCTCCACCCAGTGTTGTAGTGTTCATTTGAATCCCAGCCAATCCACAGGTGGCATTGTGTTATGGTAACTGGTCTTTTTGGCGGGCTCTTCAAGGTTCTCTCATTTTCAATTTCTTCTGGCTCCAAGCACAAACCATCTTCCAGATAAGAGTGAGACGTTTCATCCCCTGGGGGAAGGGCAACAAGGCAACAAAGCAGACAATGCAAATGTCAGGCAACAAACAAAGCTACTGTCATGGTTCCGATAGATGAGACCATTTAAAAGAACTTCAAGGCAATTATTTCTTCCTTAAAAAACATTTATATTTGGCTACAACATAACGGCACATATAAGGGCGAACCCAAGACTAAATTCCCCTCCGCTCAGTTACAAAGTTGCAAGTTTCATTTCCCACCCCAAATTGCTATCATAAATCACATACACCAATTGTTTAGAATGCGGGCACTCCTCCCAGCTACTCCAGCCCGCCAAAATGTCATCAGCAATGACCTTGGTTCCCATATATATGAAATGTTTTGACTAACTGAAAACTACACAACCCCCCTCCTTTTTCTAACTAAATATGTGGCAATGAAGACAAAATGAAAATGGCTTCAGTTCGGTTTGTCACAGCATTGACATTCAGCTCCCCTTAAAAGAAAGGAGAAATGCTGCAAATCAAACAAGAATAACAGTTAAGAATCCCCTCTCGGTTTACTTGGATGTTTATCATAGAATTTGCATATCAGTCTGTCAGCTTTCACATCAGTACTTTTCACCCAGGGGGCTTCTGACAATGGATATCCCTTCCACTGCACTAAATATTGCAATTTCCCCCTGTATAATCTAGCATCAAGAATATGCTTTACTTTGTAATGAGTCTCTCCAGCCATCACAAGTGGGCCAGTTGCTTTCTTGGGAGGGGGGCTCAGAGTTGACTCTCTAAAAGGCTTTAACAGACTGCAGTGAAACACTGGGTGAATCTTTCCTAAAAGACAAGAGAGTTTTAATTCAACAGTAACCAGGTTACACCCAGACCAAAATGGTTTTCTACCAAAAAGACAGATAAAGAACAACTTGAGGATTATTTTAAACGTCTTGGAGTACTATGAAATTCATCCAGGGAACCAGATGGCACTTATATTCCTTGATGCACAAAAAGCCTTTGATAACTTAAATTGGCAATTTATGTTTCAACAATTTCAAGAAATGGACTTTGGTGAAAATTTTAACAAAGCAATTCATGCAATTTATAAGAAAAAAACAGCAAGAATACTTTTAAATGGAGATTACACTGATGGATTTGAGATTAAAAAGGCACTAGACATGGATGCCCGTTGTCTCCTCTGTTGTTTATTCTTACATTAGAGGTTCTGGCAAGAAATATCAGACAAGATACAGAAATTAAAGGTCTGGAGATTAAAGACAGAAATATAAACTACAGGCCTTTGCGGATGACTTTGTCTTCATTCAAGAGGAGCCATTCCAAACAGTTGATAAATTCTTGCAAAAAATTGAGAAATTTGGAAAAGTGGCTGGCCTGAAAATAAAAAGACTAAAGTAATAACAAAAAATTTAACAGACAAACAGAAATTTCAACTCGCTAAAATGACAAATCTTCAAATAGTTAAAAAAGTCAAATATTTGCATATTTATTCAATGGCAAAATATACTACACTAAAAGAAGATAACTATGAGAGATTAATGAAACAAATAAAAATAGACTTGGAAAGATGTGGAAATCTTCAATTATCACTTCTAGGAAAAATAGCGACAGTTAAGATGAACATTTTACCAAAGTTAATTTTCCTATTTCAAACAGTGCCTATTAAACTTACTAAGAATTTTTTTGATGATTTAAATGCAATGATTTTAAGATTTATATGGCAAAAAAAGGAAGTGAGAATCAAATATAAACTGTTACAAAAATCTAAAGATAGAGGGGGCTTTGGACTTCCAGATTGGAGACTTTATTATCAAGCGGCTATTTTGCTTTGGCTTAAGGAATGGATTGTATTGAGAAATAAAAGATTGCTTTACTTAGAGGGACATGACCTTCAGTTAGGTTGGCATGCTTTTATATGGTATGAGAAATTTAAAGCAAATAAGTACTTTCAAAATCATGTGATAAGAAATGTACTACTTTCAGAATGGGAGAAAAATTAAACATAAAATATATATGAAAACACCTGAGTGGCTCTCAACAATGGAAGCATTTGCTTATCCAAATCTGATTAATTATGACAAACTGGTTAGCTATAAAGACATTTTAGACAAAAAGGGAAAACTTAAGGACAGGCAAACTTTACAACTACAAGGTATTGACTTGACATGGTGGTCCTATTTGGAAATTCAAACAAGATATGAAAAAGATATAAAATCGACAGGTTTTTACAAAGAACAGACCCCATTAGATAAAATTTTGTTAAAAACAGATGAGAACTTGATTAGAAAAGTCTATAAATTTCTTTTAAACTGGAAGATGGAAGAACAAGTGAAAAAACAATGATAGTATGGGCAAAGAACATTGGACATTGTATAGATTTGGAAGACTGGCAAAAACTTTGGGATAAAAATATTAAGCTTACAAAAGCGGTAGCATATAAAGAAAATTTATATAAGATGTTTTATAGATGGCATATGACACCAGTTCACTTAGCGAAAATGTTTAAAAATGTTTCGGATATTTGCTGGAAATGTAAACAACAGCCAGGCACTTATTACCATGCCTGGTGGATATGCCCTATCGCTAAGAAATATTGGTCTAAGATCCATAGATGGTTGGAAAAGATGATGAAACTACAGATAAAATTTAAACCAGAATTGTTTTTGTTAGGAATATTAAGACCTAATTATGGTAAAGAGAATGACTACTTGATATTGCATGTTTTAACAGCTGCAAGGATAGTATTTGCCCAATTTTGGAAAAATGAGAATTTACCATCTGACCAGATTATAATTACTAAAATTTTAGAGTGGGCAGAAATGGATAGACTAACATTAGAAATGAAAGAAAAAGATGATTCAATTTATTTTAGAACTTGGCAAAATTTTATCAATGGTTAGAGACACATTAGAACTTGAAGGATTCAATATTTTAGAATAGATGACTGATTTTTAATCGAGTTCTAAGTAACATTTTGATGATATGATTATTTTTCCTGATTTACTGATTCTCATTTGTTACTTTTGATTGTTAGGATTTTTTGAGATTTTATTATTAATGTTTACTTAATAGATCAACTAATTGTTTACTAATTGTTTTTAATATGTTATAGTCTAAGCTTTGGTAAAAATGGTTGAATATGATATTTACTCATTATTATGATCCGGACGGTAGCTTGTTTGTTGAAATATGTGATTGTAGCTATCCTTATTTTACCCTAATGCTTCATTCCCTTCTCCTTCCCCTTTCCTTCTACCCCTCCCTTTATCATACCTGTATTGTTCCTATTTTTCCTCATCTATATAAACTTAATAAAATATTGTTTTTTAAAAAAAAGACAAAATGAAAATGGCTTCAGTTCAGTTTGTCAGAGCGTTGATAGCTACCAAGTTGAAATAACTGAGGATACATTTCTTTGGGGCCTGACAAATGGACCCCTAGAAAAATGGGAAATCCATCTATAAAACAAAATGGGAAAGGGAGGAAAACAAATACAATAGTCACATCAGTCAGGATTGTCAGGATACTTCGCATGAAATCATTTAAGTAGTTTAGGAGTTTTAACATTCTTTTAATACACATTTACTTTGCGCAGAAGGAAAGTTTTTCCAAGCTGCTAAATATTGGGTGGAACCATGGTGCTTTCGAGAGTCGAGAATTTCACGTATTTTGAAATGCTGTTCTCCTCCCACCAGCACAGGCATGGGAGGGGTTGGAGGCTTAAGGGTAGATGTAATCTCAGGTTTGAGTAAACTACAACTACAAATTTAGGCCTCAACTTCTTAGAGGTCTGCAAGGATTGTAAGTATTTTGTAGACAGGTAACCTTTGTCTCCAATCTTAAAAGGTTTTTTTGCTCTACCTTCTTTTTATCAGCTTAGGCTTTATAGGCATTTCTGGCCTCATCTAATGTTTTATGTACTACTGGCCAGGTGTTTTGTAATTGTTGGATCAATTCTTGCAAAGAGGGGATTTCAGGTTCTTTGGAGGGTAACTTTGGAATGGGGACAAATGTCTGCCCATTGGCAACCTGGAAAGGGATATAACCAGTGCTCGAATGCACAGCATTATTATATGCCACTTCTGCAAAAGGCAACAGATCAGTCCAATTTTCTTGCTGATAGTTGATAAAACATCTAAGGTATTGTTCTACAACTGAGTTCAGTCATTCTATCCCCCCCATTCATTTTAGGATGATGACTATATGACACTCCTTGACTAAAACCCAAAAGATCTAGAAAAGCTGTCCAGAACTTAGAAGTGAATTGGACCCCTCTGTCTGATATGATGTGTTATGGGGCCCCATGGAAGAGATAGATACGTTGCACAAACAGTTTAGCTAGTATTTTGGCTATTGGGATTTTTAGGCAAGAGGTGAGATGGGCTTGTCTAGAGAACAGGTCCATAACCACCCAAATAACTGTATTTCCAGAGCTTTCAGAGAGTTCTAAAGTAAAATCCATAGAGATCTCTCTCCAGGGTGCTGAAGGGCTCACCACTGGCTGTAAAAGTCCTGATGTCTTCCTTTGACATAACTTAGCTCAGTGGTTCTTAACCTTTTTTAGGTCGCGACCCCCGATCTGTCAAGCACCGCGCATGCGCGGTGCTACCTCCTGCGCCGTGCATGCGCGGTGCTGCCCCCTGCGCCGGCTGAGGTGTAGGCTGCCGCCTGTTTGGGGTGGCAGCAGGCAGGCCCAGGCGGTCCTGGGCAGCTGCAGCAACGACGGCGCAGGGCGACCATGGGCTGGGCCACCAGCTGGCCCAGCCCAAGTGAGGTAGCCACCCGCCAGGCCCCACGCACGCCAAAAACTCCCTGCGCCCGCCGCTGCCCTGCTAGCCTTGCCTTCCTTGCCTTCACTGCCACCCATTTGGGGCGGCGGCAGGCAGGCCCAGGCGCTCCGGGGCGGCCGCAGCAAGCAGCAGTGACAGCGCAGGGTGACCACCGGCTGGACCACCAGCTGGCCCAGCCCATGGGAGGTAAGGCACCTGCCGGGCCCCATGCGTACCAGCTGCCCTCCCTGCACCCGCCGGCCTCCCACCTCCCACCCCTGGCCCTCTTTTACTTACATTTTTAGTAGTTGCTCAGCAGGGAGGGGTGGAAAGTTCAGGACCGCTCGCCTTCGCTGCAGACAATTTGCAGCACCGTTTGCAGACTGGGACTTTTGGCGGGCTCAGCAGGGCAGAGACAGCCTGGACAATTCCTATTGGCTTTTGAAAGCCAATAGAATTAGATTCTATTCAAGAGAGTCTATTCTATTGGCTTTCAAAAGCCAATAGAATAAGAGGGAGTAGCACAGCTAAGAAAAAGGGGGAAAAATGGCGTAGCACAGCTAAGGAAAAGGGGGAAAATGGCGGACTGCGTTGTTTGGCGACCTCATGAAATGGTCGTTCGACCCCAAATGGGGTCACGACCCACAGGTTGAGAACCGCTGACTTAGCTGAAGCACACATGGAGCAGTTCGCCAGATAGTTCTCTATGTCCTTTTTCAAAGAAGGCCACCAATTTTGCCTTTTTAAATAGATTTGGAGTTTTAACAAATCCAAAATCTACTGCAGTCTTACAATTGTGCCCAGCTTGGATTATTCTGTTTTAAGCTTTCTCTCCAACCCAGGCCAGGTCATCTTTGATTAAGCATAAGTTCTTATGATTCTGAAACCACTCATCAGCCTCTAATGCTTTTTTGAAATCCTTGCACACTGTTTGATCTATTGGCTTCGTGGTTTTGCTCTGTGTTTGAGCAATGACAGGCACTGCAAATTTCTTAGGAGGCATAAACGGCTCAATTACTTCTGATTTAACACTGTTATATTGCAGCATTCTAGATAAAGCATCTGCTAAGAGGTTCCTCCCCCCAGGGAGATGATGGATTGTAAAGTTAAATCAGTGGAAATGTTGGGACCACCGTGCTTTTTAGGGGACAATTTTCTAGGAGTTTTCATTGCTTCCAGGTTCTTATGATGAGGGGTGGAAAGTTCCGAACCGCTCGCCTTTGCTGCAGACAACTTGCAGCACCGTTTGCAGACTGGGACTTTTGGCGGGCTCAGCAGGGCAGAGACAGCCTGGACAATTCCTATTGGCTTTTGAAAGCCAATAGAATTAGACTCTATTCAAGAGAGTCTATTCTCCAGCATGGTGGATGTAGAATCCACTGATTGGGTTATTTCAGCCTTCCTGCTCAGAGAGACTAAGTCAGAGCTTTAGTCACGCCTCCCTTTGGGTGTGTCTTCCCAGTTTTGACTTAGTCTTAGGCTCAGCAGGATCGCAAGAAATGACTCCAGTTAGGAATTTTTTGCTAATTTGATTTTCAATTGGAAATTTTTGCTCAATAATTTTTAAAAAAACTTTTTTTCAAATTAACTTAGTTGTTTTTGACTAGCTTGTTAAGGACTCTGTCCTTCTTTGAGGTTTGAGCCTTTCGGCTCTTGCAGGGCCATCCCCCCCTCGCTCGGCCTGTTAGGCCAAATTGATTCAGGCTCCCTTGGGAGGTGCCTCGTTCGCCTTTCCCTCGCCCGGTTCGGATCACAGGACCGCAATCGCGGCGTTTCTGCCGCTGATTTCCACCAGCTGCTCCATTTTTTCAGATTGACTTCGGGACTTCCTAGCAGCTCTCTCATTGACACGCAAGTTATCCGGTGTCAGTGTGGGGGGTGGAAAGTCCTTTCCTGGGCCCGAACTCCTTCCCCAAACGTTCGTTCTCCGGTTGGACTCTTGGTTAACGTTTGGGGAGGCGCGGCCGCCATCTTGACCGCATGGTCTCCTGGCGGTCGCCATTTTGAAAGGCTCTATAGCGGCGGCCATTTTGTAGCCAACTTTAGTTGTGACCTTCTAGGCCGGAATTTATATTTGCTTCTGCCTTGGCCTGTGGTGACAGGTCCGTGCTGGGAACGTTGGTGCTATTTGAGTTAATTCAGTCTGCTGCGAGGCTGGTGGGCAGATATTTTTCCGTGGTCTCTTGGACTGCTAGGTCTGGCTAGGCCGGGTTTTACTGTGGTGGCCAGACCTGTGGTGACAGGCCCGTGCTCTGTAATTACCTTGGTTACTCCCATTTTATTGGTCTCATTGTTTAAAAAAATTATTACAATTAAATTAATCATAGTAGATAAGTACAAGGGCCTCTTCTTGCTCGCAGGACTAGGGTCCTATGATCGGAGTGAAGTGTTTTCTGGCCGACTGTTACTGGTAGCAAGTGGCCTTTAGCCACCAGGCCTATTCGGGCAGCCTTACCAACCTGTCCGGCTGTTCTGCTCTTGCCATTTTTAGTTCAGTATGAGGAATGGGTGCGTTCCAGCTCTGACTACTGATCTGTGTCCTTGGTTCCCATTTTTTGCTAGATATCCTACTGCAGGCTCTTTCTAGTTGCAATGGCAGACAGTTCCTTGCCGCTGGCACCACAAGTCTCTGGAATCCCCCCTGCGCAGCCAAAGCGCAGATCTACAGAATTGGAAGCAGGGGGGGGAGAAAAAGGCCAAAACTAAACATCTGACTACCAAAGAGACTTCTAAGTCACCTGAGCGAGAGGCCTCAAGGAGACACCAGGCATTGGAGAGGGAATTCTCCAAGGCACAGCGGCTCCTATCCAGTGGGGCCGAACCGGTTCCCCCCCCACTGGATCCTACTACCTCGGAGCTGCCTTTAGTGCCTGCGTAAGAAGCCACCTGGAGCAGTTCTCCTCTGGGGGCAACCAAACAAGCAGGTCCCTCTCACTCCTCCCCCTCCTTGCAGCAGGGTCCCCAAGTGGTTCATGCTCCAATGGAGGTTGGGGCATTCCCTAGGGACCAGGGAGATATGTGGTTTCAAAGCCAATTCCAGGCATTTATGCACCATGCCTTCACTCAATTTATGGCCTCAAGGAGTCCACAGGTTCCATCTCAAACTCCGTCACCCCCTGCAAGTCCTTCTTCTCTGCAGGGATGCACCACAGTACCAGATTCAGATATCTCTGAGACTTCCTCTCAGGTAGGAGAAGGGGAGTCCATGGATTTGGCCATAGCTGACACTCCCATGTCAGAGGATGAGGAGGCACCGCCCGATCAGGCTTCTGCCTCGTGTCTCTTTGACCCATCCGTTTTTAAATCCCTCCTGTTGAAGGCCCGTGCTACCACTAATCTGACCTCAGTTCAGGAGGAAAAGCCTTCTACCTCTGCAGATCAGGAGTCCAATCCTTTATTTGCTGTAAGGGTCATGGACAATAAGCAAATTCCTTGCCCCTTTGTGTTCCGGGATGCGGTTGAGACCCAGTGGTCATCTCTAGCCACTACCCCCAAGGAAAGTAGTATGGAGAAGAAACTATATAACGTCTCTCCATCATTTGCCCCACTAGTGCGTCTGTTCTCACCTAGCATTTAATTCTCTCTGCATCTAAGGCCCCCCATCGTGTCCCTGCAGCATCAGAGAATGGAGGAGCCTATGGCTACGACAAAGGGCAACTCGCAAACTTCAGTGGCTCCAGGGAACCCTAGCCCACCCAGCCGGGTGACCGCAGACAATGCTGCGACCATGGGCAGGGACAAGACCACGAAAACCTCCAAGAGGTCAGAAAAAACAGGCTAGCCGGAGACACCAGGCACTTGGAAAAGAATTCTCCAGAGCACAGAAAAGGGCTAGGATAGATGCCCCGCAAACCCAGGGGGTGGTCTTGGACCTCCCCCTAGGTCCCCCAACCTCTCCCCTAGGCATCTGGTATATGGGAGAGACCACCCAGTCCCCCGCACATGGGGGATCAGGAGCCACCTTCCCGGCCCCCCAATCCTTGGCCACGAGGGCCCACCACGGGGCCCCTGAGGCAACCTTTACCCCCACCACGGCCGGCCTCCGACCAGCGGAGCCCATCTTTCTCCCCTCGGAGGACCGCCTCACCTTGTTGATAGCGCAGGCAGTGGACCGCGCGCTTGAAGCCAGGGGGCACGCCTCGGTCCCACCGGCGACCATCCTCCCACCGGCCCAGCTGCCGGTGGCCGAGGCCTACTATGCCTCGCCTTCCCCAGCCGGTTCCACCTGCTCTGAGGGGTCATCGCTCCAGGCGCACGACCTAGATCAGGGGATACCAATGTCAGAAGAGGAGGAGGACCTTCCCCCAGAGGCACCCACATTCAGCGGCCTGTTTAACCCTTCCTTCTTCGTCACCTTGCTCTGCAAGGCGACCACCACAACCCACCTGGGGACAGACTCCTCCTCCCCGGCCAACCCGGCTCCCATGGAATCGGAGGCGGACCCCAACTTCACAGAACCAGTGACCACCCAACATCGCATTCCTTGCCCCCCCATGTTCCTAAATGCAATACGCAAGCAGTGGGCTTCCCCCGCCGCTCTTCCCCTACCAGGCAGCTCCGATAAGAAGCTGTATAATGTGGCCAAGGAATTAGAGGAGGCGCTGGAAGTACCAGCGGTGGACGAGCCATTCGGACCCCTAGTATCTCTCACGGCCATTCCTGGGGATGTCGCGGAGGCCCTTAAGGCAGAAGACCGTAAGTGCGAACTCACATACCACAGGTCTCACCAAGCGACGGCATGGGCCATCAGAGTGGCCACCTCGGCATCGTTCTTTAACAGATCCGCTCTCCGCTGGCTCAGACAACTCCAAGCCCGCATCCCAGCAGACGACATCTGCACGCACCAGGACCTCAGCAAGATGGTGGCGCCCACAGAGTACGCATCAGATGCTACCCTCCAAGCTGCCAGGTTCTCCTCCCGGGCCATTGTGTCTACCATAGCCGGCCGCTGCATGCTATGGTTGAAGCACTGGCACGCAGACCCCAGGTCCAAGTGGCGGCTCTCGGCCGCGCCATATCAAGGAGGGAGGCTGTTCGGGGACGCGCTAAATCCCTATCTAACTGAGAACTGGGACAAGCGCAAGGTCCTCAATCACCTCATTAAGAGGGCAACCAAGTGACCCAATTACTCCCAAAGGAGACAACCCTTTCGAGCAGGGGCCAGGTACAACTACCCCCAGGCCACGACCTCCTTCCCGAACAGACAGGACAGACAGGAGAGGCAACCGAACAGGCAGGCAGCCGGGCCTAGACAGCAATATCAGGGCAAGCGGCCCTTTCGAGGGAACGGCCGGCCTTTCCACCGAGCCAAGTGACGCCCCTGCGATTCCTCCCATAGGGGGCAGACTCTCCCTCTTTGCCCACCAGTTGGAGGCCACTACCAGAGACGCGTGGGTTCTGGAGACCATACATCACAGTCTGTCCCTAGAATTCAGGCCTCACCCCCCAAATCGATTCCTAGCTTGTCCCTCCCCGCGAAAGCGAGCCAAGAGGCACCTAATGGACGAGGCCGTCCAGCATCTGCTGAACATACGAGCCATAGAACTGGTCCCGGCAGACCAGAGAGGTGGGGGATTTATGTTTATGTACCAAAAACATCAGGAGGATGGAGAGCAATCCTAGATCTCAAGGGTCTAAATTTCCACCTAACGTATCGAAAATTCAAGATGCAAACGCTCCGCTCCATCTTGGGAAGCGTAAGAAAAGGGGACTTCCTGACGTTTATCGACCTCACGGAGGCGTACCTTCACATCCCCATCTCTCTAGCCCACCACCGGATCCTAAGGTTCGCTTACAGGGGACGCCACTTCCAGTACAGGGCGCTCCCATTCGGCCTCTCATCAGCCCCCAGGGTATTCACCAAGGTCTTTTCAGTCCTGGCAGCCCACTTGCGACTAATACCCATAAGGGTTCAATGTTATCTGGACGACATCCTAATCCAGTCGCAGTCTGCCCAGGCCGCACTGACGGACCTCCAAAGGGTGGTAGGACTGCTTCAGGACCATGGATTCTCCATAAACTTCCCCAAAAGCCACATGGTCTCCACGACTAGACTGCTGCACCTAGGGGCCATCATAGATATGGTGGAAGGCCGAGTATACTTGTCCGAGGAACGCCGAAACAGTATAAGACAATCGGTGCTTCAACTATGCAGGACCCAGACAGTTACCCTGGCCAGCCTCTCCCAATTGTTAGGCAAGATGATATCGGCCATAGCGATCGTCCCTTGGTCCAGACTCCACTCCAGGGAACTACAGTGGTTCATGCTCCCCTTCCAGAGGCAGAATCTCAGCGCCTCACAATGATGAGTAAGACTACCACAACAGGTAACGCGCTCCCTCACGTGGTGGCTATCGCGAGCCACGCTCAAGGGATCTTACTTCAGGGAGCCAGACCGAATAATACTAACGACTGATGCAAGCCTGTTTGGCTGGGGAGCACACCTCCGATCGCTATGGGCACAGGGCCGTTGGTCTCCCGCAGACCTTCGCCACAACATAAACTGGCTCGAACTATGGGCCATTCACCTGACCCTCCGCCAATTCCATGACCAGGTAAGGGGCCGCCATGTTCTGGTCCTCACGGACAATGTGGCAGCCAAGGCCCATGTAAACCGACAGGGCGGCACCAGATCCCGGCCCTTACTGACAGAGGCGCCACCTACTGGGAGCTTGGGGGGAACACAACCTGGCCTCCATCAAGACCGATCACATCTCAGGGGAGTCAAACCCACAGGTCGACACCCTGAGCAGAGCAATGGTGGATCACTCGGAGTGGCGCCTACATCCGAGGGTCTTCAGGGAAATCTGTCACCGCTTTGGTCTCCCTCTTGTGGACCTCTTTGCGTCCCCGAGCAACGCTCAGCTGCCTCGGTTCTTCTCCCGGTACCGGACCTCAATGGCAGAGGGGATGGACGCGCTCCGGAGCTCATGGCCCCAGGGTCTGCTCTATGCCTTCCCTCCCTTACCTCTCATCTTGGCAGTGATACGAAAGCTGCTCCAGGAACAGGCAGAGATAATCCTGTTGGCCCCTCATTGGCCAAGGAGGCATTGGTTGGCCAACCTGATTAGCCTAGCTCAAGCAGCTCCTTGGCGAATTCCTCCAGAGAGGGGGTCATTCTCCATCCGGACCCCCAATGGCTCCAGTTAGCCGTCTGGCACTTGAGCGCTCCATCCTGTCAAGGGAACTTTGCTCCCCAGGGGTCATCAAGGTGATTCAGGCCTCCCGCCGGCCCTCCATGAACCGCATTTACGAGGCCACGTGGAGGAGGTTTCAATCATGGTGCTCAAGCCGGCACCTGGCCACCTCGGAACTCATGGTTCCCCACATACTGGACTATCTGTTAGAGGGTCTGGAAAGAGGTCTGGCCCCAAACACATTACGCAGGCACATATCTGCCCTGGCCACAGTCCTCACCTGTGGCCCCGCGGGCCCCCTGGGACATCACCCCCTAATCCGCTCATTCCTGAAAGGAGCGGTGAACACCAAGCCCTCTACGGTGCATAGATACCCTTCATGGGACTTACCTCGGGTACTCTGGGCCCTTACCAAGGCCCCATTTGAACCTCTGGGAACTGCGACGTCTGCTGCCTATCACACAAGGTGGCCTTCCTGGTGGCAATCACGTCGGCACGTCGTATCTCAGAGTTAGCAGCACTCTCCACACAAGAGGACCTGTGCATCTTCCACCAGGACTGGGTGGTCCTCCGGCTCGACCCCACTTTCATCCCGAAAGTCAACTCTCTGTTCCACAGATCACAGGAAATAGTGCTGCCGGACTTTTGTCCCAATCCATCACATGACTTGGAACGGCAATGGCACAGACTGGACGTCCGCAGGGCTCTTCGCCACTACCTGGCAAGGACAGCAGAGTTCCGCAGGTCAGAAGCACTCTTCGTCTCCTTCCACCCCTCCAAGGGGCGGAGGGTCTCCTCTTCCACAATTGGCAGGTGGATCAGGGCATGCATTGCCGGAGCCTACCAGGCTGAGTCATTGCCGGCTCCATCCCGCATTACGGCCCACTCCACACGGAGTGCAGCCACCTCAGCGACATGGGCCACCCAGGCATCCATTGAGGAGGTCTGCAGGGCGGCCACCTGGACTTCACTGTCCCCCTTCATACGTCATTACAGGATCGATAGATTCGCCTCGGCTGAGGCCTCATTTGGTAGGAGAGTCCTATAACAGGCATTACAGCAAAGTGTCACACCGGACCACTCTATTACCCACCCACAGGGACAGTAGGCTTTGGTATGTCCCATCCGTGGATTCTCCATCTCCAAGTGCTGGAGAAGGGGCGTTGTCTTACCTGAACGCCTTTTCTCAGCATGGAGATGGAGAATCCACTCCCACCCTAGTAGGTCATCAGGCCAGGGTTAGCAGAATTAGTGAGCCAGTACGTCTTGCGGTCAGTCAACGTCTACGCTCGTGCCAAAAAACTGGGGATCTCTATGGTCCAGGATGGGCGTGGCAACTTTGGCTGACTTGATCTGATTGGGCAGGAATACAGTCTACACCCATCCATGGATTCTCCATCTCCGTGCTGAGAAAAGGCGTTCAGGTAAGACAACACCCTTTTTAGGAGTAGGTTCGTCTTGGCCTGGGCTGCCAGGTCTGAACGAGGGACAGCCTTTCGGAGCGTTTCTTAGTGCTTGGAGGCTTATTGGTGGCCACCTTTTCTCATTCCAGACCGCATTCTGCTGGCTCAGCCGGGCCTTAAGCCTTCCTTCGGGGCCGCGTGGCAGGCCATGAGGAGGCATTTTCTGGTATCTAGGGGGTTTGTCCTTTGGTTCCTGTATTACTGTTTTCGATCATTGTCATTGTAACTCTGGTGTAGGAGGTAGCTCCAGGGGAAAGAACATTTCAATGATATGAATTTAAGGGGCTTAGATATTTTGCCTATGTCATGGTCAGACAATTTTCTGTTACGGCTTTTTCAAGGCTCCAATCCTCCCCTGCAGGGAGGCGGAACCGATTAGGTGGTTCCGCCCCAGACACCTGATGGACCCAGATAGTTTTCAGAGGACACTTGGGGAAATACCGGATTCTCTCATTCTCGCTTCGGCAGAGTCCCTGGTTACGGCCTGGAATACGGCTGCGAAGGGGGCTCTTGACCGGATCGCGTCGCTGCGACCTCTCTGTGGTAGCAGACCCAGGAGATCTCCTTGGTTTACTGAGGAACTCAGGGGTTGGGGGTTGGGGACACTGTTTTGCAGTGGTTCACCTCCTACCTCACTGGTCGGTTGCAGTCGGTGTTGGCGGGGGGTCAGAGGTCGTCCCCTAGGTTCCTCCCTTGTGGGGTCCCTCAGGGATCGGTCCTCTCCCCTCTGCTGTTTAATATCTACATGAAACCGCTGGGTGAGATCATCTGACAACACGGGGTGAGATATCATCAGTATGCTGATGATACCGAGCTTTACATCTCCACCCCGTGTCATTTCAGTGAAGCAGCGGAAGTGATGTGCCGATATCTGGAGGCTGTTAGGGTTTGGATGGGTGCCAACAGGCTCAAACTCAACCCCGACAAGACAGAGTGGCTATGGGTTCTGCCTCCCAAAGATAACTCAATCTATCCGTCCATCAGCCTGAGGGGGGAGCTTTTGACCCCCTCGGAGAAGATCCACAACTTGGGCGTCCTCCTCGATCCACAACTAAATTTGGAACATCATTTTTCGGCTGTGGCGAGGAGGACATTTGCCCAGGTTCACCAGGTGCACCAGTTGCGGCCCTATTTGGACCAGGAGTCCCTTCTCACAGTCACTCATGCCCTTATCACCTCGAGGCTCGACTACTGCAATGCTCTCTACATGGGGCTACCTTTGAAAAACGTTTGGATGAAGGTAGAGGTAAGTAGGAAGTTGGTAAGAGGAGGTAAGAGTGAGGGTAGAGATGGTGGGTGGAGAAGTAGAGGAGGAGTGAGGAGGAGTGAGAGGAAAGTAAGTAGATGGTAAGAGGAAGGAGGTGGTTAGGGATAGGGGGATGTGGTGGTGGGGGTGCCGAGCAGTTATATTAATTGTTTGGAAAATATAGTATATGTTAATTTTCGGTTGAGTTACTATTATGTGTCTTTTTTGTAAAAATTTAAAAAATTAATAAAAAATGTTACTTAAAAAAAAACAAACGTTTGGAGACTTCAGGTAATGCAGAATGCAGCCACGCGAGCAGTGTTGGGCTTGGCCAGAAATGCCCACATTTCGGCATCACTCCGTGAGCTGCATTGGCTGCCAATTGGTCTCCGAACTCAATTCAAAGTGTTGGTTATGACCTATAAAGCCCTACATGGCATCGGACCAGGTTACTTATGGGACCGTCTGCTGCCCCATGAATCCTAGCGGCCGGTTAGGGCCCACAGAGTCGGCCTTCTCCAGGTCCCGTCAGCCAGACAGTGTTGCCTGGCGGGGCCTAGGGGAAGAGCCTTCTCTATTGCGGCCCCGGCCTTCTGGAACCAAGTTCCCCCGGAGATCCGTGTCGCCCCCACCCTCTCCGCCTTTCGTAAACTGCTTAAAACACACCTCTGCCAGCAGGCCCGGGGCAGTTAACATCTTGCCCCTAGCCAGTGTATGTTTGTGCGTATGTTTGTTGAATGATTGGTTTTCTCTTAACTTAGGGGTTTTTATATATGTATTTTAACTTGTGATTTCTATTTATGTTGTGAGCCGCCCTGAGTTCTCCGGAATAGGGCGGCATAGAAGTCAAATCAAATAAATAAAATAAATAAATAAATTTCACTCTGTGGGCCCCGGTTAACCTAGGCCCTGTCCTGGAGTGAGAGTTTACCTGGCCGCCTGTTATTACTAGCCGTGGCCTTTAGCCACTGGGCCTATCAGACAGGCTTACATCCTGTCTGGCTGTCCTGTCCTTGAGTGTCTGTAGTTCAGTGTGAGGAACGGCTGCGTTCCATCTCTGACTACTTATCTGCGTCCTTAGTTACCAAATTTTTTTCTCACTAGTTATCCTATTGCAGGCTCTGTCTAGTGGCAATGGCAGACAGTTCCTCGCCGCCGGCTTCACAGGTCTCCGGTGCGCCCCCTGCGCAATCAAAGCACAGATCAATATAATTGGAAGCAGGGGGTAAGAAAAAGGCTAAAACAAAGCATCTTACTTCCAAGGAGACCTCTAAGTCAGCTGAGCGAGAGGCCTTGAGGAGGCACCAGGCACTGTAGAGGGAATTCTCCAAAGCACAGCGGCTCCTATCCAATGGGGCTGATCCAGTTCCCCCTGCCCCACTGGATACTGATACCTTGGAGCCACCTCTGGCACCTGTGCAGGAAGTCTCCTGGATCAGTTCTCCTCTGGGGGTAACCGAACAGGCAGGTCCCTTTCACTCCTCTCCTCCTCTCCAGCAAGGTCCCCAAGTGGTTCATGCTCCAGCGGTGGTTGGGGCTGCCCTTGGGGGCCAGGGGACTGCGTGGTCCCAGAGCCAATTCCAGGCATTCATGCACCATGCTTTTGTTCAATTTATGTCCTCCTCTAAGAGCTGCAGGTTTCCTCTCAGGTCCCACCTCCTCCCACTAGCCCTTCCTCTCTGCAGGGTTGTACCATGACACCTGGTTCGGATGTCTCTGAATCTTCCTCTCAGGTGGGAGGAGGGGAGTCTGTGGATTTGGACGTAGCTGACACCCCCATGTCAGAGGATGAGGAGGCAGCGCCCGATCAGGCTTCTGCCTCGTGTCTGTTTGACCCCTCTGTCTTCACGTCTCTTCTGTTGAAGGCCTGTGCCACTACCAATTTGACCTCTGTTCAGGAGAAAAAACCTTCTACTTCGAAAGATAAGGAGTCTAACCCCTTATTTGCTGTGAAGGTCGTAGGCCACAAACAAATACCCTATCCCTTTTTGTTTCGGGATGCGGTTGAGGCCCAGTGGTCTTCCCTGTCCACTACTTACAAGGAGAGCAGTTTGGAGAAGAAGCTGTATAACGTCTCTCCGTCTTTTGCTTCACTGTTAGACGTCCCTACTGTTGATTCTCCTTTAATTTCCCTATTTTCTAATTCCGCCGTCTCAGGTGACATGGCAGAGATCTTGACAGCGGAGGACAAGAAATTTGAGTTCGCCTACAGAAGAGCTCACCAGGCTTCTGGACAGGCCATTAAGGCTGCTACCTCAGCTTCATTCTTCGCCAGGGCATCCATCATGTGGCTCCGTGAGCTTCAAACATTGGTTCCCCCCAATCAGGTCAGAGTGCACCAGACACTTGTCAAACTGGTGGGGGCCTCACAATATATGGCACACGCCTCCCTTCACTCGGCTAAGTGTTCGGCCCATTCCATCGGTGCCACGGTGGCCCCTCGCAGGCTCCTGTGGTTAAAACAGTGGAGAGCGGATTTAAAGGCCAAATGGCGTCTCTCCACGTCCAAGTACGTAGGCATGGATCTGTTTGGCTCTATCCTTAACCCACATGTGATCGAGGGTAAGGACAAGCGCAAGGTCATAGTACATCCCTCCAAGAAATCTAACAGGCAGCCGCAGCAGGACTCCCGCAGACAGTCTTTCCGTCCCTTGGGCTCTTGGGAGTGATGGCAGCCCTTTCGGGCAGGGCAGTCCTGAGATTGGCCCAGAGGTTCACGCTCCTTCCCGCAGAGGCAGGATCGTCAGCAGGACCGCCCAAATACCAGACCCAGGAGTCAGTCTCAGGCAAAACGTCCCTTCAGGGGTTCAGGGGGTCGTCCCTACTGGCGCTCTAAGTGATGCCATCGGGGATGTCCCAATAGGAGGGTGCCTGGAACAATTTCATCAGGTCTAGGAGCAGACCATCACCGACTCTTGGGTCAGGGACACTGTCAGATGTGGCCTGGCACTCGAGTTTTATGCGATCCCGCATGATCGCTTCCTTCAGTGCCCGGTGTCACAAAATCCCTCAAAGGCACATCTTGTATCCACTGCCATCAAGCATCTCCTGGACATCAGGGCCATAGAGCCTGTACCAGAGGACTAAGTTGGAACAGGTTTTTACTCCATCCTGTTTGTGGTCCCCAAGGCATCAGGAGGTTGGAGGGCGATACTGAACTTAAAGTGTCTGAACCGTTTCTTAGTGTACCGACGGTTCAAGATGCAGACCCTAAAGTCAATACTGGCCGGTATCAGGAAGGGGGATTTTCTCTCTTCCATAGACCTCACAGAGGCTTACCTCCACATTTCAATCTCCCAGGAGCACCGCAGGTTCCTGCGTTTCTGTTACGCACGCCGGCATTATCAGTACCGAGCCCGTTCGGTCTATCTTCAGCCCCAAGGGTCTTCACGAAGGTCCTAGCAGTATTGGCCGCCCACCTTCAGATGATGCCGGTGCGCGTGCAGTGCTACCTGGATGACATTCTCGTCCAGTCCAGATCCCTTTGGTCAGCACAGTCAGACCTGATGACCACCATTCAGGTACTTCAGACCCACGGTTTCTCAGTGAATTTCGGGAAAAGCCACACTTCCCCCACAAAACGTCTACTTTACCTGGGGGCCCTGATAGACTCAGACCTTTGCAAGGTCTACCTATCCCAGGAGTGACGGTTGAGCATCTGGAAATTGGTATCCCAAATTCGGGGTATGAGGAGGGTTCCTCTGGTGCAGTTGTTCCAGCTCCTGGGAAAGATGATATCTTGCATGGGGATAGTCCTGTGGGCGAGGCTTCACTCGAGGACCCTCCAGTGGTTTCTTTTCCCTTTTCAGAAGCAGAACCTCAGCGCCTCTCTCCAGAAGCTCCCGGTTCCGTTTCACGTCCTCTCATCCCTCCAGTGGTGGTCTTCTGCGGCCATGTCCAAAGGGACCGTATTCAAGGAACCCCTCAGGATCGCCCTGACCACAGATGCCAGTCTGTTCGGTTGGGGCGCTCACCTCCAGACCCAGTTGGCCCAGGGGCGCTGGTCCAGGGCGGACCTCAGGCAAAACATAAACTGGTTGGAGCTAAGGGCGATTCATCTGGCCCTCCGTCATTTCTCTTCCCTAGTGTCAGACAAGCATGTCCTAGTTCTGACAGACAACGTGGCGGCCAAGGCTCACATCAACAAGCGGGGAACACATTCCTGGCCCCTTCTCCAGGAGGCCTTGGAGCTGGGGCTGTGGGCGGAGACAAACTTGAGTTCGATCAGGGCGGAACACATTTCGGGGGAGGCAAACCAACAGGCAGACTCCCTGAGCAGGGTGACTGTGGACCACTCAGAGTGGCGGCTAGACACGAGAATATTCGATTTGATAGCAAACAGGTTCGACAGGCCATGCCTGGATCTCTTTGCCTCCCCGTCCAATGCCCAACTTCCCAGGTTTTTCACCAGGTTTCTGACCAGGGGCCCCGAGGCGATGGACGCCCTCTGGTGTAGGTGGCCCGTGGGGCTGCTGTATGCTTTCCCTCCTTTTCCGCTGATCCAGGCCACCATCCGCAAGCTGTTACTGGAGCGAGCAGAAGTAATATTGGTTGCTCCATATTGGCCTCGGCGCCCGTGGTTTGCAGATCTAGTGGATCTGTCCCAGTCTCCACTGTGGAGGCTCCCTCCGAACCAAGTGGCTCTCACTCAGGGGGAGCTCTGCCATCCAGACCCTCAGTGGCTGCAATTAGCCGCATGGCACTTGAACAGGAGTGTCTAGCTAGGCAAGCTTATTCCTTAGAGGCGATCTCGATGATTCAAGCCTCTAGACATCCCTCAACAAATCGGATTTATGATGCAACTTGGAAAAAATTCTGTCAGTGGTGCACTTCACGTAATTTGGATCCTCTTTCAGTTATTGTCCCTAACATCTTAGATTATCTGTTAGATGGCATTTCCAAGGCTTTGTCCACTAACACCATCCACATACAGGTGGTGGCCTTGTCTACGGTTCTCACGTGTGATAATTTGGGTCCCCTTTCTCATCACCCAGCGATCTCTGCTTTCCTTAAAGGGGCGGCAAATTCCGGTCCTCCTATGGTACATAGATCCCCATCTTGGGACTTGTCTACAGTATTACAGGCCTTAACCACAGCTCCCTTCGAGCCCCTACAGTCTTGTTCACTACATTTCCTCTTCTTGAAGGTGGCCTTCTTGATTGCTATTACCTCGGCCAGGAGGATTTCGGAGTTGGCCGCTCTCTCAGTCTGGGAGGATCTCTGTATCTTCCACCAGGACAGAGTGGTCCTTAGGATAGACCCCTCGTTTATCCCCAAAGTTAACACCAGCTTTCACAGATCTTTGGATCTCGTCTTACCTAGTTTCTGCCCTACTCCTTCTCATAAGCTAGAATGCCAGTGGCACAAGCTGGATGTGCACAGGGCTCTGCGCATTTATATATTTATGTATTTATTTATTTATTTATTTATTTATTTTCCGATTTCTATACCGCCCCTCTCCCGAAGGACTCGGGGCGGTTTACAGCCTTAAAATTTAAAAAACATATAAATGTACAAAATTAAAATAATTAAAAATAAATTAAACAATTTGGCCATATACATTATAAATAAACCCAATACATTATAAATCTTAAAAAGAACTCAATCCCCTAAAACAATTTTAACCTTGCTGGATTGGAGCTTCTATGCCAGGCCGGCCTGTCGAAAAAGGAATGTTTTCAATTCCCGACGGAAGGTACGTAAATCCGTCATTGTACGGAGTTTGGGGGGGAGCTCGTTCCAAAGCGTAGGAGCTCCCACAGAGAAGGCTCTCCCCCTGGGGGTCGCCAGCCGACATTTTCTGGCCGACGGCACCCTGAGGAGGCCCTCTCTGTGGGAGCATACCGGATGGTGGGAGGTATTTGCTAGCAGTAGGTGGTCCTGTAAGTATCCGGGTCCAATGCCATGGAGCGCTTTAAAGGTGGTCACTAACACCTTGAAATGCACCCGGAAGGCCACCGGCAACCAGTGCAGCTCGCACAGGAGCGATGTTACATGAGAGCGCCATGACGCTCCGATCACTACACGCGCGGCCGCATTCTGGGCCAGCTGGAGCCTCCGGGCGCACCTCAAGGGGAGCCCCATGTAGAGAGCATTACAGTAGTCCAGCCTGGAAGTGACGAAGGCATGAGTGACTGTGCGTAGCGAGTCCCGGTCTAGGAAGGGACGCAACTGGCGCACCAGGCGAACCTCATAGAACATCCTCCTGGCCACGGCCATCAGATGGTCCTCTAAGGACAGCCGTGAATCCAGGAGGACTCCCAAATTGCAAAACCTTTCCGAGGGGGCCACTGTTTCGCCCCCAACAGATAACAATGGAATCAATTGGCTATACGAGACGACCACTCGGTCTTGGAGGGGTTGAGCTTGAGTCCGTTCTTCCCCATCCAGACCCGCACGGCCTCCAGGCACTGGGTCAGCACGGCAAGAGCATCGTTCGGGTGGTTCAGCGTGGAAATGTACAGCTGAGTATCATCAGCGTACGCACCCAGTGGTTTTACATAAATGTTGAACAATAGAGGCGAGAGGACCGACCCCTGAGGTACCCCATATACAAGGGGTCTCGGGGTTGACCTCTGACCTCCTGTCAACACAGACTGCATCCGGCCGGAGAGGAAGGAGAACCACTGCAAAACAGTGCCCCCTATACCCAGCCCCTCCAACGTTGCAGCATGATACCATGATCGATGGTATCAAAAGCCGCCGAGAGGTCCAATAGCACCAGAGCAGAGGAACAACCCCTTTCCCGGGCCCGCCAGAGGTCATCCACCAACGCGACCAATGCTGTTTCCGTGCTGTAGCCAGGCCTGAAGCCCGACTGGTGCGTATCCAGATATAACGATTCCTCCAGGTGCCGTGGGAACTGTCGGGCAACCACGCTCTCAGCAACCTTCGCAAGAAAGCGAAGGTTGGAGACAGGACGATAGTTTGATTAAACAGCTGGATCCAGGGCAGGCTTCTTGAGGAGTGGCCTCACTACCGCCTCTTTCAAGGTGGCAGGAAAGACACCCTCACTCAAAGAAGCGTTAATAATTGCCTGGAACCAGCCTCGTACCACCTCCCGGGATGCCAACACCAACCAGGAGGGGCACGGGTCCAATGAACATGTGGTCGCCCTAAGTCTCCCCAGCAACCTGTCCACGTCCTCGGGTGTCACGGGGTCAAACTCAGCCCAGGTAATAATTTCAGGACCAGACTCCGCCTCTCCCACTGGACATACCCAGTTGAAGTCAAAGCCTTCCTGTATCTGAGCGATTTTATCATACAGATATTTTCCGAAATCCTCAGCTCTACCCTCTAAGGGGTCTCCTCTCACCTCCTGATGGAGGAGGGAGCGGGTCACCCTAAACAAGGAGGCTGGGCAGTTATCTGATGACGCAATAAGAGCAGTGAGGTAAGAACACTTCTCTGCTCTTATCGCCGCTAGGTAGGACCTAATATGGTCTCTTACCAGTGTTCGGTCAGATTCGGCACGGCTCGATCTCCAACTGCTCTCTAGGCGTCTTTTCCGGCGTTTCATCTCTCTCAACCCCTCATTATACCAAGGGGCCAATTGAAACCCAAGCCGAATCAGAGGCCGCAAAGGCACAACTCGATCTAGAGCACCGGCAGCAGCCCTATCCCAGGCCGCCACCAACTCTTCGACCGAGTCTTGTATCAGAACCTCAGGAATTGGCCCAAGCTCTGCCTGGAACCAATCAGCCGCCTGGGGCGGTACCATCTCACCGGTTCCGCCTCCCTGCGGTGGGGTGCAGCGGTCAGAAAGTCCAAGCGAAGGAGAGAGTGATCAGACCATGACAGGGGTTCAATAACTATATCCCCTATATTCTGATCACTCAGCCACTGTCCAGAGACAAAAAACAGGTCAAGCGTGTTCCCCCCTGTGTGTATGGGGCCTTGAATTACCTGGGCCATGTCTATGGCTGCCATGGAAGCCATGAACTCTCGAGCCTCCCCGGACTCCCCGCCCACGGACGGCAGGTTGAAGTCACCCATAACTATTAGCCTGGGGACCTCAACCACCACTGCGGCGATAACGTCCAGGAGCTCGAGCAGGGAGGTTGATACGTGGCAGGGAGCCAGGTACGTAATCAACACCGCCCTTGGACCCCCAAGGTCCCACTTCACCAGGAGGGACTCACAGCCTGCCGTCTGAGGAACAGTGACCTCCCTCAGCCTGTAATCTTCCCTGATCACAACCGCCACTCCCCCACCCCTGCCCTGAGCTCTCGGCTGATGGAATGCAAGGAAACCCGGTGGGCACATTTCCACCAGAGGGACACCGCCCTCCGGTCCCAACCAGGTCTCCGTTATACCTGCCAGGTCTGCTCCCCCCTCTGAGATTAAATGTTGAATGAGGGGGGCCTTATTCACCACAGTCCTGGCATTGCACAACATCAGCCTACAGCCAGGTCTCTGTGGTTCTGAATAACCCCGGGAACAGGTGGAGCCTTGGGGGTCAGAGCGCATGACCACTCGTAAACAGTGGGTACGTTTTCCCTTATTATAATACGCCCCCTGCTCCCGCCATATCTGTCCCTCCCGCTTATGGTACTAATTGGAACTAAATTTGCCTTAATCAGCTCCCCATCTGAACCCACAGGATTCCGTCTCCTTCCGTTGCCTGGCCTGTCTTCTAGCTCCCCTCCAACAATTCCTTCCCCCACCCTAAACACCCCTTCCCCACCTCTTCCCTCCCTTAAAACTTTCATTAAATACCGATTTTAAAAACCCCAAAGCCCCTTATTTGATGCATGCCATCTCTCAGGACTCCAAAGTCCATCCTTGAGATGGGCCCTTGATAAAACAGAGGGCCATAATTGTGAGAGGGGGGAATCTCACAATGCAAGAAGAGTCCACTTCGAGTAAGGAGCCAGTCAGGTAAAGTGCATTGATGGGGTCCGGCAAGAAAACCAGGCAGTTCAGTCTAAATTAAAATCCAAAATTCCAGGATTCCATCAGGGTGATGGTAATAATAGTAATAACAACAATGATGATGATGATGGTGGAATTTAGATGGTTCGGGCGGGAAAAAAGGCCCCTATGTTGTTCCATCCTGCTCCATTTAATCCACAGTCCACAAATTCGGATATGTGCTGTCGGGGCAAGGACCAGATCTCTAAAAAGGGGGTCCATAAAGGCAGCACCAGAGTCAGAGTCTGGGATTCTTTCATCAGGGCTATTTACTGCCTCTCCTGATGGTGCTCGATTCCACTTTCCGCATAAAAACTAACAGGGTGGGGGAGGCCACTGCAATTCTCCCATTTGGCCTCATCGTTGGCTGCTCGTTCACCGGGGAGGGGGAAGCATGACAATGTTATTTCTCTCACCAACAGGTCCATGCTGCCCCTCTCCATCACCCGCGACCTCCAGCTGTCTTCCCAAACCACCGGCCAGCATAATGGTGGGGGGGCACCGAGCTCTTCCCTTTTACGGTGGCCTCCCAACGCCTCCGCCTCTCAGCTGCCCTACCAAGCCGCTCGCTCATGTGGTAGGGAGGGGGGAAGGGGCCAAGCCACTTCCCTTCACGGTGGCCATCCAAGAAACAGAAGCCTCTCAGCAGTCCTCTCACCCTTTCGCGGATCGTTCGTTCACATAATGGGAGGGGGGAGCAGCTGCCGAGCTCTTCTCCTTTGCGGCGGACTCCCATCCAAACTCCCAAACTGGCTCCTCACCCCATCGTAGGCCGAAAGGGGTGGAGCACGCCGCCATAATCCCCCGACTTCGTTCGTTCCGGAAAGGAGGAAATCAACAGATATGTCTCTGGAAAGCCAAGGCATTCCGCTGCCAAAATCCCCGGGGTCCTAGATGTTTCTCGACCCCAGGGGTTCTCTAGCCATTCCCCATCAGACGCCCGGCTGCTCTTACAAAGAAGCGCCCTCCATCTTGCGCATGCTCAGTAGAAGTTTGTATATATAAAGCGCACTGGGCCTTTTCGCAAGTCGGAGGCCTTGTTTGTCTCCTTCCAGCCATCTGTCATGGGCCGGAAGGTATCCTCTTCCACCATTGGCAAGTGGATCAGGGCTTGCATTGCTAGGGCTTATGCCTCCCAGTCGCTTCCTGTCCCAGCCCATATCACGGCTCACTCCACACGTAGTGCAGCGACCTCTGCGGCCTGGTCTACCCAGGCCTCTATAGAAGAGATTTGTAGGGCAGCGTCCTGGTCGTCCCCGTCGTCATTCATTACACATTACAAAATTGATAGGTTTGCCGTGGCGGACGCCGCGTTTGGCAGACGGGTTTTTCAACAGGTTGTTTCCTCTAGGGAGACGCCAACCTAGACCTTTCCCACCCTAAGGAACATTGGGGGCTTTGGTATGTCCCAATCAGTGGATTCTACATCCACCATGCTGGAGAAGGGGCGTTGTCTTACCTGAACGCCTTTTCTCAGCATGGTGGTGTAGAATCCACACCCTCCCTTGGACAGTGTCTAGGCTTGTGTGTCGTCATTTTTTTGGTATTTTTTTGGAGTCATGGTGTCAGAGCTTTTAAGGATCCCTCACCTCGTCAAAACTGGGGAGACACACCCAAAGGGAGGCGTGGCTAAAGCTCTTTCTTAGTCTCTCTGAGCAGGAAGGCTGAAATAACCCAATCAGTGGATTCTACACCACCATGCTGAGAAAAGGCATTCAGGTAAGACAACGCCCCTTCTCTGCTTAATCCTCTATTTCTCCCTCCAATTCCGATGGCTCTTTCAGCTGGGCTTTCAGTTCCTCAAAGGATTCTTACACGTATTCCATGGTGTGCTTTAAGATGGCTTTCATCATCTTGGAATTTGGATCCATCAGTCCCCTTTCAGGAGGGGCTGGCTCTGGAGCTTTCTTCTTTACCTTTTTCTTTCCTCCACCTCGTGTGAGAGTCACTTTTGGAGCCTTCCCAGTTTTCTTTCATTCCAACCCCAAGGTGCCACCTGGCTCAGTCTCCTTCTGCCATAGGTTCTGCCACTCCCAGGTTCCTGGAAGTTCCTTCCCCCAGGTCTGCCAGGACAAATCTCTGCTCCAGCTCTTCAATGCATCCTCTTCCATATTGCCAATAGGAAGGGGCATGTTGGTTGCAACACACCTCGGTACGGCAGCTGCCTCTCCAGGCTGGGCAATATGCCACCAGAATGGGAGGGTAGTGGTGGAATTTCTCTGCTAGCTTAAACAGTTCTGTGTCCCGTGGGACCCAAGGTCATTTCTGTTTGTTAGACTGGGAGACTGAGCTTTCTGTTAGAAAGCTTGGCAACTAATCTATTGGGAAACATAGTTGTTTGCATAATAATGGGGTGGGAAGTTTAACTTTGTATACTGTAACTTTCTGGAGGGAATTTTAGTCTTGGTTTCACTTTTGACAGTGCTGATACTTTGCAGCCAATAAACATGTTCTTAAAAGAAACCTCAAGCCTCAGAATTCTGTTTTAGTTGGTCTCATCTATCGGAACCATGACATTAAACCAAGATTCCTTAAAATTTTATACTTGGGGTCCTGAGCCCGAATCACCTATCTAAATCTGTAGGAGGATGACAAAGACTCAGGGAAGAAATGAAGAGGACAGGAGAGTTGTTCTCTGGGTTCAGCACAACAACGGCGACCAGAATTTGCACAGACAAAGAGTGGGGCTCCTGCTGCTGGAGCTGCTGAGGCAGAGCTTCCACTAATTTCATCCCACTGTCTTCATTCACCTGTACTGAGAAAGGTGAAAGAGCCAGCTGGCTGGGATGAATCAGGGTCACTCTGTCAAGATGATGAGAGAGGAGTCAACTGATTCGAGGTGGGAATTGTGGAGCTGATTGCTTGCCACCTGAGTGGATGAGAACACAGGAGCTCCCCAATGCTCCTACCTCCCCGCCAAAGCCTGTGCTCAGTCGCAGTGGGTTGGGCTGCTTCACCACTACCCTAGCCAGTCTCGGCATTGAGTCCAGTGTGCTGGCATAATCCTGAGAGGTCAATGTCCTATAAGCCCTGGAGTCCAGCTGACAGCGTGTCATGATGTAGCTCTCCCCTGACTCCAGAGCCAGGGACCAGGCATGCAACAAGCCTACTAGGGACAATCTGGAGACCCACCTCCTATCAAACCTATGTTTGATGGAGATCCTAAGAAGCTGTCTTTCTTCCTGAACGAAGTGTGGGCTCACCTGAACCACTATGCTCCCACCTACCCCGATGGGGCTGGGATGGTCAATGCCATGGCAGCAAACCTAGAGGGGGAAGCAGTTGACTCGGTGACTACCTTGCATGATGAACACCAGAACTGTGGAACATCAATCTGTTTATGGGTGAACTGAGAGCCAGGTTTGAAGATGAATTCCCACCACTTCAAAGCTGGGCTAGACCATGATTTTTTTTCAGGCGTGCACCTACTGAGGAGTTCCTGATCAGCTCTGTGAATGGTACCATGTGGTCATAACCTTAGAAATGGAATTGGACCACCACCAGAGGCCCACCACCTTTGAGCCCAGACCAAGACAGGCCCTGGAGAGATGATGAGTGGTCCAATGCTCCCAAAGTACTGCAGCCACCAGTTCCTTTCAGCCACCAGTGGGGACCCCAATCAGGTGTGGTCAACTAGGACACCGAGCTTCAGGTGTAGCTAACTAGGACACTCTTCCCCAAGCCAAGAGTATACCTGTCGCCACCACAAAGACAAAGAGAAAGCCTCATTCTATGTGGGAGAAATCAAATTGGGCCAGCCA
The DNA here is from genome assembly GCA_034064705.1 of Bothrops alternatus. Taxonomy (NCBI): domain Eukaryota; kingdom Metazoa; phylum Chordata; class Lepidosauria; order Squamata; family Viperidae; genus Bothrops; species Bothrops alternatus. The sequence continues at coordinate 11,344,670 of JARGCV010000103.1, read as the reverse complement.
AGAGCAAACTGTCTGGGTCACTTTTCCACCCCAGGGAGAAACAACCTCATCCAAAATGACTCCTGATGCCAGCACCTTTTGACAGTGACAATAAGGGGGGAAAAAACGACCCAATGGTGAGCCAACCCATCCCGCTTTTTGTCTTTCTTGTGAAAGTCATAATACCCAAGACAGGAGCCCAAATGGTGTTATGTCTGGCCTCTCTCAGCTCATTAAAATATACATAAATATGTCTTTAAGAGGTTTATTTAACACATTTCAAAAGGATTCATTTCAAAGCAAGCTGCTGGCATTATGTTGGCCTGAACGGCCAAATCAGATCTATGTACATTTAGATTAAACATGCTCTCCTCCCACATTCCAATTACTCACTCTTTCTTTATCACATTGTCCAAGACCTCATTATTCTTCGGTAGGTTTTCAAAACACCAGAAAACTGAGTTCCAAAGCACTGCCAAAGTTTTCAGCCCACTCCTTGATTAACGTCGCTCGTGACAAAGGCGTAGTCTTTCTTTCCCCTTCTAATATAGTGTCCGATACGTCACTTCCCCAATTACTTCCTTTTTCCAGTTAACTGACACCTTCGCTTATCAAACCTTCGGAACCTCGGATCAATCCATTTATCCTCTTGTTCTAAATCTGACTCATCATTTTGAGAGTCTGATTCAGAATGTATACAAAGCTCCTCATTGTCTATCTCAGCTGCCGGGAGGGGAAACCACCCAGAGGGGCCTGGCTGCTGATCCTCGGCTGCCGGGAGGGGAAAACACCCAGAGGGGCCTGGCTGCTGATCCTCATCCTCTGATACTTCCCAAGCTGGTCTAGGGACACTCACAACAAATGGACTTAAACGTTTTAATTGACTTGGGCTCTACCAGATGCATAATCAACCTCCCTATGTTGCTAAAGCTAGGAATTCATGCCAAACTACTGCCCCTAGCCATGAAATTTGAACAGGCAGACTTATGGGGGGAACTCCTGCCATGCATCTAACTGAACCAATGCATTTAGAAATGGGGGAGCACTGGGAAATTATCCGCTTTGTAATGGTCCCAAAAGTGACTGAATCTGTAATTCTCAGATTGTCTTGACTTAATAAGTGGCACCCTTTGATTTGGTGGGAGGATGGAGTGAGGACCTTAAGGTTAGCAATGGGACCCCTTTCCCCTCACACACTCAGTGAAGTGCAAAAAGCGGTCAATACTAAAGACCAAAACCTGACCATTGAACCTGTGAGAGCTACCATAGAACCCATTCCAGGGAAACTATTTATACCAATTGAGTACCAAGATTTAGCAGAAGCTTTCAGTGCCAAACTCCCTAAGCCAAAAATGTATTCAATGACACCCAAAGAGTTAAAACAACTGAGGGAGTACATTGACAAGAATCTGGCCAGGGGTTTCATTCAATCTGCAAAGTCATGTGTGGCTGCCCCCGTGCTGTTTAAGGAGAAGAAAGATGGGTCGCTGAGATTGTGTGTGGATTTTAAAGGGTTAAATGCAGTCAGTGTGGAGAATATGTACCCCCTCCCCCTGATGAAAGACATGTTGCCCATTTGGCAAAGGAAAAGTTTTTCCCAAAATTGGACTTATGAGAGGCTTATTACTGCATGTGTATTAAAGAGGCAGATGAATGGAAAACAGCTTTCAACAGCCCTCTGGGAAGCTTTCAATTCAAAGCTATGGCACTCACGATACCAAGCAAGCCGGCCACTTTGGGTTCCTAAACACATTACATTTGGTTTGGAGGCAATTTGGGTGGCCGGGGATGAAAAAGGACATTGAAAGCTACATAAAAAGCTGTGCCACTTGTGCCACCATGAAAAAACAACCTGAAAACCTGTTGGATTGTTGCAGCAGGTAGTGGACCCCTCTCAACCCTGGGAGGAGATAGCTATGGACTTTATTGTTGAATTAACAGAAAATAGGGGGAATATGGTAATATGGACTATCATTTATCTCTTTTCATTTTTTTTGGGTGCAAATTTTGATTTATGACTAACATTCTTCTAAATAAAACAAAATGGCATGGACAAAATCACTATATGAAGACTTTGTAGATTTTAAACCTGCATTTGACTCCATTTGAGAAAAATCTTGATGAGCATGGAGAATACAGTACAAATTGAAGTTACTTTTTCTCATTCAGCATTTGTATGAAATGTGCTTCAGAAAAGTCCCCCAGGGCTGTATTTAGACCTCCAACCTCTTTAAGAAGCACCTAAACTCGGCAGCTCATCTGACTGTCTCCTGCTTACACCTGCCTCAATCCCTGGGTCCTACTTCTCCTCCTCTAAGCTGAGGATCTGGATCTTATCTCACAAAGCTTTCTTGGTCTTAGAGAGTCTCCTGTTTCTGCTAAGAAGCTTTGAAGACGAAGGGACCATTGAGAGCATCCGATGTACAAGAGTTTCAGATATCTGGGGATGGTCTTAGATGGCGCTGACCTTTGGAAAACCCATTTAGATTATACCAATGACAGGGAGGAGCTCGGTCACATCCCCAACAATGAAGGCCAAATTAGCCCCAGTGTCAGTTCCTGCCAGTTCCTGCCATCTGGAGGGGCATTGGGGGGAGAGGGTGGTGGACAAATGGACAATATGTTTGTACGTGATGGGAAACAGGGAGGGGAGAAATGACAGATGATGAAGCTCAGAGAAGCCCAGAATTGGTTTCTAGCAGAGGCACCTTTTGGTCCAATCCGATGAAGTTGAGGGCCTTTCCTTCCTAAGGGACCCAGTTGGGGCAGGTCAGACACCTAGATTCTGCCACGGCACACTTCTTCAAATTAGAAGGTCATTTAAAGGCAACTTATTAATCTTACAAAAACACAGGACACATACAGTAGATAAAGTACAAAAGAATAGTTGGAAGAAATCCAGTTACATTCACAAACATGGAGAGTAAGTGAAACATCCCATAATAACAACAATTTAAAACCACTATATTAAAAGGAGAACGTTCCAATTGGAAAAGGCATCTTGAGCCACTTAAATCTGTTGAGAAAAGATACAATTTTGGCCAGCTGAAACCTCTACCATGTACAATTGAAGAAGTCCTTTGCTATTCAGCCTGAGAGAGTCCCTTGTTTTGCAGCTAGAAAGTTACAAGCACCTGGATGCTAAGGCAGAAACCTTCCATATTACAAGGTTATCGTTATTAAAGTTACAAGAAAGTGCAACCACGTGCAAGAAACCTGTTTCTTGGCCCCCAGCAAGGACTCTATTCCTGCAACACAGAGGTCTTCACCTGAGGCAAAAGTTACAGCCCAAATAACTTGAATTGCTAAGCAGAGAGCAAAGGTAGCACTGAGGATCAGGTGGGAGGCAAAAAGGAGAGAAAAGGGAGAATTGGCTCATTAATAACCAAGAGTGCAGGTTCTTCTCTGTGTGGAAGGAGGGAGTGTGCCAAAAGGTACAGAAGGGGCGAGAGTCTTATTTCAAGGGAAGAATTTCTCCAGAACATTCCAGTATCAGCTTCTGGATCTCAAGATGAAATCTTACCAATCAGAAGAAATTGTGATATGAGTTTGTGGAATTGAATACACTTGTACTCGGGAGATTATGTACCCCTTGAAAAGTGTGTAAAATTATTCAAATTCAACTATTCGGCATGACAGAACAGCAGAATCATTAAACAGAGAGTAGCAATAAAGGGAAGAGTAAAATGGTGCTGTTCGTAAGTTTACTTATTCTTGAGTGTTTCGGATGAGAATACATTACACACTCATGTTGACACACAAAGGATGAGATGGCAATGAAGGGTAAGTGTTCACACCTTTCAAACTCCAGACATTTGGGTTTTCTCCTGTGTGGATCCTTGGATAACACAGAGTTCCTGCCCTTTGAAGCTCCTTCCACATTCCAGGCATTGAAAGGGTTTCTCCTGTGTGAATTCTTTGATGTTTAGAAAGACTTCCACTTTCAGTAAAGCTCTTTCCACGCTCCAGGCATTTATATGGTTTCTCTCCTGAATGGATTCTTTGATGTCTATAAAGGTTGTTCCTCTGACTGAAGCTCTTTCCACACTCCAGGCATTTATGCAGTTTCTCTCCTGAGTGGATCTTTTGGTGTCTATAAAGTTTGCTCCTCTCACTGAAGAACTTTCCACACTCCAGGCATTCATATGGTTTTTCTCCCGTGTGGATCCTTTGATGTGCATAAAGGCTGCTCCTCTGACTGAAGCTCTTTCCACACTCCAGGCATTTATGCAGTTTTTCTCCTGTGTGGATCCTTTGATGTACATAAAGGCTGCTCCTCTGACTGAAGCTCTTTCCACACACCAGGCATTTATGCAGTTTTTCTCCTGTGTGGATCCTTTGATGTGCATATAGGCTGCTCCTCTGACTGAAGCTCTTTCCACACTCTGGGCATCCATATGGTTTTTCTCCAGTGTGGATCCTTTGATGGATTTTAAGATCTCCATTTCTTTTGAAGGATTTTCCACATTCCGGGCACTGATATTTCTTTCCTCCCTCCTGGATTCTCTGGGGATTCCCGGGTCTTCCTCCTGTCCCAAAGGACCCTCCGCCCTCCAGGCGCCTCTCAGGGTCTCCGCCCGTTTCCTGCTCCCCGCTTCTCCCTCCCGGCGGCCTCCTTTCCCAGAGTCCCCCTCGGCTCATCCCTTCCGTGCCTCCCCAGACATCTCCTCCCGGGGCTGCTCCGCGGGGCCTCCTCTCCTCTCGGGCAGCGCCTCCGTCCTTCCTTCCTTCCTCCGCCGGGCTCGCCCGTCCTCCTGCAGGGTCGAAGGGGGGGAGGAGAGGCGGGTCATGGCTTCGTCCCTTCCCCGGAGGGGAGTCCCAGGCCCGCCCGGGGAGGAAGGCCGAAGCCTCCGCCTCTCAGTGGGACCTTCCGGGCAGGCCTCCCTCCCAGCGCCCGTCCCGCCAGCCAAAGTAGGCTCATTTTATAGCCTGCTCAGGGCTTCCCTCTGCTAAGAAATTAGCTGAGATGTTTCTGAAACATATATACCACCTCCACAGTGCTCCAAAGAGGATTATATCAGACAGGGGAATTCAATTTACAGCGAGGTTTTAGAGAGATTTTCTCAAGCTAGTTGGGTCCACACAAGGACTTTCGTTGGCTTTTCATCTGAGCATGAATGGATCAGCTGAATGAATTAATGCGATGATGGAACAATACATCAGATGCTACATTGACTACTAACAAACTGACTGGGCTGACCTCCTGCCTTTTGCTGAAGTGGCTTATAATAATGCCATGCACGGCAGTACTGGGCTCACTCCATTTAAAATAGCCACCGGCAGAGAGTTTGCTCCTATGCCTGAATACCACCAAGAACCACCTGCTTCACAAACTTTAGATCAGTGGGTGACATCATGGCAGACTGTTTGGACTAATGTAAAAAAAAGTTCTAACACAAGCTGCAAAAACATAGAAAGAACAAGCTGATAAGAAGCAATCTCCTCGAAACCTCCGGTTTGGTCACCTATGGGACGGATGGAAGAAGCCAGCACTCCGGCTTCCCAGTCAGTTTCGCTTCACCCAGCGACCCTTAAAGGGTTGGAAAGTTGCCCTGGAGGGGCAACAAGAGGGAGGGACACTCCAGGAGCTCAAATCAGGTGGCGGCCGATCGGAGTGAACTGAAGAACCCCTCTGAAAAGGCGGAAGAAAGGCTGCCGGGTGAACCGAGACAGCTCAAGTCGTCTCCAGCAGGAAGGAAAGCTCTGCAAAATAGCTGACTGTCAACAGCGTGCTGAGACTAGGTGAGCTAGAATTTTCTCCTTCTCCTTGAGGGTTATAAAACGTTGAGCCCCTGATGAGAAAAAGCTGAAAAGAAAAGACCCCCAGAAGGATTAATGTAAAGGCAGCGAGCAATTACAAGAAGAAAGCATTTTAAAGAATATCAGACCTTGATAAATAAGCCAAGGAGGACATCTAGTGGCAAAAGAAGAAATGACAGCACCAATAAATTGGGAAAAATGCTTTGAAAGATAACTGCAAACATTTAAGTGCCTTGGTGTGGGATTACAAGGAAAAAGACTTCTCATAGATATATTTGTTGATTTTGGCTAAAACCAAACAGACACTATTTGAAGAAAGTGAACGTTTTATAACTAAGATCTGACTGGGGGAAGTGGATTTGACCTAAAACAGCTGGCTCCCTTTTTCATTTTGGACCTTGGTTTAAGACTGGGAGCTGTAAAATGAGTACATCAAACATTACTAGACTTATGAAGAAAACTTATTCTACACCCTATGTGGGACAAGCCATTCCAACAACCCAGGGATCTATTGAAACAATGCTGCAATGTGAGAAAATAAGAACTGCCCAAAATGAAATGCAGGCTTCATTAAAACTGATTCAAGAGATGATGCAAAAAAAATAATAATGAAGAGACACAAAGTAAACATGAAAAAAGTAAGTGAAAAAATCCTGGCTATAAAGGCACAATTTGAAGTTCAAAATCAAATGATTATTAAAAATGAACAAAGAATTCAGAAACTGGAAGAAAAATAGAGGATATTGATAAAAAGATGGAAACGTTATTACAAGAAAATGAAAAACTAGAACAAGCAAATCAAGACCTAGAGGGGGCAGTCAAGATTCTAGAGATGGAGAAAGCAGAACACTACTTGAGACTTCAAAATATCCCTGAGAATAGAGAAGAAAACATAGCAGTCATTATCATTGACCTTATGGCAGATAGAGTGGAGATCCAAATGTAGATCAATGAAATATTTCACATGAATTCAAGCTATGCAAGGAAAAATAGATTACCAAGAGAAGTACATGTAAAGTTTATAAAGAAAACAACAAGGGATGAAGTATTGAGAAAAGTGAGAGATGAGCCATTACAATATAAAAATAAAGAAATTGTGGTTTTAAAGCAGATACCCAAGAGAGCAAGAGATACTCAAAGACACTACCACTTTTTAACTACAAAGCTGATTTGTAGTTAAACTTCATAAACTTCAGATGGATAATGCCGGAAGGCATTTTAATAAATTGGAATAATACAAGATATCAACTAGATTCAATCTGGAAAGCAGAGGATTTCGAAGCAAGAAACAGAGCAATTTTGGATGAAGGAGTGCAACAATAACAAGGGGAGAATAAGGAGCAGAAGCAAATGGAAGAGACGACTCAAGGAGCAACCGCACAAACAGGAGAAAAGAAAGAGAAAGAGGAACAAAAGGGTGAAGGTGAAGGAACTGCCAGAGAACAGAGGATTACGAGATTGACTAGAGCTAAATATAAATAATGGAAATGGAGAAAGAAAATGGATTTTTTTCAGTGAATGTAAATGGACTAAACTCCCCATCAAAAGAAACAATTTTTTTTAGGAAACTACAGAAATTGAACATAGACATAATTTGTTCACAAGAGACACATATAAAAGAGCAGCACCATAAATTATTGAATATTCAAAAATTGGGAAACTTTATTACACATCAGCACATCAGAAAAAAGGGGTTGCTGTATACTTTAAAGAGACAATAGATTCTAAATTGATGTATTCAGATAAAGAAGGAAAAATTGTAATGGTAGAAATATATCTACATCAAAAGCAAACATTGTTAGTGGCAATTTACGCACCAAATAACAATCAAGAAGAATTTTATCAAAGCCTACATAGAAAGATAATAGAAATGGAGTACCAACATATTTGTCTAGTAGGAGATTTTAATACATGGAACAATTTATTATAAAAGCAATAAAACAGGAGAAGAAGATTACCCAGGACATTCTTTGATATGGCGGAAGAAATTGAAATACAAGATATTTGGAAGGAAATCAATCCACAAAAATTATAATATACTTTTTACTCAAACAGCCAAAAATCCTGGTCAAGAATTGATATGATTTGGATGACATCTGAACTGAGGATGAACATACAGGAAATTGATGTAGAAATGGGCACATGGGCAGACCATAACCCTCTGAAAGTGATATGGAAAGAAATACAAAAAAGACAAAGATGGACTTTAAATCAATCTATACTAAAAGAAAGAGAATTTATAGAGCTAGGGAAAAAAGAAATGGAATTTTTCTATAAAGAAAATTAAAAAAGAAGATACAGCATTACAAAATGTATGGGATACAGCTAAAGCATACTTTAGAGCAGAGGTTCTTAACCTGGGTGATATCGTCACCCAGGGGGCGATTTCGTTTGTCAGGGGGGCGATGGAACAAAAAGGGGCAACGTGGGAGTGAAGGAACAAAAAGGGGGTGATATGGGGGCGATGGAGTGAGAAGTTTTGGGGCAGGGCTTTTCAGCCAGTGGTACAAGAAGGACCGGTAGAACAGCACTGAAAAAAAATGTAAACAAAAATGTAAACAAAAAATGAAAAAAATATGAAAAAAATGAAAAAAAAAGTGTAAAAGTGGATGAGGTGAAGCACAGCAGTGCCCATACAGGCTTGTAGCAAAGTCAGCTGGAACTGCATGTTGCCTGGGTCCTACTGAGAGCCCAGGATCAAAGCGCACAACTCCAGCTGATTGGTGGCGGCCTTGGGGGTGGCAGGCAGCCTCACACAGTCTTCAGTGGAGATTCCGCTGGAGCTGCGCAATGCATTGCCTGGATCCCCCCTGCCCCCACCCAGATGTCCTCATCTCCCCCAAGCGTTTTTTTACTCCCCTACTTTCAGCAGCATTCCCTTTCTCCTTTGCCATGTGTTTGTAAGACAAAAAAAAAAGTTCCATGAGACTTTCTAACTTCTCGTGAGAAGTTAGAAAATCTCATGGAACTTTTTTTTCTTTTTTACCCACAAACGTGGCAAAGGCAGAGAAGCAAACGAAGGCAGAGAAGCAAAAAGAGAAAGGGAATGCAGCTGAAAACAGGTGAGTAAAAAATGCTTGGGGAAGGTGAGGGCATCTGGGCGGGGCAGGGATGCCAATCTTACCCTGCATGATGGCGAGAGAGTTAACGACGGGCGCGGGGGCCCAGGAGGAGCTGTGCACTCAACGTGTGCTCAGAAACGCTGATCTCATGCTTGCTTGCAGAAACAAAATTCAGAAGACATGAAAAGGCGTCTAAAGCTGTTGATAGATAGAAAGCAAGCGGAAAGCAAACAAGTGAGCTGGGCAGGAGCGCGGAATCAGCGTTACTGAGCACATGCCTATTAGGGATGTGAATTGGTGTGTGCTCAGAAACGCCGATTCCACACTCCTGCACAGCTCACTTGCTTTCTGCTTGCTTTCTATCAACAGCTTTTGCTGCCTTTCCTTGTCTTCTGAATTTTGTTTCTGCAAGTGAGATGAGCAGGAGCACGAGATCCGCGTTTCTGAGCATAGGCAGATTCGCGACCCTGCCCTCTCACTTGGGCAAGTGAGCTGGGCAAGAGCCCAGGATCAGGGTGCGCAGGTACAGCTGATCCGCACTTCTGCAGAGCAGCCCAGAAGCGCAGATCAGCTGTAGCTGCTGTCCTGGGCTTCTGCCCAGCTCACTTGCTCGCCCTTTGCCGGAAAACATGCTGCCTGCTAACATAGCAGAAGCACGAATCAGATGTAGCCTGGCGCTGCTTTTGCTAAATTAGCAAGTGGCATGTTTTCCAGCAAAGCGTGAGCAAGTGAGCTGGGCAGAAGCCCAGGACAGCAGCTACAGCTGATCTACACTTCTGGGATGCTCTGCAGAAGCGTGGATCAGTTGTAGCTGCACGCCCCGATCCTGGGTTCCTGCCCAGGTCACTTGCTTGCGCTTTGCCAGAAAACATGCCGCTTGCTAATTTAGAAGAAGCAGCACTGGGCTACAGCTGATTCGCGCTTCTGCTAAATTAGCAAGTGGCATATTTTCCAGCAAAGTGCGAGCAAGTGAGCTGGGCAGAGCTCTCCTCTGTCTCTACCTCTGCGCGTGCACAGGCAGGTTTGGCATGTTGCCACAGTCACCGGCAGCACAGCCACCAGCCATGCTAGCAGCCTGTCCCCCTCCCCTTGTCCCTTCCTGGGCACAGGGGGGGAGAAAGGAAGGGACAAAGAGGGAGAGAAGTAAGGGACAATGAGAGAGAGGGAAGGAAGGAGGGAAGGAACAATGGAAGAGAAGGAGGGAAGAAAGGAAGGGACGAAGGAAGGAAGGAAGAAAGGAAGGAAGGAAAGAAGGAAGAAAGGGACAATGGGAGGGAGAGAGGGAGGGAAGGATGGCTCCCATGCCTGCCCCACCCCTCCACCAGAGACCCATGGATCCCCCCACATCCCCACCCACACTCCACAGGTACCCTGCAACCTGAGTGATGAGCTGCTCCCCCTGGCCATTGACTTCACTTGCCAAAATGTTGCAAAAGGTGATCATATGACCCTGGGGATGCTGCAACAGTCATAAGTGTGGAAAATGGTTGTAAGTTACTTTTTCCAGTGCCATTGTAACTTTGAACAGTCATTAAGCAAATTGTAAGTCGAGGACTACCTGTACTTTATCATTTTTTCCTTTTTTGGGGGGTCATCAAGTTTTTGACACCTTGCTGTGCAACTGGTGGTACTCGGATATTGTCTTATCCTAAAAGTGGTACAATGAGTGAAAAGGTTGAAAAGCCCTGTTTTGGGGACTCTTTTGAGACTTTTTTGTACAGTGAATCGCTGTATATCTGTCATACAAAAACATCCGATTGCTCGCTATTAGTGGATTGAATTGTGTTTTCAAATGTTCCTCCAGCTAGCTTCAGTACAGAACGCCGTACATATGTGACTACACATTGCTTATCTTCATGCACGTTGTGCAGCAGCCTGTACCCATACAGTGGTGTGCCATTGGCCAGAATGGGCAGTGATGGAAGGGGGAGCGCTTCTTTCGAAACATCGCATGCTGAGTGGCTGTCCCCTGTGAAATCAGCTGTAATGTCAACGTAGCTGTTGAAACTAGGTTTGTCAACGTCCACATGTGTTTTTCTAGTGTTCCAGTGGAGTCGAAAATTTAATTTGCAGGTAGTGCCTTTCATTTCGAAGACCTCTCAACATGACTGAGAAAAGGAAGTGTCACCAATATTTGACGGAATACCTAAAATTGGGATTCATTTCATCTCCTTCCAACGTACAGCTTCTGTTTTGTCTACTTTGTGAGAAAACATTTTCAAATGAAGTGATGAAGTCTTCCCGACTGAATGACCATTTGGTAAGAATTCATTCGGACAAAGCCGACAAACCGGCATTGTTTTTCCAGTTCTTAAAGGCCAAGTTTGAAGATCGCAGTACTGTTGGGAAGTTATTTGGAAAATCATCACTCAATGCCGACAAGGGGCTCATTTGTTCCTATGAAGTATCTTTGTTGATAGCAAAATGTGGCAAACCTCACAGTATCAGAGAAACGCTGACAGATTGTTGCCACCATGTTGAGGCCCAGTGGAAGCACTATCACACAATCGATTCCTTTGAGCAATGACACTGTATCAAAAAGAATTGATGAAATGGCTGCTGATGTGGAAGAAAGGCTTATTGACACCTTGAAAAATACAGAATTTGTGATGCAGATTGATGAGTCAACAATTCATGAAAATGAAGCCTTGTTATTGGCTTATGTCCGTTTCATCAACGGAAATGAAGTGATCGGGGAAGAACTGTTATTTGTTCGAAATTAGGCATCGACACAAAAGGTTCTTTGATATTTAAAAAGGTTTAAGAGTTTTTTTAATGAGAAAAACATCCCTTTGACAAATGTCGTGGCATGTGCAACCGACAGAACTACATCCATGGTTGGATGATATTGCGGATTTCAAGCTCATCTAAAATCAGTTGTACCTGGAGTTATGACTGTCCATTGTGTCGTTCATAGACAGCACCTTGTCTCCAAAAATTTGAGTGGCTGTTTGCATGAGTCTCTATGTTACATCATTAATGCTGTGAATAAAATTAAGTCAAATGCCTTGAACAACTGACTTTTTTACAAGCTTTGTGAAGAAAATGACACGGAATTTGAACGTCTCCTTTTGCACACCGAAGTAAGGTGGCTTTCAAAAGGAAAGTGTTTGCGGCGATTCCACAAACTTTTTGATACAGTTGTCGAATTTCTTGAATCCACTGACCCAAGTCTAAGCAGTTCTCTTAAACTTCGATGTCTGGATGTAGCTTATCTTGCTGATGTTTTTGACAAGCTGAATGAAGTGAACATAAAGCTGCAAGGAGATAAAATCAATTTTCTTAAGGCCAAGGGAGTAATCTGCTCATTTATTTCCAAATTGGACCTCCTTGCAAGCAATATAAGTCGCCAGGAGCTGTATCAGTTCCCAAGTCTAGGTAATGAATGTAAACTCCAAGGAGAAGATTTGGACGTTTTTTGCTGCCACTTGAAGCAACTAAAAGAAGATATGGAAACCAGATTATATGATCTGATAAATCTGGAAGTGTCCACTTGGGTGCTAAATCCTTTCACAGCAGACTTTGCACAACTTCATCCCAAACTGCCAGAGCACTGACAGATCTGAAATACGACTGTGAAGCCCAGTCACATTTTCATAGTTATGGCTACAAAGCTCTTTGGGTGAAAATGAGGAACACTTACCCAATATTGTGAGAGGAAATTAAGTTGCTTCTTTTAGCCTTTCCTTCCACTTACTTACTTCCACTTCCTTCCTTCCACCACTTTCTTATGGTATGGGAAAAATAGAGTTCATAAATATTTCCAAAATCACTATATAAGAAATGCTTTGTTAACAGTATGGGAAAAAATTAAAATATATTTACAAATTCCAGGGTGGACTTCCAGTTCCAGTTTGCGGCAACTCCAGTCATGTGGAAGAGACTTGTCTCACCACCGACTTTATTTCCTTTGCCGGTAGACCCTGGAGGGGTTGAAAGTCGCCCTGAAGGGGCAACCATCGAGGAGGGGGCTTGCTGGTGACTGCGGGAAAGCGGCAGCTTTTCCCGTGGCCCCAGCTGACTCCTTAGGGCCGACAGAGTAAAGATCAGCCAGTAAAATGGCCGACCACTCAGCTGCACCAGTCGAAGTCAAAAGAACAGCTAAGCATGAAGAAACCGCCGTGGAGAAATCTGGGTGAGACTTTTCCCTCCCCCACCTATCCCCAACTATTTTTCCTGCAAAGAGCTTGCTTTTTGGATGAATTCCCTGTTCTAAGAAAGCGGCGTCTATCTATTTGGGGGAAAATACTTTAAACAAAACTACAGAATAGCACTTATTATATTTTGAACTTTTTGGATATTGGGCATCCCTAGGAAGATTTGTAATATAGAGCATTATTTTACTTACTCTACTAAAGATATTTGCTTTTTTCTGTCTCTTTCTTCATCATTCTTAATGAGATAAAGGCTTTTAATGTGCAAAGAAAAAAGTTTCTATAGCTCACTGAGGACATCTTGTGGCGAAAATATTTACTGCAATTGTAATGTCTTTGCTTTGGTGTTTGAAGATGGTTTTGACCTTCAGAAATTAACAAGAAGAAAAGATAAAGACTTGGAAACAGCTGTTGGTTGTGTTTGTGATTTAAAAATTGTTCAGGCGGATATATATGGACTCTTAATAAATATAGTTTCCACAAAAAGATTAAAAGACTCTTTTACTATGGAAATAGAAGACTTTTACCCACAACTTGACTATGAGCTGATATTGGAAAAAATATTGGAAATGACAGAGGAGATGAAGTTATGGAGAAAAACTAAAGATTATTTTGTAGAACCACAAGCTGAGCCTCAAAACTTTAAAAGATCAACCTATAGGCCAAGAAGCCTATATGCAACATTGTACACAATCTGAGATGGAAGAAGAATTTACTGATCAATTGAATTCTGGACTGGATTATGAGCTGATATTGGAAATGACATAGGAGATGAAGCCATGGGGAAAAACTAAAGACCATCTTGTAGAATCACAAGCTGAGCCCCAAATTTTAAAAGACCAATCTACAGGCCAAGAAGAAGCTTACATGCAACAGTGTACACAATTTGAGATGAAAGAACTCACTGATCAATTGTACTTTAGAAAAATTTTGCACCCAAAAACCCAGATTGAGACTTTAAATGACTACGCTATAACTTGACTAACTACTACACAGGAGGATACTTCACAAGTCTATGTACAAACAGTGGAGAACTTTGAAGATCAAAAAATGATTATAAGTAAAGTACTCCCATTGCTAAAATCAACAGGAATTGAAAGCCAGACGCGATTGATTGAAAGTTATGACAACTTGGATAATCAAGCTGAAATTATAATATGGAATAAAATGGACTATATTGCTTACATGATATTGGAAGAAGGGGAAGAGAATTTTGATCAGATCGATTTGTTGATAAATATTAGTACTCAAATACTGAGATTTGATGACATAGATGTGACATTACGGAAACCAGTTTGGTATAGAAAAAAAAGGCAGAGTTAGATTTAAAAATGTGATTTAAAATTTTAATTATTGGGTCAAAAAAGCTTTAGAGATTTGGACTGATTTGACAATCTAATTGAATAAATGAAAGCAGTAAGATAATAATTGGTGTAATAATATGTTTGTGTTAGATACGATAGTTAATTTGGTTGAGATTTAAATTTTCCTTAACAGGTCAAAATGATTCTTTTTTTGTTGTTTTTTTTTACTCTGTTTATATAGAAAACTATTTTGTAATAGAAGGCATTTTAATAAACTGGAATAATACAAGATATCAACTGGACTCAATTTGGAAAGCAGAGGACTTTGAAGTAAGAAATAGAGTAATTTTGGATGAAGGATTGTATCAACAACAAGAGGATAAGCAGATGGGAGAAACAGCCCAAGGAGCAACAGCACAAGCAGAGCAACAGAAGGAGAAAGGTAAACAAACAGGTGAAGGAGAAGGAACTGCCGGAGGACAAAGGACTACAAGATTGACTAGACCAAAATATAAGTAATGAAAGAGGAAATGGAGAAAAAAAATGAATTTTTTTTGGTAAACGTAAATGGACTAATCTCCCCAATAAAAAGAAATAATTTTTTTAGGAAACTTCAGAAATTAAATATAGATATAATCTGTTTACAAGAGACACACACAAAAAAACAACATTATAAATTGTTGGAATACCCGAAAATGAGGTAGCTTCATTATACATCAGCACAACAAAAGAAACGAGGGATGGCGGTATACGTTAAAGAGATAATAGATTCTAAATTAATATATTCAGATGAAGAAGGAAGAATTGTAATGGTTGAAATATATATACATCAAAAACAAATACTGTTAGTGGCAATTTATGCCCCAAATGATAATCAAGAACAATTTTATCAAAGATTACACAGGAAATTAATAGAAACGGAATACCAAAATATTTGTTTAATAGGAGACTTTAATGCGATAGTAGATGGAACAATGGATTACAAAAGTAGCAAAACAGGAAAACCCGTAAGAAGAAAACTACCCAAGACATTTTTTGATATGGCAGAAGAAATTGGAATACAAGATATCTGGAGAGAAACCAATCCTCAAAATCAACAATATACTTTTTATTCAAATAGCCATAAATATTGGTCAAGCATTGATATGATTTGGATGACTTCTGAATTAAAGATGGATATACAGGAAATTGAGATAGAAATAGGCACATGGGCAAATCACAACCCTTTAAAAGCAACATGGAAAGGAATACAAACAAAAAACAAAATGGATTTTAAATCAATCTATACTAAAAGACAAAGAATTCATAGAGTTGGTGAAAAGAGAAATGGAATTCTTTTTTAAAGAAAATAAAGAAGAACATACAACACTACAAAACATATGGGATACAGCTAAAGCGTATTTTAGAGGTATAGCTATAATGTATATGGCAAAAAAATAAACAGAGAAGACAGCAATATTTATTATTAAAAGAAAAATTTAGAAAGAGACAGAATTACAACAAAATCCACAGAAAAAGACTTTGAAAAAAGAAATGGAAATAAGAAAACATAAGCTGAATTTGTTGGACTCAGAAAAATTGGCAGAACAAATAAAGAGAGCAAAATAAAATTTCTTCGAAAATGCCAATAAGCCAGGAAGATGGCTAGCTTCTAAGCTCAAAAAACAGAAAGAGAAGAAAATAATACATAATTTAGTAGATGGGAAAGGTTGTTTACAATTTAAAAAGGAAGAAATAAAAAAGATAATTAAGAAATATTATAAGGAATTGTATGGTAAAGAGGAGGCTGCAAGAGAGAGAATTGCTCAATATCTAGAAGAAAGTAAATTGCCAAAAATTCCAGAGACATTCAAAACTATGTTAGAAGAAAGAATAACAATGATGGAGATACTAGAGGCTATAAAACGACAAAAATGGGAAAACACCAGGCCCAGATGGGCTACCGGTAGAACTTTATAAAAATCTACAAGATACATTAAGCGAACCACTGAAAGATGTTTGTAATGGACTATTGTTAGAGGCCAAACTTCCAAATACACGGATAGAAGCAAATATTACTTTGATACCAAAAGAAGATTCAGACTTGACATATATTAAGAACTATAGAGCGATTTCATTACTCAGTGTTGATTACAAAATTTTTACTTCGATAATGGCAGAGAGATTGAAAAAATATTTAGTTGAATTTATACATCCAGATCAAAATGGCTTTTTACCGAAGAGACAAATTAAAAACTATCTAAGAGTGATAATGGATGTATTTTTTTTGCTAATCTTGCTGGTGGCAAGTGCCATCTATAAAACATTTTCTATAAATTTTCTTTATAGATGCTGGAAATGTAAGTACAACTCAGGCACTTATTATCATGTTTGGTGGACGTGTGGCAAAGCCAGTGCTTTTTTTGTCATAGAACGCCCAGAACAGAGTTCCGTTACCTTTTTGGGATGGAAACCTTGTATGGTAGGCAAGGTGGGTTGTATGACGTTGAGTTCTGGCACTTTTTTTTTTTTTTAACAAAAAAGACACTGGGCAAAGCTAAGGTTTATTGGAAAAAGATACATGCTTGGTTAGAAAAAATGTTGGGAGAACATGTTAATTTTAAACCTGAACTTTTCTTATTAGGTATAATGCCAGAAAAGATTAACAAACAAAGCCTATACTTGATTTTACACGTCACAACAGCAGCAATAATAATTTTTGCGCAATATTGCAAAAATGAAGGATTACCACTAGAGCAGCGGTTCTCAACCTGTGGGTCATGATCCTTTTGGGGGTCAAACAATGCTTTCACAGGGGTCGCCTAACACCATCGGAAAACACATATTTCTGATGGTCTTAGGAACCGAGACACTACTCTTCTATCCGGCCACCGCCACCCTTCTCCGCCGGCTCCTTCACATCCAGGGTGCCCTTCTTCTCCGACAGTGCCTGCTCATGCCACCGCAGTGCCATCCTGTGGCGGCCATGCCAACTCCCAGCTGATTCCCAGGAGCCAGGCTGACACGTGGAGGCTGGGGTAACTCCCAGCTGACATGCACATGCCAGGCCGACTCTCAGCTGGCTGTCAGGAGCCGGGCGGTGTGTAGTGGCCCCGCTGGTTCCCCCCGATGTTCAGACACTGACCCGACTCCCAGCTGACTGTCGGGAGTCGGGCGGTGTTCATGGGGGCCATGCAGACATCGGCCAGCTGCTGACTACGTCCCCAGGGGCTTGACACGCACCCCCGATGCTGCCCCGGGCCAGCTCAGCTGCGTGGGTGGCCGGTCTGAGCTGAGCTAGGTCTGGGCCACTGCTGGCGCTACCCCTGGGCTGCTCCGCTGCTGCGCCGCTGCTGGCTTAGCTGAGCTGTGGTGCCGAGCCAGTCCCCACGCCTCCTGGTTGTCCGGCAGCGCTTCCCTGTGCCGCCCGGCCCACCTCCCTCACCATTGGAGGCCACCTCAGCCCTCTGGTGCCCGCTGCGGCCCTGGGGCTGGCATGCAGGAGCAACTCCTTCCTGGCTCACCGGGCTCCGGGCCTCGGAAGTGGCCAGGTGGCGGGGAAGAGGGCGATGCCCGCATGGGCATCGGAGGCCAGCCGGCTGGGTCGGGAGGGGAGGAGCAGCACCTTCCGAGCGGGAGCTGGTGCTCCGGCCACGCCCGTCTCACGTATGACAAGTTGGGGAAAGATCGTGGCAGTAAGGGGCTGGGCGGCATAGAAAGGGGCTCCCACGATCCCACCACTGCGATGACGCTCAGGAGGCTGGAGGGGCGGGCAGGTCTGGAGGGGTTGCTGGGAGAGGGAAGAGGTGCCGGAAGGAGGATGGGGGGGCTCTAGGATCTTCCGCGCAGCTGCCGAGGCCTCGGAAGTGCCGCCACTTGGCTCTCCGCCAGGCTCTCCGCCAAACTACCATCCCCTGCAGCCCTAAAAAGCAATGTGGAAGAATGGGGAATGCTGGGAGTTGTAGTTCATCAGCATCTGGGAAAACATGACTCTCCAAAGATCCTTCCTTCCTTTCTTCCATCCATCTCCTTCCCCTTTATCTCTCCTTCCTTCCTTCCTTCCTTCCTTCCTTCCTTCCTTCCTTCCTTCCTTCCTTCCTTCCTTCCTTCAGTCTCCTTCCTTCTCCATCTCCTTCCTTTCCCTTTCAATCTTCCTTCTTTCCTTTCATCTCCATCCCTTCCCCTTCAATCTCTCTCCTTCCTTCCTTCCTTCCTTCCTTCCTTCCTTCCTTCCTTCCTTCCTTCCTTCCTTCCTTCCTTTCCCCTTCAATCTCCTTCCTTCTCCATCTCCTTCCTTTCCCCTTCAATGTTCCTTCCTTCCATCTCCATCCCTTCCCCTTCAATCTCTCCTTCCTTCCTTCCTTCCTTCCTTCCTTCCTTCCTTCCTTCCTTCCTTTTCCCTTCAATCTCCTTCCTTCTCCATCTCCTTCCTTTCCCCTTCAATCTTCCTTCCTTCCTTTCTTCCCCTTCCCTACCTCCCAACATTTTTGAGCAAGGAAGAGTAAGCTTCTCCAGTGACCATTGCTATATTGTTTTTGTGATTAATCACTATGCTTTAATTATGTTCAATTTGTAACAATGAAAATACACCCTGCATATCAGATATTTACATTACGATTCAAAACAGTAGCAAAATTACAGTTATGAAGTAGCAACGAAAATAATTTTATGGTTGGGGGTCACCACAACGTGAGGAACTGTATTAAAGGGTTGCGGCATTAGGAAGGTTGAGAACCGCTGCACTATAGGAAGAATTGATTAGAAAAATATTGGAATGCGCAGATGGACAGATTAACTATGAGACTGAAAGATAAAGAAGAAATAGAATATTACCAAACTTGGGATTTATTTTATCAATGGCTAGAGGAAAAATGAAGGCTTAGGAACTGAATATGTATTAGCATTTTTAAACCCAGACAGCACGTTTGTTGAAAAATTAATATATGTATATAACAGAAAATTTATAAAATCTTTATTTAAAAAGTTTTTTTAAAAAAGAAGTAATCCCCTCAGTGACCATTCCAGGTGGGGGAGAAAGTCTATCTTTCAACTAAATATTTAAGACTCAAATTACCTAGCAAGAATGGGACCAACATTTCTTGGTCCTTTTCCTATAGTTAGAATTATAAATCCTGTGATAGTGGAGCTACAACTTTCTCATGTTGGGGAAAATCCACCGTTTTCCATTGTAGTTTGCTAAAACCTCTCAGAAAGACGTCCTTAAGAACAATTCCTAAGAATGCATCTGGTCCCCTTTTGGTTGAGGGGGAAGACTCATGAAATAAAATGAGTCTAAATTATACAAGAGGAGATTACAGTACTTAGTACAGTGGAAGAGATATCCATTGTCAGAGCAACTTGGATGAAAAGTACAGATGTCAAGGCAGATCGGTTGATAAAAGTTTTCTATGATAAGCATCCTCAGAAACCTCGGGGAGATTCCTAACTTCTCTGTTTATATCTCTACAGCAAGGCTTTTCAACCTTTTCACAGATTGTACACTATTAGGACATGACAATATTTGAGTACCACCAGTGCTTAGCAAGGTGTCAAAAACTTGATGACTAAAAAAAGGGGGGGATTTTGGGTTTTACTGATTAGATTCATTTGTTGTTATAAAAATGGCTAGTTTATAATATTATGGAAAAGTAAAAAGTTGAGGTTCAATGTTAATGCTTCCTTCTACTGCAACAGAGGAAGTATGCTCTTTTCCCCTTCTCCCCTCACTTTCCCCCCTTTTTTCTCCTCACTGTTCTACTATTTGATTTTGTATTTTTGTATTTTATTCTATAATCTAATACAATATTACAAACTGTAGAAAAAAAGAAAAAAGTACCAGTTTTAATTTCTTCGGTGGCTGTTCCTTTGCTGAATCATTTCCCCTTTGCACTGACAAATGTATGTTTATTAATATGCACCACTATCAGCTAGTTCAGGGGTCTTCAAACTCGGCACTTTTAAGACTTATGGACTTCAACTCCTAGAATTCCTCAGCCCTCATGGCTGGTTGAGGAATTCTGGGAGTTGAAGTCCACAAGTCTTGAAGTTGCTAAGTTTGTAGACTCCTGAGCTAGCTGCTTTGCCCTTCCGAGCTCTTCCACAGTGTAGAATGCACCCCCCAATCCCTTCCCTTTACCCTTAAAGACACAGGAATCAAGTACAAAGCAAGAAAATAAACACAAACTCTGTTTTTTTCTCTTTAAGCTGCCTCAGGCGTGTCACGTGTCACAGTGTTGCAATTCTAGACTGAAAGGCTCCAGCAATTGCGAAAACCTTTAGCTTTAAATTAAGCCTGTTTACCTTCAAAGAAAACTTTCTAAAAGCCACTGACAGACTCAATTAAAGGGGGTAAAACTAATTACATTTGTTTAAAGGGATTAAACCTTTCCTGTTGTCTTTTTTCCCCTTCCCTCACCCAAACTACATTCTTTTATAGCCTCTCCTCTCTTCCCCTCCTTTTTTTTCAGTTCACCTCCAGCTCCAAGCTGCTTCTGGAAGCGCCAATCAGCTAGAGTCCTGCTGGCTCCTGGGGCTTCTGCCAAGCCAAGACAGTCGTGCAGCTGCCCCTCCCTCAGGCTTGGCTTGCTTTGGCTCATTCCCCTGCCCTGCTACACTTGGCTAGCAATCGCGTACCACCTGCCATGTGGCAAAGTAGCACAAGTGGTACTCGTGCTACTGGTTGAAAAGGCCTGCTCTACAGGATCTGTTTTCTTTTCTTCTCTGTCCTGTGAGAATCAAGGTCATTTCTGTTTGTTAGATTGGGAGGCTGAGCTTTCTGATAGAAAGTTCGCCAAACTAATCTATTGGGAAACGTAGTTGATTGCATAGTAATGGGGTGGGAAGTTTAACTTTATATACTGTAACTTTTTGGAGGGAATTTTAGTATTGGTTTCACTTTTGACAGTGCCATTACTTTGTAGCCAATAAATATGTTCTTAAAGAAAACCTCAAGCCTCAGAGTTCTGTTGTAGTTGGTCTCATCTATCGGAATCATGACATTCTTTATACTCAATAAATTCCTAGCTCCTGAAGAGCCTATACATTTATGGATCCCTGAGGTAACATTTTTCATATTTTCTTACATTGTACCATACTTTCTTCATGATGGATAATAGTATATTTATTTCTGATTTGATTCTGGATATAGAATAAAACTGGTTGGATCCATATTTAATTCAAGTTACTGCAATTTTTAGGTATGTTTGGTACTCTTCATGTAAAAACTCTTTATATTAGAATGAATGTTGCTATAATTTTAGATATTGTATTATTTGTGCTGTATTGTTTATGGTAATAAATAGTGTAGCACGGTACAAGAGTATTTTCATCAGCTAGGTTGGTTTTGAATATGATTTATTCTGATTTATTTTCATTTTTGGGTATTGTTTATATTAGATTTCTTTGAACTGTAGGAGGAAATAAAGTCAAATATTTATATATCATGTATATTTATGATAGAGCAGATTATAGGCATCAGATAATAGAATTATCCAGTAATTTAGGCTAACAGAAAATGTTTTAGAAAATGTAAGCATCTTGAAAACTTACATTGTAGCATTAAGATAAAATATTTTTAAGACTTCCGGTTCCGGTTTGCAGCATCTCTAGTCGCATGGGGAGACTCGTCTCCTCGTCAGCTAATTTTCCCTTGGCCGGTAGATGTTATGCGGGTCGAAAGTCACCCTAGAGGGTGCGACTTCTGTTGAGGAGGCTTTGCTCGGCTGTGGAGGAGCGGCAGGTCCTCCAGCCTGTCCGAACGATCTCTGAGGGTCGACGGAGAAGAAGATTGGTCAATAAAATGGCCGATCACCCTGCCGCTTCAAACTGCAAGTCAAAGAACATCTAAGCTGTAAGAACCCCTGTGGTGAATCTGGGTGAGACTTTTCCTTGCTACTCTCTCTACTCTGTTTTGTTTTTTGTGCCTGTAAGAGCCTTGTTGGAATTATTTTCCTGGCTTGAAAAAGCAGCTTCTACATGTTTGGGAAGAAGGCGTTGTATAAAAATAGAGCAAAATTTTAAAGACTATATTTCCATATATTTTTTGGGTACAGAAAATTTGTTTTCTCTCTTTCTAAGAACTGTACTATCATCTTATGCAGGAAGATTATTTCTTTTTTCACATTATACTTTAAAAGATAGAAAAAAGGAAATGGTGTCTGGAAAAGATCTTTTTTTAACCTACTGAGGACATCTAGAGGCAAAAACTTAATACTGCAACTTCTGGTTACTCTTTGAAGATGGAATAGATCTGACCTTCAAATTATTTTTGAAGAGAAAAAATAAGCTGTGCAGCTGTGGGAATTGTGGGGGTGGACACTGCCTAACATTTATTAAATATAGCCTCCACAATAAAGAAAAAAAGAGACTATTTTTAATTACTATCAAAATGGAGACACCTCAGTTACAATTAAACTGTAAACTTATATTGGAAAAGATTTATGAGGCTACTGCAGAAATATATGCTACAATGAAAGAGTTAACTACAGAATTAAGATCCTGAAATCTCACTTCAAACATTCAAACTGATGTCCAGACTACATCTGACTATTCTATAAATCAAAACATACTAGAAGAGGAACCAACAGAGATAAAAGAGGAACTTATTCTATCTTATAAACTTTCCATCTGTAACTTTGAGGAACAGAAGAAGCAAAAACACATTTGAAAGTACAAAGCAATGATGCTTTAAGGATGAGAGAAATAGATGCCTAATGCAGAGGATGGGATTCCTATCCTTTCAAAGGCTACTGCAAGCAACAAAAATAGATCTACTGGCTGAAAGGGAAGCTTGGTTATGAAAACCTGCCTGGCACAGAAAAAAAGCCAGAATCAGACTGAAAAGAGAAATTTAAAATTGTGTAATGGATTAAAAGGCAATCTTGGATTTATGGACTGTTTTAAGGATTAAGACTTAGAGTTAGAAGTAAGAAAAATATATATATAGGAGGGTGATTATTAGAATAGATATTTTAAATAGATTAAGAATGTACTTTTTGGAATAATAGATTTATTTTGATGAAAATTATTATGTATTGGAATTGAAAAAATGTTGATTTTTTAGATTTGGATGGTTTCAATAATTTACTGAGTGTTTTAAATTAGTAAAATGATCTTTTTGTATGATAACATAGATGTGATGAGGCATGATAATCAGTTGGAGGAAATTTGAATTTTGTTTAATGAATTGAAATGATTTAAGGTTTCACATTATTTTGTTATCTTAAAGAGATTGATCGATTGCAGGATTATAGTTCTCCGGAATAGGGCGGCATAGAAATCGAATAAATAATAATAATAATAATAATAATAATAATAATAATATATGTATGGGATAGATTAATATGTTATTTTAATTAGGATATCTATTGTGTAGTGGAAGAAGAAATAAATGAGATTGGTGATAAAATGAGGGATGTGAGAGATTAAGAATTAGAATATATCAGGAAGGGGTACCTGAATTGATTACTTGTTGATTTAAAGTTAAATTTGATTATGGTATTTGTAAACTGATAAAAGTTTTAAAACAGGTTTAGCAGTAATAGAAATTTAAATTACAAATGGAATGTGTTTAAATGTATTATGTTATTTGAGGGAAATAGAGAGGGGACAGTGAATGTATTGAGTTGAGTTGTTTATATATGTTTTCACTTTTGAATGTTTGATTACCCAAACACCTGAGTACTTTTTCTTAAGAATTAAAAAAAAACAATAAAATGTGTTTTTAAAAAAAGATAAAACATTTTCTTTACTTTTCTGTTTAAAAATGTTTATTGTTTTCATTCTTTTAAAATTTATTTAATACAAATTATATGTAGCAGTTATAAATGTTTATAGGTTTAATATGTGAGGTCAAATATAATACTTGTGCAACAATTAATTAGGTTGAAGGGAGGTGAAACCTGTTGCATATTGGCTTTGCTTGGCTGGAATTTAGTAGCCAGGTTTCACAAGATAACTCTGTTCTATTGAAAATGAATAAAAGAAAATTGAATTGTAGTTACCTTATCAAGCATTAAATTTGTAACCTTGTTTCAAATTAATTCTGCTCCCCGCCCCCAAAAATAGAGGAATCTTATGTAAGGAAAGAATTCACTTTCAGCTTTTGAATGGCAATTATCAGTAATATTTTTCTTCTTTTTTATGTTTATTTTTAGGACTCTATTGATCAGACGTCAGCACATACAGGTCGAGATCTAGTGGAACCTGAATACCAAAAACAATCAAGTCACATTTCATTAAATCAGCAAGGAGGTAAGGGAAATAAGACATATATATATTAGGCATATAAGAAAAAGAAAAAAAACAGCAACACAACAACAGCATACAATTTTAAACATTATTTTCCAATTGGCAAAATACTGAGGAAAATGGTCAACTATACGGATTCGAAATATTTTGTAGTTGAAATGTCCCATTCTTCTAGTTCAGAAGAGTTGATCTGTCTTTACTCAAAAGGTTTGAAGTTGAACAATCCAAGTTTAAGCTTGAAACTTTTCTGGCCATGTTCAGAACAAATCAGTATCAAGCCTGAATTTGAAATATTTCATTCTGTACACTTCCAGGGTTGGCTTATCTCTTTTTTAGGCTATATGTTAAAATGAAATTAATATGTATGAAGAGATATTAGGATTTTAAAAACACCCACAGTGCTATATCGATTCAAGTAAATGAGATAAAATGAAATGGAATTGAAGTAGTTTCATGAAATACAACAGAATAGATTGTCACATAGTGGTAACTGACTATGCTAATGGCACAATGTGATCACTGTAGTATTTTTATTCTCATTGAAATTTTGATTGCCTTTAACAGAATAATTCTCTTCCCAATATGTGAAACTCCAAATCAATTATTAGTTCTCTAATAATTTCTATACCTCTTTCACTATCCATTTAGAAAGCTTCAGTATTTGAAGCCTCCCTGGATTATTGATTAACATCACAGCAGTCATAATTTCCTTTCTTTAGCTGATATTTTTGGATTCCAACTGGAAATAGTCATTTGTTGTAAAGCAATAAGCTAATAGCAAAATAGCGTTAAAAGAAAGACAGGTCTCATGATCCCCCAACTTAAGGGTCTATACCATTTGTCCCAGTTTGCCACCCCCTGGGGTTGCGAGATGATATTCCAAGAGGTGCGAAAACTTGGATTTAGAAGTTTCAAAATTATAGTGTATATGTCAACGCTGCTAACATTGGATGTTCTTGCTTTGACAACATATGGAGATGCAGCCTTTTTCTTTATTATGCTTTACTCTTAGAATTAGATGATACTGGGGGAGAGGGAAAAATGTGATGGGAGTTAGTTAGGCATACAATATTGTAATAAGAGATGATAAGACACGGTGGGATAAAAAACTGGGCAGAAAGCCAGCATTTCAAATTAATTGGAGAATGTGATTTAAGAATGTTAGTTGTAGGAGGGAATTTTGCTTTAATCGATGTGTTGAAGGGAGGGGAAGTCAGATTTTGGGTTCGACTATGTACGTGCTGAAGCTATGCTGCTCGAATAAAGATTCTTTAAGGTAAACAACGGCTCAAAGTTCTTTGAAGAGTTTCATCTGTCGGAACCATGACATTAAGCCAAAATCTATAAACTTTACAAACTTTCTAGGGGTCCTGAGCCCCAGTCACTGTCCCCAGACTTGAGGGAAGCTGACAAAGATTTGGGAGAAGATTTTATCATGGAGAGAAAAAAATTGCTTGAAGCCAGCAACCTGGCAGCAGCTGCTACCCGGGGGGGGGGGGGAAGCGACAGCAAACAAGCTGGGGGAGGAAGAGCTTTTGCAGGACTCCCAGCTGAAGGCAAAACCCAAGCAGCTATGAGAGCTGATCTGGTTGTCAAATTGGGCCCAGCCCAAAGGAGACTCCAGATGCCTGGAGACGGCCTTGCCACCCACAAAGACTTCAAAAGCAGACCTGTGGAGAGCTACCAGGATGTCTGCCACTGAGGATTCAGGTGAGTGGGAATGCCTGCGTGCAGCTCATAGCCAGCCAGTGGAGAGATTTGAAGGGCTAGGGCAGAGAAGCAGAAATCAGCTTCTGCCGAGAGAAGCCTCCAGCCCCTCCTTTGCAGATCAGACAGTCTTCCAGCCCCTGAAATCCCCTGCCAGGGCCTCCAGCTCCACAGAAAGAGAGAGAACCCCAGTTTGAGGCCCCTGCAGCAGTGGGGAGTTTGGCAGCCCCCGCAGGTGGATGAACTTGTAGCAGCTAATAGAGGCCTTGCAACAGCTTGGGGTGGTGCAGAAGCCAGAAGATTAGCAGCTGGTGGGAGGACGACCACAGCAAGGAGGCTGGTCGTCACCCTATAATGAACAGCAACCACTGAGGGGCCTGCAGATGATGGAGTTCCAACAACAACCCCCTCTGAGGCAGCAGGAAGCCTTACAGGGTTGAGGATGCCACAGCTCCCAGCAGACCCACAGCAGGGGGGAATGGCAACAGACCCCAAATGTGCTACCCCTGGAAATGCAGCAGCAGCCAGGGTGGGGGCCCCAGCAGCAACTGGGGGTGCAACAGCCACAGTGGGAGCCCCAGCAGCTATTGAATCAGCAGCCAGATTGGGACTAATAGCAACTGGGGGTGCAACAACCACAGTGGAGAGCCCAGCAGCCAATGATTGCTCCATCTTTCAGAGCAACCTTTGATGGAGACCCAGAGAAGCTGATTTTTTTTCTCAACCAAGTGCACTCTCATTTGAACC
This sequence comes from Bothrops alternatus, assembly GCA_034064705.1. Classification (NCBI taxonomy): domain Eukaryota; kingdom Metazoa; phylum Chordata; class Lepidosauria; order Squamata; family Viperidae; genus Bothrops; species Bothrops alternatus. The sequence goes on along the minus strand of JARGCV010000103.1, from coordinate 11,317,730 downwards.
ATTGGACCTATCTCTGCCCGGACCCAACCGCTATGGTCGATATGATTGCATCCAACTTAGAGGTAGAGGCATCTGAATGGCTAAACAATTTATATAATGAGCAAACCCCTGAATTGGAGGACCCCCATCTCTTCCTCCTAAGACTGAGAGAAAGATTTGAGGACCCATCCATTGCCCTCAGAGTAGAAGAATAAATCCATAAGATAAAACAAGCCGGCAGCCTGCCCTGGAGTACATACGAGAGTTTTGCAAGTTAGCTGGTCAGATAGAGAGGTGGCCTGAGCAGTCCATAGTCCATTATTTCAGGGAAGGGTTGGACAATCACCTCTCTCAAGCCTTTATCTATCGAGCAGTACCTGATCAGCTGCAAGAATGATACCAGGCAGCAGTAAGACTAGACGTTCATCTCACCTGCTATAAGAAGCCTCCCCCACCTGAAGCTGAGCCGAAGCCAGAGCAACCCAAATGGCAACACCCCCCCGAAAACTTCCAATTGCTGTGACTGCTGAAGGACCCAGGCCACCTTCAGGCCTGCCAATCAAGTGCTTCTGATGCGGACAGCAGGGACATTGAGCAGTGAATTGCCCAGTCCCCTACTCCCAACAGCAGAGTAGGCTGGGACCAGCAGTGAGAAAGAAACCTACCCAGCAGCCAACGAGAGAGAAATCCAACTGGATCACACAGGAACCAGTTGCCCAAGTCACATCCCCCACGGAGGAGGACACCAGGACTAAGGCTAGATCCACCTCCACTCTACCCTCTTTAGAAAGTGACAATGAAGGAGAGAACAACCCGATGGTGAGTTGACACATCCCATCTTTCTCACTGTCAGCCAAACTAATAATCCCTAAGTCGGGAGCATAGGCAGACTTAAAAGTGCTAGTTGATTCTGGATGCTCCCATTGCGTGATTAGCTTGTCATTTGCCATGAAAATAGGCATACGAGCAAAGCTGCTCTCCAAACCTGTGAGTTTTGAGCAAGTCAATAGCTCCCTGATGGGAGGGACTTTAGACACTCAATTAACTGAGCCCCTATGCTTAGAATTAGGAGAGCACTGGGAGTTCATTCATTTCCTGGTGGCTCCAAAAATGACTGAGGCTGTGATCCTAGGTTGGACAAATGGAAGCTGTTTATTTGGTGGGAGGAGGGAATGAGAACTGTGAGGCTACCTATAGGGCCCAAGCCTCCTATTGATTCAACAGACAATATAGGAAACTTCGGCCCACCCAACGAGCGAACACACATGGCTGCCTCATGGCCACCAGCGAGTACAGGGACCTGGCAGAGACATTTTGTGAGAAGGAATATGACACCCTGCCTCCCCACTGACCCAATGATTGTTCCATTGAACTGTTGCCAGGATCCAAACTCCCATGACCAAGAATGTACGCCATGTCCCCCCTCGAAATGGAGGAGATGCAGCAATACGTGAGCAAAAACCTAGAGAGGGGGTTCATTGAACAGGTCAAGTTTGCTGTGGGAGCCCCTGTGTTGTTTAAAGAAAAAAAGATGGGTCTCTTCATCTGTGCATAGACTATAAGGGTCTCAACATTGTGAGTGTGGAAAATAAATACCCCCTCCCCATCCTGAAGGACTTACTAACCCACCTGGCTAAGGGGAGTGTCTTCACTAAATTAGACATGAGAGAGGCATATTACTGGGTGAGAATAAAGGAGGGAGACAAGTGGAAAATTGCATTCAATTGCCCCATGGGGAGCTATTAGTTCAAAGTCATGCCATTTGGACTACAGGGGGCCCCAGCCATATTCATGCAGTTGATTAATGAGGTCCTACATGAACATCTATACAAAGGGGTTCTGGTGTATCTTGATGATATCCTGATATACAGCACAAATATGACTGATCATATAAAGTTGTTGAGAGAAGTGTTAAAGAAACTATTGAATGCCTAGCTTTATGCCAAACTGTCAAAATGTGAATTTCACCAGACCTGATTAGATTATCTTGGCTATAGAATTTCCAACGAGGGCATTGAAATGGACCCAGCCAAAGTGAAAGCTGTAATTGAATGGCGGCCCCCAAAGACTCGTAAACAGCTCCAGAGCTTCCTAGGTTTTGCCAACTTCTACCGTCAATTCATCCCCTCCTTTGCTGAGATTGCCCTATCCCTTTCAGAACTATTCAAAACAGACAAAGGAGGAGGGAAACCATGACCGGGCCAACCACTATCATGGACTATGGGCTATCAAACCGCTTTGAGAATCTAAAAAGACTATTTGCTGTTGAGTCGGTCCTAAAGCACCCCTGCCCAGGGGAGCCCTTTGTAATGCAAGCTGATGCCAGAAGCGTGGCCATAGGAGCTGTATTACTGCAAAAGAAACAAAGTGGGGGCTTGCAACCCTGCGCCTATACCTTGAAAAAATTTACTGAGAATGAAAGGAGGTGGGCGACCTGGGAAAAGGAGGCTTTCGCAATCATATGGGCTCTATTAAACTGGAGACACTATCTAGAAGGGAGCAAGGTATCTTTTGAAGTATGAACAGATCACAAAAATCTAGAAGCACTGAAAACTTCCCGCAAATTGTCCCCGAAATAGGTGCACTGGGCACAATACTTTAATCATTTTAACTTCACTCTAAAGTACATTTTGGGACGGAAAAAATTCCTAGCTAATGCTCTATCCAGACTGCCCCAGCACAAAAGCCAGCGTGAAGAGATTAATGAGGCAATTATCTCCAATCCTCAAACTGCCCTGGGGTAAAGAAAATAAAACAAAAGCTCCTCACCGATCAATGGTTCAAGGACAGTCAAACCTCCCTAACATGCACGGATGGTTTGGATTGGAAGGAGGGAAAATTGTACTTGCCAGAAGCCCTCCATCTTAACGCTTTCAAACACAGCCATGACGTAAAACAGGCTGGACACTTTGGATATTTAAAAACTCTACATCTCATCCACCGGCAGTTCTGGTGGCTAGAGTTAAAACGGGTTGTGGAAAATTATGTCAGGAGTTGTACTGTATGTGCCACCATGAAAGAATTCCAGGGAATTCCAGTGGCAGACCCTTTTCAACCATGGGAAGAAATCGCTATGGACTTAATAGTAGACCTCCCTGAAAGTAGAGGAAATACAGTCAATGATGAAGTACTATACCTTCTTCTCATTCTTAAAACCTTTTTCATTCATCAGTTCTGTTTGATCTTCTATTTTCATTTTTTGTGAACATCTTTATCTTCTTTATTAATCAATAACTGCAAATGTACCAAATTCTTTTAATTTTCCTTTTAATATTTTAATTCCTTTAAATGATCTTCTAGAATCAATACCAAGACATTTGTAAATTTCTTTTTTTATCTTTACTCCCATATCTTGTTTTATAACTCTAATTCAGTATTTTCAGAATCAAAATAAACAAGAGAATGGATAGTGGGCATGCCTTCACAGTTTTAAAGATCTCCCTTAACAATTATTTATGCTTTTTGTAATTTTTTTGCAGATTGATCTCATTCGTTTTATAAAGTTTTTTCCAAATTTCATATTTTCCAGAACCTGAAATAAGAAAACGCAGTTCAAATTATTGAAGGCATTTTCTGTATCTATAACGATCTTATTTCCTTTATATAAGGAAACATATGGTCCTTTATTGTATATTGCTCAGAGCCCCTTTGTGAGCAAGATGGACAGTTTAAAATATAATAAATAAATATTTAGAAATTGGTCTGCCAGCAGCCGGTCTGCACAAACAAGCAAAACCCCATCCATGGGATGCAGGCAGCACACAGAACCATGTACTCTCCAGTCTGCGGAAAAATCTTTCTCCACAGAACCTGGTACCCAAACGGTTGGGGACCTCTGCCTTATATGAAAACATATGGTATGTTTAGTTTCTTTATATTATTAATTGATGACTTCTTTTTTATAAAAGACATTGAAAATCAATGAAATCGGTCTATAATTCTTAATTGTGGATTGAATGGTGAACATGAGTAGGTGTTAGTTTGTTTTTAGATATTTTTGTTTAGACTTGTATTGAAATTTGATGTTCTATATACATGTTGTTAGCCGCTCCGAGTCTCCGGAGAGGAGTGGCATACAAGCCCGAATAAAATAAATAAATAAATAAATAAATAAATAAATAAATAAATAAATAAATAATATACATCAAATCTGTGTCTTCTTTTGACATTAAAGTAATATTTGTTTCTATCCATGTATTTGGAAGCTTAGTCTCTAACAAAAGTACATTAAAACATCTTTCAGTGGTTTGCTTAATACGTCTTGTAAATTTTTATAGAACTCCACCGGAAGTCTATCAGGCCCAGGTGTTTTCCCATTTTTTTGTCGTTTTATAGCCTCTGATATCTCCATCATTGTAATCCTTTCTTCTAACATAGTTTTAAATGCCTCTGGAATTTTTGGAAGTTTACTTTCTTCTAAATATTGAGCCGTTCTCTCTCTTGAAATCTCTTCTTTATCATACAATTCCTTATAGTATTCCTTAATTATCTTTTTATTTTTTTCATTTTTGAATTGTAGACAACCTTTTCCATCTATTAAGTTATGTATTATTTTCTTCTCTTTCTGTTTTTTTAGTTTATAAGCTAACCATCTTCCTGGTTTATTAGCATTTTCAAAAAAAGTTTTGTTTTGCTCTCTTTATCTCTTCTGCCAGTTTTTCTGAGTCCAACAGATTTAGTTTGTGTTTTATTATTTCCATTTCTCTTTTCAAGGTCTTTTTCTGTGGGGGTTTTTGTAGTTCTGCTTCTAACTTTCCAAATTTTGCTTTTAGTAGTAGACATTGCTGTCTTCTCTGTTTATTTTACTTTGCCATATACATTATAGCTGTGCCTCTGAAGTACACTTTGGCTGTATCCCATAGTTTTTGTAATAATGTATCTTCTTTTTTGTTTTCTTTAAAGAAGAATTTCATTTCTTTTTTTGCTAACTCTATAAATTCTTTTTCTTTTAGTATTGATTGCAGCAAGAACACTTTTTTCTTTTTTTTCCTCCCTTTTCTTGGTACTGTCATTTCTTGTTTTTACCACTAGATATCCTCCTTGGTTTATTTATCACTCTCCGATATTCTTAAACCGTTTCCCCCTTATGATTACTTGCCGCTTTTAAGTTAGTTTTTTGGGGGGGTCTTTACACTTTTAGCTTCTCCCCATCAGGGCCTCAATGTTTTTAATCCTCAAGGAGAAGGAAAAGAATTCAGCTCACCCAGACTCAGCTCATTGTTGAAGATAGCTGTTTTGCGGAGCTTCCCTTCCAGCTGGAGACAATTTGGGCTGCCTCGGTTCTCCTGGCAGCCTTTCTTCTGCCCCTTTAGAGGGGTTTTCCAGTTCGCTCAGATTGGTCACCACCAGATCCAAGCTCCAGAAATGTCCCTCTTTCTTCGTTGCTCCTCTGGGGCAACTTTCCGTCTCTTTAAGGGATGCTTGGCAAAGCGAAACCGGACTGAGAAGATGAAGTTTCCATCCGTCCTGTCCTCAAAACCAAACTGGAAGTCCATTTTTGGGATGTATGTTACAAGTTTTAAGCTCTCTCTATATATATGGTAGTTTTTATTTCTATACATTATACAATCAGAAGCCAACACGGGTTTGTCAAAAAGAGATCACACCAGACAAATCTTATTGTTTTCTTTGACAATGTGACAAAATTAGCAGAGCAGCAAAATGTTGTGGACATAATTTACTTGGACTTCAACAAAATATTTGATAAAAGTAAACCACAACCTATTACTTGATAAGATAGAAAAATGTTGGTTAGAAAGCATCATAACTGGCTGACCAATTGCACTCAACATGTATTCTTTAATGGAACTGCATCTACATCGAGGAAAGTATGCAGTGGGGTACCCCATGCCTCTATTTTAGGCCCAGTATGCTTCAATGTCTTCATAAATGAGTTAGACAAGTGGATAGAAGGGGATTTCCTAAAATTGCAGATGACACTAAACTGGAAGGAATATCCAACACTCTGGAAGATAGGCTCAAGATCCAGATGGATTTAACAGACTTGAACACTGGGCCCTATTCAACAAAAAAAAATTTAATGCTGAGAAAAATAAGGTTCTACATTTAGGCAAGACAAAACAAATGCACAGTGATAGAATAGGTGGTTCCTAGCTCAGTAGTAGTAACTGTGAGATGGGATCTTGGAGTCCTAGTGAACAATCATTTAAATATGAGCCAGCAGTGTGCTGCAGTTGTCAAAAAAGCCAACATAGTCCAGGACTACATTAACAAAAGGATAGAATCAAGATCACGTGAACATTAGTATTGTTTTATAATGCCTGGCTAGGAGCACACTTGGAATACTGCCTCCAGTCTTGATTGCTATAATGTAACACAGATGTTGAGACTCTAGAAAGAGTGCAAGGAAGAGCAATAAAGATGATTAGGGGACTGGAGGCTAAAACATATGAGGACTGGTTGCAGGAATTGGGTACATCTAGTTTAATGAAAAGAAGACTAGGAGTGACATGATAGTCTTCCAATATCTAAAGGGCTGCAACAAAGAATAGGGGGTCAATTTATTTTCAAAAGCACTGACGGCAGAACAAGAAATATTGAATGGAAACTAATGAAAAAGAGAACCAACCTAGAACCAAGGAGAAATTTCCTGACAGAACAATTAATCAGTAGAATGACTTGCTTCCAGAAGTTGTGGGTGTTCCATCACTGGAGATTTTTAAGAAAAGATTGGACAGCCACTTGTCTGAAAGTGGTATAGGGTTTCCTGTTTGAGCAGGAGATTGGACTAGGAGATCTTCAATGTCCCTTTCAATACGGTTATTCTGTTATTCTATTATTCCATGCATGGGATAGAAAATGTGGATAGAGAAAAATTCTTTTCTCTATCACACAATACCAGGACAAGGGGACACTCCCTAAAGCTTATAGCTAAGAAAGTGAGGACAAATAAAGGGAAATATTTCTTCACCCAGAGGGTCGTTGATTTTTGGAATTCACTTCCTGAAGGGGTTGTGACAGCTGTCAGCCTTGACAGCTTCAAGGCAGGGCTAGATAGATTCATGGATGCAAAGTGTATTGGTGGTTATTAAAACAGATGTCCATGTGCTGCCTCTATGTTGGTTGAGGCAGGCAGGATTCCCTTGAGTACCATTTGTTTGGGGGTCAAGGGAAAGGGAGGGTTTTGCCTTCTCTTTCTGCTCAAGATCCCCATGTACATTTGGTGGGCCACTGTGTGACACAGAATGCTGGACTCGATGGGCTTTGGCCTGATTCAGCATGGCTCTTCTTATGTTCTTATGTTCTTATGTTCCATTATACTTTGTTCACCACTCCAAGTTGTTTTAGCAAGTGGGGAAGGTGTATAAATATAAATAAATATTTATATCTCTGAACAAGGCCCTTGGACTATAGTCCTCATCTGCATAATCCAATAAACCTGAAGAAATTAATGCTAAATGGTAGATATTTGTTATATAAGAACTGTCCAAATATGTGTAACTTTTTATATAAAACTAATGTATATTTCGCTTCTGATCTTCAGTGTTCATCTCTTTCTATCCTTTCAGATGATGATGTGGATTTGGAAGCTTTAGTTAACAATATGAACTCCTCGTTTGAAAGTCTATGTTCCACCTTCTGTATACATTCAGAAAGTACACCACTCCTTCAGAATTGCAGCCAGCTGTTAGCTTCAGGAACTAGTTCGCTACATCCAGTGTCTCCACAACAGAAAATACAGAGGTCTCAACCAGTTCGCATCCTGGCAGTCAGGTATATAACCAGTGCAACAATGATCCAGTTCAGAATGCAATTGTAACCATAAAATTTGGGGTTTGATTTAACAACAAGAACTTGGCAGGATGCATTATCTCTCTGCTTGAGTGGTATTTCTGTAAATTGAAGATACTATCTCAGTGGTTCTGTCTGAATTCTCTAAGGTGCTAGGTTCATCATATATAAATAAACTTATTTATTACAGCATTTCCTTGAGCATATTGGTTGCAGTATGCGTTTTTCCCTGAAAACTTTTTTTTAATGTTAAAATGTTAAACATTGACAACTTTAAAAGCACCCATTTTTGTTTTTGTATGAGTCAGTACAAAAGAGAATGTACTTTCTCTTAAGACTGTGCTTATTTAGAATAAAGTACAATATCCTTTTACACTAACAAATAACTTTTGGAAGTTCTGGAAGGAGGCAAGAAAGAGAGTTGGGAATCTATTGAGTAATTTATGCATGTCCCTCCCTGAGTGTTGAATGTCTCAAGCAAAGGCTGGACAAGGTTATCTGTTCAAAGTGAAAGTTGAAGACAGTAAGATCAACAAGCAGTTCCCTGTTAGTTTGTTTAATAAATTTATAACCTTCTCAGTTGCCAGAACAATTCTAGGCTACATATAACAGTTCTTTTTTTAAAATAACTATTTGCCCCAGCATTCTGTTTAGAAATGACTAAATATAATTGGTAGGAAGTAAATCTCATGGAACTTAAATGGCTTTGCTTCTGAATAAATGTTAATATTGCAGCACTTCAGATGTTCAGAAATTTTAAAAATTAATATTCATTGTATCAGATTATAAATAGATTTGGGTCTATATAAATTAAATTCAAGGGCAAAGCAGGCGTAATTGAACTATAAAAGAATAGTATAGTGCAAAATACTTTAGTTATGACCAAAGTCAAAGTAATAAGTAGAATATGAAGGGCAAAAATAGTACTCTGGTGCTGCTGAAGAACTTTTTAAAGTTTTTAAAGTACATATTTAAATAGTTTTATTCTGTGAGTGGCTAAATTAGTATTTGTAAATTTCTGTAAAAATATTTCTATATAAGTAAAAGTTTAGAAATCATGAAAAAAAATTATTAGGAAGATATTAGAAAAAATAGTAGGCCTAATTAGATATTTTAAAATAAGAATTATTTTTATTGCTTTTGTAACCTTTACCATATTTTTTTGAATAATTTATTTTATTTAGAAAGTTAAGATAAAATACAATACAAAAAAGAGAAATTTTACAAGAACAAAAAAACTAGACAAAGCATTAAAAATGAAAGAAAAAATGTGCATTAAAAAGGACAAAAAACAAAAACACATACCGGTATACATACATTACCCCACTTGTTGAATACTGATAAATATATTGCAACAATATTAGTCTCCTCTCCCCTTGAGAAGCAGGCCTAAAATGTTTAAACTTCTACATCTATTTGTAACCAATTTGACCTGTCATCTATCTACTGTACATAAAAGCAAAGCAGTTAACAGCATAGTTAATATCGACTCAGCTCCAGCATTAAGTTGACATCCGGCATTCTTTTCACCTAGCCAATCAACCAAGCTAGACTACCTTGCCCCTGGAATCCCATACAGATGCTGACCTGGAACATGGCTGGTTGGAAAGGGATGATTGATAGTGAACTAATGAACTTCCTCTCTGGATTTGATGTAATAGCTTTTCAGGAAAGCTGGTTAACCGAAGTGGATGAACCAGTACAACTGCCAGGCTTTCAGCCCAAAAAACAAAGGGAGACCCTCTGGTGGGTTATGCATTCTTATAAAGCAAGAATTGCAATGGCAGGGGGAGAAATTATATAACCAAGACAAGTATTCGTATTTCCTAGTAGTTAAATTTGGATATAAAGAGTTCGAATTAATACTGATAAATGTGTATATCCCTCCAAACACATCCCGATATTATAAATCCGAATACTGGATGTGTCTGGAAGTTATCCTAGATGATATATCTGTATTGTACCCTCCGTCCATAATGGTATTACTAGGAGATTTTAATGCTAGGTTGGGTCCTCTTTGTATGAGTTTGCCCAGAAGAAGGGAGTCCCAGATGAGTTTTTTGATAACCATCCTCATTGGCTCTCGAGAAACCGCAAAAGTAACACTGCTGGCCTGTTCTTAGTCGCCTTAATCTTTAAGGGTAATCTCCAAATTCTGAGAGGTAAGGATAAAAATACATGTATACTTACACATACCACTCGGTCCATTAAAGCAGTGTACTGGATCTCTTTTGTGTGTCTAGAGATAAAATTGACCTCTTCTTGGAGGTCACGGTACACTTTTGTGATGATAGCGATCATCAGCCTTTAAGAGTGACATTGTGAGGCCGCTCAGATTTAAGACTATATAACATGGCTGACAGATGGCTTACCAAAAAGGTAGAGGTGACCCAAAATAAAAGATTAATTTGGGCCAAAGTTGATACTAAGGCAATATCAGACTGTCTTAAAGCAGAGAATGCTACCAACTGGGCTAAAACAATCCAGTCATCTACTACTGAATGGCTGTCAGCCTTTAACGCATTCTCTAATCTCTGTAATATCCTGAAGAAATGCCTAACAAATAAAGCTGCTACAAAAAGAGCCCGAGTGGGTAGACCCTGAATGCCAGCGGCTGAAAAAGAAATTGAAGGCAGCCATAATGCTCACCCAGAGGAATCCTACTGTTCATATACAAGCTAAGATGTTGCACACAAGAAGGGAATATAAAAATATATATAAAATTAAAGAAAAATAGTTTTGCCATTTCAATCTGGTCAGAACTGGAGTTGGCTGTCAAAAGTCATAACTCACTAATATTTTGGCACAGGTGTCCTAAAGGAATGGAGATTTGCATTTGATATACCAATCTCTGCTGAGGACTGGGAGAATTATTATCAGTGTTTGTTTGCTTCCACGGAACCTGCAGAGAAACTATCTTTAAGCAATGATTTAGTAAACTCTAGAACTCCTCCCCCTTGGCTACAGTCTCAGAAAAGGAGATACAATCCGTCATTAAACGCTTAAAGAGCAATAAAGCCCCAGGTGAGGATTTTTTACCAGCAGAATTATTTAAGAAATTTCCCAATTGGTGGGGACCAGTATTGGCAGGTCTTTTTACACATATAAATAACACCTGCCAGACACCAGATGGGTGGAAGATGGCAATAGTTGATCCCAAATATAAAAAAAGGAAATAAAAAGGATCCTAGTAATTATAGGCTCATCAGTCTGATTGACATTGCAACAAATATATATGCTAGGTTCCTTTTAAATAAAATTGAAATCTGGGTAGAGGAAAACCATATCTTCGCAGAAGAACAAGCAGGTTTTAAACAAAGCCGATCCACTATTGATAACTGCTTTATCTTGAACCATCTAATTTGCCAAAATGCCTATAGGAGGAGACCCCTGTTTGCTGCTTTTATAGACCTCACAGCAGCATTTGATATGGTAAATAGAGAAGTACTATGGAGTAAACTGACAGCTTTTAAAATAGAACCTAGACTGCTGGCCTTGATTAAAGCACTTCATACAAGTACCTGTTTGAGGGTGTGATATGGGTTAATGGGGCTTTAACTAAAAGGATTCACACAAATAAAGGGGTAAGGCAAGGGTGTATCCTGGTCCCATTATATTAGTTTATATATCAATGGTTTGTCAGGGTTAATGAAGGATCCCATGATACATATGCCGATGATCCTAAATACATACTGTAACAGCTTGCTCTATGCGGATGATATGATTTTATTATCGTAGGATTATGTAGCTATTAAGAAGGTTCAGCTCTTATTGCCAGATAACTCCCTAACCATTAGTAAATCTAAATAAAAAATCATGGTGTTTGGAAAACATCAACAGAGACATAGATGGCAATTAGATGGTAAACCAATTGAACAGATTAACACATTTGTATATTTAGGCATAACTTTTTCCAAGATTGGATCTTGGGCCTGCCATCACCAGGGAGTACACTTAGAGCAAAAGCCCATTTGAATTTGTTGCTTAAATTAAAGAATCATAGTTACCCAGGGTCCCTAGCCCCATTAATCAAAGTATATAAAGCTAAGGTTACCCCTATGTTCTTGTATGGAGCAGAGGTTTGGGGTCTGTACTTAACCACAGTCCTAGAACAAACAGTCCCAGCATTTGAGATGTATTTTGGGTGTAGATCTAAGAACATCTGCTGCAGCAGTTAGAACTGAATTGTGAATTCATACAATTCATGCATTATCCAAAATTAGAGCATATAGCTACTGGCACAAAGTCAATGAAATGGAGATTGATAGACTCCCCAAGTTATGTCTACTAGCAGGCTGAAAAAGAACATGCCTTTGGTAACATAATCAGCTGTTTGTCAGCAGGAGAAATAGATTCTCCTGCCGTTCAGCACACCATCTTGAGAAAAAACCATGGCTTTTATTTTGTCCCACTTTAACTAATGCTAACTAGCTTAATCAGAGTATCATTTGAAAATGTCTATATATTTTATAGAACACTTTGAATTTCTTTTAAATTTTTGTTTTATATACATTTTTTATTTTGTATTTTTTTTAGCTTTTTATAATTACACTGATGTACAGGTAGTCCTTAACTTATGACCACAATTGAACCCAAAATTTCTCTTGCTAAGTGAGACAGTTGTTAACTGAATTTTGCCCTATTGTACGACCTTTCTTGCCACCCTTGTTAAGTGAATCACTGCAATTGTTAATAACACATAAGTTAAATGAATCTAGCTCCCCCATTGACTTTGCAAAAGGTGATCACATGGCCCTGGGACACTGCAATCATCATAAATATGAGTCAGTTGCCAATCATCTGAATTTTGATCATGTGACCATGGGGATGTTGCAGTAGTTGTAAGTGAAAAATGATCATTAGTCACCTTTTTCAGTGCTGTTACAACTTCGAATGGTCACTAAATCAACTGTTGTAAGTCAAGGTATTTTTTAATGTTTTTTAACTTGACGATGTCCTACTCTTCTTATGTTGAACTTTGATGATAATAAAGATTTGATTTGACTATAGACATCTGCAGGAGGAAGAACAACAATTCAGAACATCCTCTTTGCCTGCCATTCCAAATCCTTTCCCTGAACTTTGTAACCCCACAAATTCACCTGTGTTGGCACCGGGATCTCTACCTCAGAGTCAACATATGAATAAGCAAGTGAGTCTTTCTTTGCATTTTTGAAAGTGACTGGTTTTTAACATTGATTTTTTTTAAAATAAGTTTTTTATTTATAATACAGTTTAAAAAAGAAAACATTGGACATGAAGTAACATTCCAGTATAAACATTTCTATCAAATTATTTCTCTTCTTACATTTAGTTCTTTATCTCTCTAAATACATATGTGTTATTTATACAGTACTTAATTCATTTCTCTATTTGCTAGCCTAAGATTATATATATTTCTATTTTAACATTAATCTGTAACCCCAACAGTCCTCCTCGATTCCCACCAATAGTAAAATTTGTCCCAGATTTCAAAGTATTCTGATCCACTCTTATCCTTCAGTTCCATCGTAAGCCTGTCTATTTCAGTATTTTATATAGTAACTCTTCCTCTGTGGGAGTTTCTTTGTTTTTCCATTTTTGTGCGAACGCCAGTCTAGCAGCAGTCAATATGTGCAACATCAAATAGATTATCCCCTTATCATATTTCTCTATGGTTATGCCCAATAAAAAAGTTCAGGTTTTAGCTCTATCTCCAACATTAATATTTCTTCCAACCATTTTCTTATCCTGTTCCAATAATCACAGGCTTTAAGACATTCCCACCACATATGGTAATAGGTCCCTATTGCTAATTTGCATTTCCAACATATGGATGAGAGATTTGGGCCCATTTTGGCTAACCTTGTGGGTGGGAAATGCCATCTGTAAAACAGCTTGTAGAGATTTGTCTTATAAGAAGTAGCTGTATTTCTTGCTGTAGTTGATCAAAGGGTGTCTTATTTTTAGCATAAAGACCTTAGTATAACTGCATGCAATATAATTGCTATTGCTCAGGATTATGAAGTGAAGAAATTTGTTGCTTCTGAATTGGTTTTATATCCATAATGAACCACCAAAATCAAAGTGCAACCAGAACTGGACTTTTCAGTCCAGTGCTTTCAATTCTAATGGGCAATAGCACTCAAATAAGGAATTCTCTTTCAAAAAACTTGATTACCTTATGAAAATTACTCTTGTAAATATGCAAGCTCTTGCCTCCCCCAAATCCCTGTCTCCTGTTGGATAAGTACCAGTGAAATGAGTGGGCAGAGATTTTGTGTAAAAAAAATTTCTCTCCTGCTATGAGCATTGAAGAGCTATATATCTTGACCAGCACTTGAAAATAAGCATGAATACTTGTCTTGTTTTTAGCATGTGACAATGTGATAATTGCAACCCAATTCCTTCTGAAATTTCTCCTCCATTTGTTGATAGAAAAAATGTCTTGGTCCCCTAAAAATGCACTCTAGGAATGTGTTATATCATGCTGGTTTTCTATTAGATTGGATAAATTCTTTTTGAAAATATATAGCACAACCATAGAGAATTAGAGATTGAGAAAGACTTCCCTAGAATATATACATTTCTGACAAATAGATCTTTGCAGTCTCCCACTTCACCGCAGGCCATTTATCATCAGTTGGCCCTCTTCCAATGTTTTTCCTCTGCTACTCATCGCTCACCACTAGTCCCCTGGACCTTCATCCTGGCTGATTCACAGAGGGACACTTGTCCCTGGCCAATAGGGTCCATGCAAGACACAATAGGGGGCAGTGGCCACTATCTCCTGACAGACTTGGAAGGAGAAAGCCCACCCCAACCACTACCCCCTACATGGGCCACCTCGAGCTCCATCAACTCAGCATAGATAATTTTGAGGAGGTAGGGCAGTTGGCTTCCAGTTTGGCCAGCTTCAAGCTTCAAGACCTTGATCTTGCTTACTTAGCTAGAGCCCAATTTGTCAAGCTGATGGGGTTGGTGGCCCTTGTGCCAATGCTTGGGACAGCATTTTCCAAGGGCAGGGGCATTTGTAAGAGTAGTTGTGCAGTCCCCTCTGGGCCACCTGCAGCACTCACCTCCCCTGAGATCTAGATGGAATGAATGGGGGGGGGAGGAATTCTTTGCATCTCTTTGCCTTGCATCAAGGCCAGTGTGCTGTCAGTAGCCTCGAGTTTCAGCAATGAGGTTCCTTGGGCTGGTGGCCCCTGGCCAATGCTTGGGACAGGCATTTTCCAGGGGCAGTGGGCAGTGAGTTTTTGTAAGGATGACTTGTGCAACTCCCTTTGGGCCACTTGTGGAGTGTTGCCTCCTCTGAGATCTAGTTGGAGTGAATGGGGAGGGGAATGAATGGAGGCCCCTCTGTGTCTCTTCACCTTGAATCAAAGCCAGTGTGTTGTCGGCAACCTCAGGTTGTGGCTGTGAGATTCCTTGTTCCTTCAAGGCTCTTCAGAGCCAGGAGAACAGATCAGTGATCACTGCCTTGCCCAAAGGTCCAACACTGCTATGCCTCTGGTGAGTGGTAGCCAGACCCAGCATTTCCCAGATGCTTAAGGCCAGGAGTGTGCTCTCTCTGGGCTGATTGGCCATGGCAGATAGAGCTGGCTGGTGAGGCTCCTTTGCTGTGGTTAAGGGAAGAAGCTATCTAGGAAAGCTGCCTTCTGGAGATAGATGGAAGTTCTCAATGTTTATTTGGGGAGGACTGCTCCCCCCTTATTGCTCTTTGTCAGGAAGTCCTGTCAAAGGCTCTTTGTACACACACACCCATACACCCTGAGTCCCCCCCTCCTGACTTAGCAGGTTCCTTGAAACAGATTTTTCATGTCCAGAGAAGAAGAAGAAGCATCTCTGTACAGTTTCAGCCTGATTCTGATTCATGATGAGTTTTATACTTTGCCAGGATGGAAAACATCTGTCCCACCTGAGGGGAAAGTGAGCTACAACTTTTAGTACAAGATTATCTCCACAGAGTCTCAGGACAGAAGTGAGAAGTGTCTAAGCTAAGTGTAATTTGCACCAGGTTGGCGGGGCTTCAGGTGGCCCATGTGGGGGGTGATTAGGGGCCTTTCCCTTCCCAGCCTTTCAGAAGACAACAGCCACTGCCACCTATTATGTCCTGCTTGGACCCACTCTGCACCTAGCTTCTCCTCATAATACCAGAGCGACCCAGAGGAGCAGAGTGCTGAATGGGGCCAGGCAGAACATAACAGGTGGCAGAAGCCAAATATGTGACTATTTGTCCTGTACAAATGGGGACAAGTGTCTCTCTGAAAATTAAGGATGAGAGGATGGGGGACCAATGGTGGGTGGCTGGTGATGGTGGGAAAATGCCAGTGGAGATTCAGCCAATGATAAATGTCCGTGATAGATTGGCTACAGTGGGGAGCAGTCATGTGCATGTAGTTAATTGCCCTAGACCCCCAGACATTAGAGGCATGTCAGATTGACATCTGTATAGTGCAAGATCTTTAAACATATTGTCAAACAGTATGTCTGTGAACAGGTTATAACTAACAACAGCCAGCACTGGTTTGTCACAAGTAAGTCCCAATGGATTAATCTTATCTCCTGCTGTGGAAGAATTGCTAGCTTATTAGATCAGAAGGATACAAAAATCACAGTATCCTTGAGTCTTGAGAAAGCTTTCGCTCTATACTTCATTTTTCCCCTTTCCATTCAGTTATATCCAACTCTTAGAGGCTGTCCAGATAAGTCCCTGAAGTTTTATTGACAAAGTAGGTCACAAATAGTTTGCCATTGCCTCCTTCCTAGGGCTCAAAAAAGTGACTAGCCTAGACTTCCAGTTTGCTGCCACGGACATTCAGAAGGCAAGCTCTGTTTTCCATGTCCGATTTTGCAATGCTGGGGGACCCTGGAAAGGGTCGAATGTCACCCTGTAGGGGCGACCAGCAAGGAGGGGATCCCCGCTTGATTGCGGGAAGGCGGTAGCCCTTCCACTCAATCCAGGGCAGCCCTCCAAACAAGCAGATGAAAGACCGGCCATAGAAATATGGCTTGTAACTAGGCTGCAGACAGCCAAAGTCAAATCTACCACCAGGCACCTATAAAGCAGCGCAGATGAGACTGGGTGAGATCTACCTCTCTTTAATCCTAACTATTTTTCCATCTGCATAAGCTGCCCAAAGTACTTTCCTCCCTGTAGAGAGGGAAGAGAGATTCTATCCAACCCTCTAAAAACAGCGGCGACTGACTATCCAGGGGAGTTTAAAACATTGCAAGAAAAACTTGACTCTAACTGGATTTTTATCTTTTTAAAAATTTATGGACTAAAAGATTTTTAATTCTTATTGAAGATTTGGGTTTTTACTTACAAAAAAGAAGTAAAATTGGAAAAAGAATCATAAAAATTTTGGACTTAAAAGAAAGCTCTAAATCAGCGGTTCTCAAACTTTTTCAGGGCGCAACCCCGACCCGCATTGCGCATGCGCGGCGTGACGGCCCGCATTGCGCATGCGCGGTGCGACGGCCTGCATTGCACATGCGCGGCACGATGGCCCGCATCACGCATGCGCTGTGCTACCCTGCGCATGTGCGGTGCTGCCCCCTGCACCGGCTGAGGCATAGGCCGCCGCCCGTTCGGGGCGGCGGCAGGCAGGCCCAGGTGCTCAGGTGCTCCTGGGCGGCTGCGGCAGTGACGGCGCAGGGCGACCACGAGCTGGGCCACCAGCTGGCCCAGCCCAAGGGAGGTAGGCCACCCTCCGGGCCCCACGCGCACCAAAAACCCTCCCTGCGCCCGCCGGCCTCCCACCTCCCACCCTCTTTTACTTACAGTTTTAGTAGTTCTCAGCAGAGAGGGGTGGAAACTTCCGGAGAGCTCGCCTTTGCTGCAGACAACTTGCAGCACCGTTTGCAGACTGGGACTTTTGGCGGGCTCAGCAGGGCAGAGACAGCCTGGACAATTCCTATTGGCTTTTGAAAGCCAATAGAATTAGACTCTATGCAAGAGAGTCTATTCTATTGGCTTTCAAAAGCCAATAGAATAAGAGGGAGTAGCACAGCTAAGGAAAAGGGGTAAAAAATGGCGTAGCACAGCTAAGGAAAAGGGGAAAAATGGCAGACTGCGTTGTTTGGCGTGAAATGGTCGTTCGACCCCAAATGGGGTCGTGACCCACAGGTTGAGAACCGCTGCTCTAAATGGTATGGGTGACATCTTGTGGCTAAATCTGATATTACAACTTGTTATTGCTTAAAAGAGACTTGGCTTGAAGCCCAGACTGTAGATAAGACTTTTGTAACCTTGACAAATATCAGCTGTGAGAAACCCAGCTGTGTTCTATACTCAGTGACAAAAAAAATATTCATTCTCTGATTGTAAAGCTTTTAACTTAACACACTATTAAGAGAACATGGATGAAGATCAGGAACAGATTCTCTTTATGTTGAAAGCAATTTATGAAACTAATCTTACAGCTACTGATGAAATAAGAAGTTACAGAAAAGAACAAGATGTCAGCCTAAATATACTAACCCAAATTTGGATTACAACTAAAAAATCAACTACACAAAATATAATAGAAGAAGTGGAACAATTAAATACTATGACAGAAGATTCAACTGATCAACAAACACAGCTAATGGAAAACCCAGAAAAGGGACTGACAACATGGAAAAGGGAAAAGACTTTCTATATAAACCAGAAGAAACCTGAGGATCATGAAGAAGAACAGACTGAAGGGAAGATAAACATTTCAGGACATCTACATTGAGATGGGAAAATAGAGAGATGATTTGTTAGTCTTTTCAAATAAATGGCGACCGGATGGCTTTTTCTACTTCAAGCAATATACATAACAACACAGCGAGATTTATTTGATGACTTAAAAGCACGGACATGGAAGGCGAGTTGGCAAAGAAAGAAAGCTAGTATAAGATTGAAGAAAATTGGGGTTTTGATTTATCAGTGAGAATTAAAATAAAACACTCAAATAGATAAGATGTGTATTTTGAATACTAGATTCTATTATGAGCTGAGATAAAAAAAATTGGTCATTTAAAAATTGGAAATATAAATATTAACAGTTAAATTTGAATATAAATTTGCTTATATTATGAGCTGAGATAAAAAAAATTGGTCATTTAAAAATTGGAAATATAAATATTAACAGTTAAATTTGAATATAAATTTGCTTATAAAGGTTGAATGTAAAAGTAATTAAGATATATAAGCTAAAAATCTATTGATGAATGTAATAAATATGTTTTAATTAGCTGTTATAATAAAAACTACTAGCTTAAATATGAGACAGTAGACATCAAGAGAAAAAGAGAGGAAGTATTAAATGTTGGAATAAGAGAAATTTTGGTTATTAAATTTAAGACATTTGGAAATTAACAGAAAACAAAAATGTTTTATTATATTATTAATTAGTTGATGTAAGATGGTGAGAAATAGAATATATTCAAATAGATAAGACGTGTATCCTGAACATTAGATTTTGTGATGAATTGTGATAAACGGAACTATGGTTATTTAAAACTTGGAAATTATAAATATTAAATGTTAAATTTAAATATTAATGGGAAACTAAAAATTGGGAAAAACTAATTAGGACATTGATTGTCTATAAAGATTGAATGTTAAAATAACTAGGATATGTATAAATTAAAAATTATTGATAAATGTAAGAGTTATTTTTATTTAATCGATATAATAAGAATTGTATTAGTTTAAATATGAGACAGTAAATACTAAGGGGGAAAAAAAGAAATATTTAATGTAGTAGTTTGAGACTTGTACCAAAGATACTTGTATGTTATTGAATTATCAATTAACTCAGCCGCCATGTTGCTTTTTAAATATTTAAATGTAAAATTAGAAAACAAAATTCTTTTATAAAAATGAAAGTGACTAGCCTAAGGTGACAATTGACTCTGCTTAAGGAGGGCTAGATCTCTGGGTAGCCTGGTCTCTTAATTACTCAACCAAACTAACTCTCATACTCTTCATAATCTCTCTCAGAAATAATAAAAATATGATTTAGAAGTTGGAAGATTGTGAATTCTAGTCCTACCTTAGCTATGAAAGCCAGCTGGGTGACTTTGGGCCAGTAACCCACTCTCAGCCCAATTCATTTCACAGAGTGGTTGTTGTGGGGCAAATAGGAGGAAGAAGGAGTATTAGATATGTTCGACATCATGCATTGTTTATAAAAAGCAATAAAGGAATAATATAAACAAACCAATAATAGCTGCTGCTGCTGTTACAAAATAGGCTAGGTTAGGTTAGCATAGGCTAGAATTTTTTCTGCAGTTTCTATTTTTTGTTCTGCAGTTTTTTCTGCAGAATGAGAATGAGGAGAAGAGAAGAAGTTTATTTGGCCAAATGTGATTAGAAACACAACAACAACTGCCATGGTTCCAAAAGAAGAAGCTTTTCAAGGAACTTTGAGGCCTTGGTTACCTTAAAGAATCCTTTTATTGCTACATAGCTTCGGCACATACATAATGAAGCCAAAAACTGATTTCTCCCTCTCCCAATCACCCGTAACAAAGCATAACCCACTCCTTCATTTAACAGTCATCAATCACGTTCTCCAATTAGTTTGAAGTGTGAACTTTCCCTCCCGTAACTCCTCTGGTTACAAGTGACCTTGGAAATTGACAAAGTCCTTTTGACAAAGTCCCTCACCAAAGGCTCCTAAAAAAGCTCTCCAGCCACGGAATTAGAGGACAGGTCTTGTCCTGGATTGGTAACTGGCTAAACTGTAGGAAGCAAAGGGTGGCAATAAATGGACAATTCTCTGGATGGAAAGAAGTGAGAAGTGGTGTACCCCAAGGTTCAGTTTTGGGACCTTTACTTTTTAATTTATTCATCAATGATCTGGATGTAGAAGTTAATAGTGAGGTAGCCAAGTTTGCTGACGACACTAAATTGTTCCGGGTTGTGAAAAGTGAAACTGATTGTCAGGAGCTCCAGAAGGATCTCTTGAAATTATGTGAGTGGGCAACAAAGTGGCAAATGCATTTTAACCTAAACAAGTGCAAAGTTATGCATATCGGGACAAAGAACCCCAATTATACTTACCAACTGATGGGGACCAAACTTTCTGAGACAACCCAAGAAAGGGATCTTGGGGTTTTGGTGGACAGCTCGATGAAGATGTCAACCCAATGCGCAGCAGCAGTAAAAAAAAGCAAATTCCATGCTTGGCATGATTAGGAAGGGAATCGAAAATAAGTCAGCAAGTGTTGTATTGCCTCTGTACAAATCGATGGTGAGACCACACTTGGAGTACTGTGTACAGTTCTGGTCACCGTACCTCAAGAAGGATATAATGGAACTGGAAAAGGTGCAAAAAAGGGCAACAAGAATGATCAAGGAAATGGAGCGCCTCCATTATGAAACCAGATTGCAACGCCTTGGTCTCTTCAGCCTTGAAAGACGGCGTTTAAGGGGTGACTTGATCGAAGTGTATAAAATCATGCATGGGATAGAAAAGGTGGATAGAGAAAAATTCTTTATCACACAATACCAGGACAAGGGGGCACTCCCTAAAGCTCATAGCTAAGAAAGTGAGGACAAATAAAGGGAAATATTTCTTCACCCAGAGGGTCATTGATTTATGGAATTCACTTCCAGAAGGGGTCATGACAGCTGTCAGCCTTGACAGCTTCAAGGCAGGGTTAGATAGATTCATGGATGCCAAGTGTATCGGTGGTTATTAAAACGGATGTCCATGTGCCGCCTCTATGTTGGTTGAGGCAGGCAGGATTCCCTTGAGTACCATTTGTTGGGGGTCAAGGGAAAGGGAGGGTTTTGCCTTCTCTTTCTGCTCAAGATCCCCATGTACAATTGGTGGGCCACTGTGTGACACAGAATGCTGGACTCGATGGGCTTTGGCCTGATTCAGCATGGCTCTTCTTATGTTCTTATGTTCTTAAATACTATACTGAAATATTGTTATGGCTAACTATCCCCCGAATACCTACTTTCCCCCCTCTCTTCTAACATTGTCTGACTTTAACTCTAGAAGTGATACACAGGTTAAATAAAACATGTTTGCTTCTTCATATATTGTCAGGCAAGAACATCTGATGTAAGCAGCCTTGACAACAACAACAACAACAACAACAACAACAACAACAACAACAAAACAACAATAATAATACAGCCATATCATGTGGGCAAATATACTTAGATATTAGACAGTACTGTGGGAATTAGGAGTTCAGCAGAGTGATGGCATGAGGGGAAAAACTTTCTGTGTCTATACGAAACCAAACTGTTACAGAAGTACAAATGACAGACTCAATAATTCCTCAATAATTGTATCAACAGCTCCTGTCTAAACTTTCTGAGTTAATTCAGGAAGAACACTGTTTGTTGTGCCTTTTTAATGATGGTTCTAATGTTTTGTGTCCATTTCACATCCTGGAAGATTATATAGAACCATAAAACTTGAAGGACTCTACTGTTGATACTGTGCTGTTCAATATAGTAAGAGGGCTCCTCTGAAATCTACTCTCATCTCTACAATTTTAAGCATGTTCTGTTCCAAATCGTTCTAGCTACACCACAGGGCCATATATTCAACTCTATATGCAGACTCATCACAGTCTCGAATGAGACCAACAACTGTTGTATCATCTGCAAACCATACTTTAACAGAGGGATCCTTAGAGATGCAGTCATTGGATAGAGAGAAAAGAGTAATGGAGAGAGCACATAGCCCTGAGGAGCACCTGTACTAATTGTTCATATATTCAATGTGATTTTTCCTAGCTTCACATGTTGCTTCCTATCAAAAAGCTTACAATCTACCTACAAGTATGGACAGGCACAACTAACTGGATCAGTTTACAGTGAAAAATTTCTGGATTGATGTTTGAATGCCAAGCTGAAGTCTAACAAAAAGGATCTGTCAGAATCCATTTATATTTCATCTCCAATTGTTGACTATGGAAAACCCCATTTCTGCCCTCTCTGGACTCTGTCATACGATGAAGGGGAAGGGGGATGAACAAAGGGGTTTTATGGCCCTCACTTCCTTCGGTACAGCTTCAAAGAGATTGAATGTGGATACATTTGAAGCTTAGGAGAGGAGGAGGAGTCCCTTCCTCCTTCCCTCCCTCTCTCCCTGTCAAGCCCTGGCAGGCTCGACATGAATGGGCAGAGGAGGAGACAAGGATGGGCGGGATGGCAAAGGAGACCGGCGGTCGTCGCCAGACCTCCCGGCTGACAAGTGCAAGTTCAGGGGTCACCAGCTGACGGGCGCAGGAGTTGGGTGCCATGGCAGCCTCCCCTTCGCTGACCTGCATGCATGAGAAGAAGTCAATCTGGTTGCTGCACAATGAGTCTCTGGGGAAGGTGAGGCCTTGCTCTGCCCTTGCGCTCTTCATGCACCCCCTGCAGGGCACATTTGGTAGAGTTCGTGCAGACTGCCGCCAAGCAGCATATTTTCCACAAACAAGTGAGGTGGAATAGAGGGGGGGGAGGGAGGCCCTGCCTAAGACCATCAGAAATATGTGTTTTCCAGTGGTCTTAGGCGACCCCTGTGAAAGGCTCGTGCGACCCCCACAGGTTGAGAACCACTGCCAAAGGAGAAGGAGGAAATGGAAAGATTCATAAAGAAAAACCTAGAAAGGGGGTTCATTGAGCCAGCCAAGCCTAAAGTGGCTGCCCCGGTCCTCTTTACAGAGAAGAAGGACGGCTCTTTACGCTTATGCATGGATTATAGGGCCCTGAATACAATCAGTGAAAGCAACCTATACCCTCTGCCCCTCGTGAAGGACATATTGTCACACCTCTCAAAAAGGAAAAAAAATTCTAAACTAGACCTAAGGGAAGCTTACTATCGCGTGAGAATTAAGGAAGGGGATGAATGGAAGACCGCATTTAACTGCCCCATGGGGTGCTACCAATTCAAAGTCTTGTCATTTGGATTACAAGGGGTCCCCGCAGTATTTATGCAATTAATCAATGATGTTCCAAGGGAGCACCTAAGGGGGTCCTGGTTTACGGGGGTCCTGATTTACTTAGCCATTCTTATCTTCACCAAATCAAAAGAGGAACATGTCAACTTAGTCAGAGTGGTTTTAAAGAAACTGCGAGCCACCCACCTATATGCCAAACTCTTGAAATGTGAATTCCATCAGGAAAGGATAGACTACCTAGGTTATTGCATATCCGCACAGGGCATTGAAATGGACCCTGAGAAGGTCAGAGCAGTATTAGAATGGGCAGCACCCCGCCAATTCATTCCCTCATTTGCCTAGATAGCCCTGCCCCTCATGAACTTACTAAAAATGGGAGCATCCTCAGTAAAACCTAGCCAGCCACTAACATGGACAATGGAGTGCCAAGCAGCGTTTGAGAGATTAAAGAGACTTTTTTCTGTCGAACCAGTACTGAGGCACCCAGACATGGATAAGCCCTTTGTAATACAGGCGGATGCAAGTGATGTGGCAGTGGGGGCTGTGCTATTACAAGAAAACGATGAAGGGGTATTGCAACCCTGTGCATATACGTCCAAGAAACTCACAGAAACAGAACAGCGCTGGCCCATATGGGAGAAAGAGGCATACGGGATACGTTGGTCATTACTCACGTGGCACAAGTTCCTTCAAGGCAACAAAATCCCCTTCCAGGTGTGGACTGACCACAAAAATTTGGAAGCCCTGAAAACACCCAGGAAGCTCAACCCCAAGCAAGCCCGCTGGTCCCAGCATTTTCACCAGTTCCAATTTACGCTGAAGCATTTGTTGGGGGGGGGGAAGAACCTCCTGGCAGATGCACTATCTCGCATGCCCCAATATAACAGCACGCGAGCCACCAACTCTAAACCGATGATGGTAGAATCACAACTGGCAGCACCAGTAACCACCAGAGCCTAAGCTAAATTAAAAGCACAGCTGGCAGCCAAACTAGAATTAAATTCCGGAAAAGTTTGGAAACTGATGAATGGATCCAGAAAAATAAAAATGTGTGCACAATGAGAGACGGGCTGTCTTGGGTGGGGGAAAAGTTATATATACCAACAACCCAAAGAGTCACATTCATGCAGCTTTGCCACGACACAAAATCAGCAGGGCATTTTGGATTTGTAAAAACATTACACTTAATTAAACCGCAATTTTGGTGGCCATCCATAAAAAAGGACATAGAAAGTTACGTGGCCAGCTGCCCAAAGTGTGCAACTGCAAAGAGGTTGCAAGGGAAATCGCCTGGACTGTTACAAACAGTGGCAAATCCCTCCACCCCCTTGAGGGAAATAGCCATGGCGTTTATAGTGGAATTACCAGAAAGCAATGGGAATACTGTTGTCTGGACGGTCACGGACTTGTTTTCCAAACAGGTGCACTTTATCCCTTGCCAAAAGATTCCCACCGCAAAAGCCTTAGCGAAACTTTTCGTCCAGCATATTTACAGATTGCATGGGGCATCCCAACACATCATCTCTGATAGGGGAGTGCAATTTACATCTGCATTTTGGAAGGAATTTTTATCCCTCTTAGGGACCACTCAGGGACTGACATCTAGCCATCAACCACAAGGGGATGGACAAACAGAACGGTGTCACTCAGTATTTGAGCAATATTTAAGATGTTTTCTTGATTTCCAACAGTCCGATTGGACGGACTTACTCCCTTTCGCAGAAGTTGCCTACAATAATGCAGTCCATTCCAGCACAGGTTACACTTCTTTTCAAATAGCCACCAGTCAAAGTTTCAACCCCATGGCAGAATTAACCCCAAACGAGCAGGCGATCCCATCATTGAAAGAATGGATGGAACAATTACAAAACACCTGGCCAATAGTTAGAAAAGCACTAGATGAAGCTAGGCAGGCATACAAACCACAAGCCGATAAAAAAAGGGCTGAGCCTACACCATTCATTATAGGAGAAATGGTGTATTTATCTAAAAAATACCTAAAGTCCATACAACCCTGTAAAAAACTTGGACCAAAATATATAGGGCCTTTTCTAATTAAAAGAATCATAAACCCAGTAACAGTAGAATTAGAATTACCCAAAAATCTCAGGCAAATACGCCCAATTTTTCATTGCAGCTTGCTGAAAAGAGTATCGGTCATCGTTACGGCCAAAAATCCCCCCCACCACCTCCAATCATGGTGGAGGGTGAACAACACTTTGAAATAAAAGAAATAAAAGAAATCCTAGACTCTAGGAGATACCATGGAGCGACTCAGTACCTAGCTGTATGGAAACACCTCCCTGCCTCACAGACCGTCTTACGGGACTGTCTTCTGCCACATACTTCCCTTCGACCAGTGAGAGCGCACAGGGTCGGCCTCTTCCGGGTCCCGTCAGTGAAACAATGTCGTCTGGTGGGTCCTAGGGGGAGGGCCTTCTCTGTTGTGGCGCCCACCCTCTGGAACCAACTGCCCCCTGAAGTCCGCGTTTCTCCCACTCTCCCGGCCTTCCGAAAGGATCTTAAGACCTATCTTTGCCAGCAGGCCTGGGGATGATTGTGACTGTTGTATGAATGATGAATGAGTGTTGGTTTTTATCTTTAAATGTTTTTTTTAAATTTGGATTTGATATGAATATTGTTTGTATATGTTGTAAACCGCTCCGAGTCCTTGGAGAGGAGCGGCATATAAGTGTAAACAATTAAATTAAATTAAATTAAAATGAGTGGGTCCATAAACGTCATGTCAGAGCCCCGAAGCTATTAAAGAAGTTTCACACAGAGTATGCTAACAAGCCTGACTAACTTGTAAACCTGTTTTCGTTTCTTTCAGGGGGATCTATCTTATTTTTAAGGGGGCAGGATGTCAGAATCCAATTATATTTCATCTCTAGTTATCAACTATGGAAAACCTCAGTTCTGCCCTCTCTGGATTCTGTCATATGATGAAGGGGGGTGAACAAAGGGGTTTTATGGCCCTCACTTCCTTCGGTACAATTTCAAAGGGATTGAATGTGGATACCGCCAAAAGGACTAAATCATAACAATGGGGCCATCAGCTTTCATCTACTTCTCTCTGAAGTCTCCCACCGGCAGTGAGGAAAAAGGGGGTGGAAATATAACACCTGGGATTGTCGCTGGAAAGATGGTGGGGTGAGGTGGGGCTGCTGGGGACCCCTTAAAACCTTGAACTGTAGGGCCTGGGCCCCAGGTCCTGTCTAGAACGCCTGCAACCATTTTCTCTTAATAAAGGATGCATGTTGGAAGAAATATTCCAAGAGTTCTGTCTTCTTAAGATGCAAAGTAGGGTGGGTCCTTATAGGATCCTTGCATAGGTCCTGGGGATTCAAGATGTTGCAATATGTAGCATGGTGCCATATTGAAAACATCATTTGCTGATCTATTTGTGCAGTAGACAAATTGCAAGGGGTCTAGCAGCAGATCAGTGATGATTTACAGGTGGGTCAGGACTAACTTTTCAAAAGTCTTCATAACTACAGACAGTCTGTAGTCATTCAGTTCATTGATGGAGGGTTTCTTGGAAACTGGGATGATAAAAGCATTTGAATCAAGAAGTAACATAACACATCTTCAGTGATTTAAAGATGCAGATGAAGATGGTGGCCAGTTGATCAGCATAGGTTTTCAAGCAAGAAATTATTCCTTCTGGGCCTGGTGCTTTTCTGATCTCTTGTTTATGAAATATACATCACACATCTTTTCTAAGATCACTAAACATGAGGGGCTTGAAGCGATGGAGATAGGTGTAGCAGATTTGGCTATCACTGATGTATCTGAAATTGGGAGGGTAGCAATAGTTGACGGTAATCTCCTCTCAGACCTACAGTAGAACACATTGAAGTTCATCTGCTTAGTTGCCAATTCTCTTCAGTAAGGAAAGGAGGTCTGCTGTAGCCAAAGATATTCTTCAGGCTTTTCCATTCATTTGCTAGCTTCCCAGTTATTAATAGCTCCACTTCAGTTTTGAAAAAAGTGCTGAGTGGAGTATCGCATTATGCCCTGGGTCTAGTGCTGTTCAACAATGATTCAGAAATTGGATAACATAATTAAAGAGTTGCTTTTAAGGTGACACAAAACTGGAATGTGTTTCTTTAGCTGAAAGAAAATTTTTAAAAAACAAAAAGCTCTACATAGGCTCATGTCTCTTTGGGGAATCATGGTTCAAAACAGTTGCTAAATTGGCACAAATTTAGGGAATTATCAAGAAGAAGGAACTGAAATCAAACCTTATGAAAAATGGTTACAAGATCTGAATTATGTTTAGCCTACATCAACACAGTTAAAGAGAGTTCTTTAACAGTATTCAAATATCTAAATAATTGTCATACAGATGGACCTGCCTTGCTCTGCTTTGCCCTTCCTCTGTGTGAAAGGAATGTAGTCTGAAAACATCTGTCTTATCTCCAGACAACGGAGCCTAGGACCATTGGGAAACGAAACCGAGAGATCCTGAGAAGGGCGCTAAATTACTAGGTTCTCAAAACAGCTACTTCCTATGGATTGGCTGGATTTCAAATGGACGATTGGACATTGGGGGGGAAGAGACCTGTATGGGCATATTCATGTAACCGTTCACATGCAAAATCCTCAGATCTTTTTTTTTTCCACATAATTTTTATTGGTTTTTTTTAATTTACAAAAAAGACACATAATAATAACTCAACCGAGAACTAACATATACTACAATAATCTGACCTTTTTGTTTCTGGTAAACTGCTGATATAGAATTAATAAACTGATCCCCCATTCCCATCTTAACAATTAATCTTTTCAAAAATAACCAATTCAGTCTATCAAAAGCTTTCTCCGCATCCAAAAACATAAGAACTGCAGGCACTTGGATATGCTTATCCAAATATTCCAATATGTTAATAAGTTGTCTAACATTAGTTTTCATCTGTCTCCCTTGTAAAAAACCAGTTTGGTCGGAATGAATTATTTGTCTTAAAACTGTCATTAATCTATTAGCCAAAATTTTTGCAAAAATTTTATAATCCGTATTTAACAATGAGATAGGTCTAAAATTTTCTACTTGAACATTATCTCTTCCCTCTTTAGGGATCAAAGAAACATAAGCCGTTTTCCATGAAGGTGGTACCCGACCACCCTCTTGTATATTTACAAATAACTCTCTGAGAGGTTCCACCATTTCTTCTTGGAGATACTTATAATAAATCGCTGTTAAACCATCAGTCCCAGGAGATTTTCCCATTTTCAATTGATTAATCACTGCAATAATTTCTTCTGATGTAATCAAAGCATTTAATCTATCTCTTTGTTCCTTAGTAATTTTCAAAACATTTTCATTTTGTAAAAAGGCATCTATCTCATTCTGTTGTACTTTCTCTTCAGAATACAACTTGGAGTAGAATTCTAGAAAAGCTTTTTTAACAATTTCTTGTTGAAACACTTCTTTCCCCTTGTATTCTATTTTCTCAATTATACAGGATTTTTGTTTTTTCCTTAATGTATAAGCCAACCATCTGCCAGGTTTATTAGAATTAAAAAATGTATTGTGTTTAGCATATTGTAAATTCCTGGCAACTTGATCCGTCATCAACAAATCAAATTGTTTCCGTAAAATCTTTATCCCTTCTTTAATAATTCTATCATCTGGTTTCTTTATTAATAATAACTCTTTTTTCCTTATTTCCTCTTCTAACTCTTTCCTTTTTTCCTCTTGTTTACGTCTATACCTTTTATTCATATCAATTAAGATCCCACGCATATAAGCTTTACTAGAATCCCACACCATTTCTATTGTCGTTTCCCTATTCATATTTAACATAAAAAATTCCTTCATGGCCTTTTTGCATTCCTCCACATTTATATCATATTTAAACAAATTTTCATTAATTCTCCAAGATCTTCTAGGCAACTGACCAGTCATTAATTCCATCATAACCGGATTGTGATCTGACAAGACGTTAGGTAAAATTTTAACTTTCTTTAACCTAAGAATAAAATCAGTAGTAGTTAATATAAAATCTATTCTAGAAAATGATTGATGTCTATCAGAAAAGAAAGTAAACTCTTGATCCATGCCGTGTCTTTCTCGCCATATGTCTATCAAGTTAAAATCATCCTTAATATTAAAAAAAGATTTAGGCAAGGTAGAACGCGATTGCGGAACAGATGAAATCTTTTTCTTATCTAAGCAAACATCAAAAATACCATTCCAATCTCCCATTAAAATACAAGACCTATAATCCAATTGTATTAATTTTTTATGTAGTAGCTTATAAAATGTGCCTTGTTGTTGATTTGGGGCATATATACCCATCAAAAGAATTTTCTTCCCATCTAATAAAATTTCAGTAGCTAAAAATCTGCCTTGAAAATCTGCTTCTATTAATTTAGCTCTTATATGGTTTTTAACATAAATAACAATTCCATTTTTTTTCTCTGAAGATGCTGCCACAAAATGTGAGCCCAACTTATTATTTATCAGATATTTCTGGTCCGAAATTCTAATATGTGTTTCTTGTAAACAAATTACATCATTTTTACATTGCTTCAAATAATGAAATATCTTCTTCCTTTTCTGTGGAGAATTTAAACCATTCACATTCCATGTCAAATATTTATTTGACATGACCAGTTTGTGAAAGCTTTTGCAAGGCCAAATTAACTTCTTCCACCGCTTTCTTTTTAGGTCTTGCTCCCATGGCTTCCGGAGATGTAGATACAACTTGCTTTGTAGCAACTGGCTGTTCTTTTTCTCTTTGTTCCATACGCTTAGTAGCTAAGTGTGTTTGCCTTTGCTCTTTAGCCTTCTCTGCCTCCAAAGGTTGAAAAATATCAATACACTGCACTGGCTGCTCAGCCAATACTCCTTTATCAAGTCCTGATGCTGACAATGGTTGTGATTCCATAACTTGTGATGATTCCATATCTTTTACGTTATCTGCCCTTTTCGATCTTGGAGACGGGGGTTTACCACCCCTCAATATGTTCTCAAAAAAATCTTTCGCTTTAGCAACTGAGGTCAAACGGTATCTATTACTTTGAAAAAATAAAGAAAGTCCAGTTGGAGCCTCCCATCTATATTGTATCTCTCGTTTTTTAAGTTCTTCCGTTAGGAATGCATAATCTTTCCTTGATCTCAACATCTTCGGGGGTATCTCCTTCAAAATCTGAACTTCTTGACCAGAAACACTTAATTGTTTATTATAAGCTGTAGTAAGGACATAATTTCTAAATTTTCTTGTACTAAAATATATCACAATGTCTCTAGGCAAATTTCTTTGTGCTGCTATACGTGAATTAATTCTGAATATCCGCTCAATCTGCCAGGCAACATTTTGAGCTCCATCTTCCAAAAATTTTGCCAGGGCTTCGACAAAAATTCTTCTTAAATCTTCTTGGTTCTCCTTTGCAACCTCTTTCAGGCCCCTAATTCTAACAGCCAACTGCATCTGATTATATTGAATCATAACGGCTTGATCTTGAACATCACTTCTAACCTCCTCAATTTTCTCTTCCATCTGCTGCTCAATATCTTCCACCTTCTCTTCAACTCTCAAAGTATATTCCCAAACCCCTTTAATAGCCTCAACAATATCTTCTCTTATCACAATGTTCTGAGTCTCAATTGTTTCTTTTATTGTCTCTAATTCATCAGTTAAACCTTTCATCTGTTCTTCAATCTTTCTCTCCAGCTTATCAGTCATTGTGGATAATGCACTCTGTAAATCTTTCATTGTAAGCATTTCTGGAGGAGATTGAATAGGCAGAGGGGCTTGGGATTCTATCGATATTAAAGATGCAGAGGCTGAGGAAACAGGCAAACTGCTTAGTTGTATTTTAGGAGGCTGACCCGGGGAAGGTAGAGCCGCCTTCGCCATAGCTGCCTTCTGTCTCGCAGTCATTTTAAATCCCTTTGTAAAGAAATTGTATTGCCAGGTTTTCCTCTCTTCTTATCTTCTTTTAAATTCCACTTTAAGTTATAATTTATAAGGTAAAATTCAAGTCAGAATAGTCTCTCTAGCTTTACTTCTGAAAGAGAAAAGAAAAAAAAAAGTTCACTTTCACTTTAAAACACTTTCCCTTAGCAGTGAAAGCTATCGCCATCTTGGATGCATTATGTTGATTGTAAAAGTTATAAGTATGTGGTCAGAAATAAAATAAAAATACTTGTGATACAAAAAAGACTCCTGTATTCACTCCGTCTGCAAGCAGTCTCTCTTATATTCTTTTTAAAAGCAGAGGCGGTCGCGGCGTCTTTCTCTGTCAGCCGACAGAAGCGTCTCTGGGCAGGAGCGTCTTCAAGTGCCTGGGGAGCTCGCACTCTTTATCCCTGGAGGCTTTTTCCAGGGATTTTAGAGGAGCTCAACCCTGCTCTTGATGCTCTTCACCTCTTCTTCGCCCGAAGAGGGGATTTTCCACTGCAAAAAACAGCTGATGTTCGCTGTTTTTTTGCGGCTTAACAGACCCAGAGAGCGGAGCCTCACCAAGGAGACTCTAACGACGTCAGCGGAGCCACCGGAAGCCCAAAATCCTCAGATCTTGCTTTGCTTTCCTGCTATCACTAACTCTCAACAATGCCTGTTTCAAGAGTTCTGCTTCCTTGGGAGATCTAGTTGTGGGAGATCCTTATACCCAATTCCTGCAGCTGTTCTTCATATGTTTTAGTCTCCAGGCCTTTGATCATCTTAATTGCTCTTCTCTGAATTTTTTTCAGTCTCAACATCTTTTTTGTAGTATAGTGACCAAAATTGGTTGCAGTATTCCACGTGTGGTCTTATTAGGGTTTTATAAAACAGTACTAATACTTCGCATGATCTTGATTCTGTGCCTCTGTTTTTACAACCCAAGATTGTATTCGCTTTTTTGGCTGCTGCTGCACACTAGTTGTCTATTCTGTCTCTTTCTAGCTTACCAAGAAGTAGATTATGGTCTACTTTGTCAAATGATTTACTAAAATCTAAGTATATTGCTTTATGTACTGCCTACTTCCTGTATAACAGATGAAGCACAACCTGCAGTCCAGGTAAGAAAATTTCTTGTGCTACTTATTGTACATCTATATTAACTGCTACAATTCTCATAAAGATAGCAGGATTCCAACAATATTTTAGCTCCAAAGCAATAATAGCTAAAGTCCTCTACAAAAGTCCACATAATTCCCTTGAGATTTAGTGAAAGAATGAGTATACTGTGAAATCCTGAATTAAAACTTTTCTCAGCTGTGACCTCACTGGATAAGCCACTTTCTCAGCCTAGTAAATGTGATAAATAATATCTGCAAGTGGCTTGCAGTAACATAAGGATTAGGAAACAGTAGGTATAACATGTTTTGTACTTTGGGAATCTCTTTTTCATCTCTCTGATTCCCTGTGGTGAAAAACTTTATTCATATGTAATTTATAAAGGAAAATTTGACCAGCAGTTGATTTTATTAGATTATATCTAGATGTATGACATAATCTGTTGTTTACTTTAAAGTTCTATAAAATATTGGGTCCTCCCCCCCCCGTATTAAGTTTATTTGGTCACCCTTCTGAAATGAATTTACATAAGGGAAGGAAGGGGACTAAAAGGAGGCTACTGATGTTTGCTGCTGCTGCTAATGAACAGATTTTTCAGGAAACACATTTGTTCTTTAGCTGCCCACAGCAATGACTACACGCAATGCATGTATTTCATTGAAGTAGTTGAACCTTTCTTACTTGGGTTGTAACCAGTTGACTATGAAATATTCTACCTGTAGATCCTGGTTTTAAAAAGAGGCTAAAAATATATTCACAAAACTTTGAGGTCCGTCTTTATTTCTAGGCTAGGGTGAGTTTGTTTTATTTTGTTTTGAGATATGTAGGAATTTTAGAATACTTTTTAGAGTTGCATTAATAGGGATTCCCCTGCCCCCTTCTGAAAGAGCTGATTCATCCTGCTTGTCAGAAGATGCTATTTCCTGAATGCACCGGCTTTGAGTCATGTTTTTTTCCCTTCACATTTAAATTTTAACTCCTCCCTAATCATGCCTTTCCATGCTACTCTGTGCTGCTAATTCAAAAGTGAGTGAAGATTTGGCATTACATTAATATGGCACCATGGGGTCCCTTACTTAAATATACTGCATTACACAAGAGTTCAAATGGAAAGGACAGGTAAAGCTTTTGAATTTATGATAGCTCCTCAGCTCTCTTGAAAGCCATTATTAAGCTTCAGAGAAGCAGAGAGGGAGGGAACGATCTTGCCTGGTGTGTTTGTGTGTGTGTGTGTGTGTGTGTGTAAGTAGCATTAAAAGCTTTGGAGAAGTTCAGGGGCTTAACTTGCAAACAAATGACATCAGCTGGAGAGGGATTTGGCAAACAGACCAGCAGTTCAAGGAGCCAGTCGGGTTTGGGCTACAGACTTTGGCTCTTTTAAAATTTGATGATCCTGGCAAATGATTTCTGGACTGTGAGCTATTCTTTTTTTAAATGCACGTGGGTGGTCATAAAGGAAGAAAATTCTTCCTGGGGTCATAATTTGGATGTTTGCGAGTTCTGTGGAAATTATTACATCAGTCACAAAAAAGGGCTAGGATTGGTCTGTACAGTGTGGTTTGATTCACTGTTTAAAAGATTGTGTGTAATCTTTTGAGGGACGTTCTGCTTCCTCCAGAAAATGATGCACATACCACCAGGCTTGCTGACACTGAAATAACCATTGAAATAACCTGAGTTGCTTGAGCTTGGAATTTCAAAGGGCTGGAAGAGGTAGAAAACAATCTTTCTGAACAAGAAATCTATATTTTAGAATGCCATCTTGTTCTCCTGACTGCTGCTTTGTGCATACTGGTGAGGTAAAATGCTTTCTTTTCCCCAAATCAGAATATGAAATTAATACAGGGTTAAATCTGTATTAAATCTTAATGTAAAGTTAAATTTGTGAAGGGGATACTTTTTGCAGGGTTAACACTATTTATTATTACTGATTAAAACAATATTAATTGGTAATGGGAATGACCCATTTAATGAAGATTCATAGGTTCCCAGCAGACTACAATCTCATCTTAATTATTTTTATTCTATTTTTATTCTTGTCAATTATTAGTATATTTAGTTGCAAGAAAGGATGGGATTTTGTGATACGAACATGGAAGAAGTGTAACTGGTGCTTGTAACTGTTTTAAATAATTTCAGTTCCAAATTAGACTTAATACTAATCAAAATAGTTGTTTTAATTGATGATTTTTTATTTTATGTTTTTGAGTGTTAAAACACTCCAGACAAAAAATCATGAAGTGGAGAATATGTGATTAATCTTGCCCCCTCCCTAACTCTGCCAATTGTTTGAATCCCTAGTATTATACTTAATATTCATATTAACATAATTGTAAGAACTCATTTTTCTGAGACTCCTAGCTTGTTGGTTTTGTAGAAAAGATGCAAAGATATATTGTATGTAAGGTGTAATATATGTTCTTTATAGCTTTCCTTCCTATGACCCCAAAATCAGATAAATTGTTCAAATAGACTTACTCTGAACGGTGCCTAAGAGGCAGCATTTCATTGTACTAGGGCAGTGATGACAAACCTTTTAGATACCGAGTGCCCAAACTGCAATCCAAAACCCACTTATGCATCGTCGGGTGCCAGGTGGGTGTGGTCCATTGGCTGAGTGTGGCCCATTGGGTGGGCGTGGCTGTGGTGGTAACAGCAGACTGGGTGGGACTAAAAAGCTCAATCAATTCCAACTTTGCAAGATCTTTTTTTTCCCCGCAAGAAGTTAAAATTGACTGATTGATTGAACCTTTTTTTGTACACAGCGGCAGAGGCCTAAAGCAAAAAGGTTTTATAAAACCCAGCTGAAGGTCTAAGACTGGGGTGACAGCGCACGTGCCCACAGAGAGGGCTCTGAGTGCCGCCTCTGGCACCCATGCCATAGGTTCGCCACCACTGTACTAGGGTATACAGGTTCATTATAATATCCCAAAATGTGCCCAATATCAATTATGTACAGTATTTTTTCTTATGTTTTTTGGAATATAATGCTGCTGTTGATAAAGTGTATCATTTTTTCTATTGCAGGATATAAAGGTTTTTAGTGAAGATGGGACTTGCAAGATAGTTGAGATCTTAGCAGATACGACAGTTCGGGATCTCTGCCAGTTGCTCGTTTACAAAAGTCATTGTGTGGATGACAACAGCTGGGCCCTAGTGGAGCATCATCCTCTCATAGGATTAGGTATGAAGGAATACAGAAAAGAAGTTAAGTTAAAAATCTGAATTTCCAATAATAATGAAATGGAATACTTTGTTGGGGTAATCTGTTTATTATATGAATTATTATAATTGTATATGATTATATGAAAAGAATTCCTACCAGTAAAAATATAATAAAAATATAAGCATTTAACAAGTATTTAAGTAACTTAGGAGATGTTTCGTAAATAAAAAAGACAGCTACAATATAATATTGATATATGCATGACAGTTCTAGCAATCAGACACATTTTATGAGCACATATATGCAGTTAAATATTTGGATTTGTATGCTGCCAATCTTTTAGGTGGAAATTGTATATCTGACTTCTTCCATGACATTAATGGGAATTTGATCATATATTGTAATATATACAGTTCTGCTGGATGACTTCTTTTGGGGGGGGCATATCGCAGCAGTGTGGAATATATTTCAATATATAGCAGAATCAGATTTCCATGTAAACAAATAATTAGTGGAAATAACTTGGTAGTTTGAGCCACATTGTTAAAATCCACTTAACACTAATCTGACACCAGGATTGTGCTTCTTTAAAATTAATTTTATTGAAGTGGAAATGGTGGTAGATTTCATGTTGCATTACATGGAAATCTTGTATAAATTTGGAATCTCTGCTTTTAAGCAGCTGTTCTTGCACATAGTGAAATTTAGGTACCATGGTTACAGGAAGAAAAGAACAATAATTTTAATGCCTTATAGTTGGAAAATATTTTAGATAGTGATTTCTTTCTATTTCTTTTTTTTTTTTTGCATTCTTTCAAATATAGCAGTGGTAAACTAGTATTATTCAACCAGCTTCTTATATTTTATTTGATAAAAATGAATAGTAGGATTTTTAGAAAGATCCTGTAAATTGGATGTACCCTGCACCAGATCCTGATAAAATGAGTATGAAGATAACATATTGCACTGATGAATTTTTTCTCTCTCATTTTTCTCAAAATTGGTTTTAAAATTCAAGGTTTCTTTTATAAGTCTTTTCCCGTTCAAAATTACCAAAGCATTGTTCAAACTGAAGCTTTGATCCTTTGTATTCAATATTTGTTTTAGATTCATCCAGTGATGCCCTAATTTAATTTCTGTGACATCGCAATAGTTTCCATGGTGATTAATAGAATCAAATTCTGTAGTGTGATATTTCTGAATGAATTCTAGAAGAAGTTGATTAGGAAATCAAAAGCTTTTGTTTATTCAACAATAACTTTGTATTTAACAATGATTGATATTTCAGTCACTGTCAACTACATCCTCAATTCTCTGATCATAGCAAAGCTTTACAAATTCTAACTCATAAAATATGTGCAATTTATAGACCAAGGGGTTGTTTGAAAATGAAATATTACCTGATATATACTCTGCAGTTGAGTAATTCTAGGTTGTCTATACTTGCCTCTAGTTTTTTTTTTTGTTTTTTTTTTTGTAGCTTGGGGGATGTACAATTAGATTAGAAGGGTTCAGTTCCATTTTCTATTTAATCATAATTTGGCATGCTACTCAAATTGAATTATCATGGATTATTGAGTCAGGCTTCATAATCTATGGTTTGAAGTTGGATGCTTTAATAAACCATACTTAAACTCACTCAGTTTTTCAAAATTTGTGCATGCTACTAATTTGCAGTTAGCTACACAATGTATGTGAAAGCTTCTGCTCTGTTAGTTTGGTCTCATTATAAGAAGAAAATAAAAGGTCAACTTGACAGCATGTTTGATTGTAATGCCAAACACTAATTTAGTACTGTATATGTTAACATCCAAGCTGTCTGTTTTGAGTTGCCCTAAGACCATTTTGATAAGACTTGCAAACATTTAATAATTTAACATGTTCAAAGCACTTATTGTAAAATATGTATCTGGGAAAATCCTATATCTATAATGTAACCAAATATTACTATGTTTCTGTTACAGATGGGAAGTCTAAGGCTAAAATACAATGACTTCCTTGGGTCCATTTAATGAGTTCACTAGGGTCAAATTTTGAACTGGGGATTTCTTTAATTGCTATTCTGCATTACCTGTCATTCCTTGAAAAAAGGTATATAATCTCTGTCCCAGTGTAAAGGAATGAAACTCAAACTGTTCTTATTCTGGCATAAGAATCCAACAGTTAAATTCCAGAGATCCCCAGGCAGCATAGCTATTGCTGTGAATTCTGGCAAACTTTTATCACTTTGGTTGGTGGATGCATTCATTTCTCTAAGAGAAGCTGCATGACATATTAATTAACTTTCTTTTCCCTTCCACCACAACTAGTTTGTTTTCTGTTATAGATTCCACTTCTCCACCCTGAGTTGTCTTCAACTTTGTATCACTGTAAATCTTACACTAGCTTTATTCAGCCTCTGAGAAGGAATCGGTTTAAAAGTAATTTCCAATCCAAAGATACAAAAGTTATTGCTCTCCTTTGAGTACTAACCTCACATATCTTTTATAATATTGCTGGAACTCTTCCATATGATCTAGAGTATTTTGTCCAATTCTGATTGATGCAATTTTAAAAAGTCCTTGTTGAACAACCACTTTTTGAGCAGCTGTTCAAAGTTACAATGATGCTGAATGATGGGCAACTAATGACCATTCCTTATAATTGTATTTGTTGAATCTTCTCTGCAGTGACATGACTGCAATTTGGGAGTTTGGAAACCTGTTTTTAATTACAACATTCACGGGAATCCCACTGTCATTGATTGTCATTTACAACCTTTACTGCCAGCTTCTGAAAAGCAAAGTCAGTGGGAAAGCTAGCAGGTTACAAATGGTGATCACATGGCCATAGGATGTTGAGATTGTGTAGGATTCACACAACATGGCCACTGTAAGTCAGTGTGTGATATTATATTTTATGACCATGCCACTTAGCAATAGAGTTGCTGTTCCCAGTTATCATCATTAAGTGAGAACTACCTTAAAACCCAACAACTTTATTTTCAAAAAACATTGCAATGTTTTTTGTTTTGATCTTTAGAGACAAGTGGATTAACATAGGCTATATAGGGGTTTTGAGTCTAATTTTGGGGTATTTTTTTAAATGTGTAAGCCATAGTCACATAATTGTAATATCCAATGTTCTCCAGAACTGGAGATGCATAATCCACTAATGGGTTAACTTAATCCTCCTGCCCAATCAGATCAAGTCAGCCAAACTTGCCATGCCTGTCCTAGGCCTGTTTTTCCAGTCTCAACTTAATCTTGCCCATGATCAGACGTGTAGGTTTGGCTCACAGGCAGGTAGTTACCTATTAATGGATTATCCATTTAATAACTAACAATTTTACTAAAATCCCTTTAACTTTTAGCCCTCGGAGTAGCACTGGCACCAGCGCTCCTCTAGAGGACTATCCCTTACTGATTCCCATTGGGATTCAGTTTTTCAAATGGAGGATTCCGGGTTTTTTCTCCAAATCCCCCCCCCCGTTCCCTCTTCACTCTGGGAAACAGGTTTTTCCCATCCTTTCTTCCTTTCCAGCAGCGCCTTTACATATTTCCCCCCCATTCCCTCCAACTCACCTCCAGTGTCGGAGCTTGCGGCTGCAGCTCCGATGACCTTAAAGAGTCCAGTTTGCCTCGTGGAGGCCACAGGGCCTCGGATTGCCTTTGCACATTTTGATTGCTCTGGAGGCTTCCAACGTTGCTCTAATTTAATTTAATTTAATTTAATATTCACATTTATATGCCGCCCTTCTCGGAAGACCCAGGGCGGCTCACAACAAGATACAACAACAATTTTAAAATTAACCACACTCATACCACATACAAACACAATCAATTCACAGCCACAGATAGCGGGACACTCTTAGGGCCGAGGGGCAGAGCACAGCTCATATGCCCCAAGCCTGTCGGCATAGATGTGTCTTCAGCACTTTCCGGAAAGCTAGGAGGGAGGAAGCAGAACGAACCTCTGAAGGAAGTTGGTTCCAGAGGGCTGGGGCAGCAACGGAGAAGGCCCTTGCCCTAGGTCCCGCCAGATGGCATTGTTTATCAGACGGGACTCATAGGAGGCCAACCATATGCATCCTGACCGGTCACTGGGATTCATGAGGCAGAAGATGGTCCCACAAGTATCCTGGTCCATTGCCATAAAGGGCTTTATAGGTCATAACCAACATTTTGAATTGTGTTCGGAGACCAATTAGTAGCCAGTGCAGCTCACGGAGAGCTGGAGTGATATGAGCATGTCTTGGGAGAGCCAAAACAGCTCGCGCAGCTGCATTCTGGACTACCTGCAGTCTCCAGACATTCTTCAAAGGTTGCCCCATGTAGAGAGCATTACAGTAGTCGAATCTCAAGGTGACAAGGGCATGGGTGACTGTGAGGAGTGACTCCCTGTCCAAATAGGGCCGCAACTGGCGCACCAGGTGAACCTGGGCGAATGCTCCCCTCGCCACAGCCGAAAAATGATGTTCCAAACTTAGCTGTGGATCGAGGAGAACACTCAAGTTGCGAACCCTCTCCGAGGGGGACAAAACTTCTCCCCCCAGGGTAATGGACGGACAGTTGGAATTGTCCTTGGGAGGCAGAGCCCATAGCCACTCCGTCTTGTCGGGATTGAGTCTGAGCCTGTTGGCACCCATCCAGACACAAACAGCCTCCAGGCACCGGTTCATCACTTCAACTACTTCACTGTAATGACACGGGGTACAGATATAAAGCTGAGTATCATCAGCATATTGATGATAACTCACCCCGTGTCGACAGATGATCTCACCCAACGGCTTCATGTAGATCAGCGGTTCTCAACCTTTTCCGGGGCTCGACCCCGGCCCGCATCGCACATGCGTGGCATGATGGGCGCATTGTGCATGCATGGCGTGACGAGCGCATCGCGCATGCACGGCACGACGGGCGCATCGCAAAGGGGAAAAAATGGTGGACCAAAAAAAATGGCCGACCCCCCCAAAAATGGCAGGCCCGCATCGCGCATGTGCGGCGCGGCAGCCCGCATTGCAAAGGGGAAAAAATGGCGGACCCAAAAAAAATGGTCGACCCAAAAAAATGGCTGACCCCAAAAAAATTGCGGGCCCGCATCGCACATGTGCGGCGCGACGGCCCGTATCGCAAAGGGGGAAAAAATGGCGGACCAAAAAAAATGGCAGACTGTGGTGTTTGGCGACCCCCGTGAAATGGTCGTTCGACCCCAAATGGGGTCGCGACCCACAGATTGAGAACCGCTGATATAGATGTTAAAAAGCAGAGGTGAGAGAACGGACCCTTGAGGAACTCCACATGAAAGAGACCTCAGAGCCGATCTCTGACCTCCTGGAAACACCGACTGCGACCGACCAGAGAGGTAGGAGGTGAACCACCGTAGGACAGTGCCCCGCACTCCAAGCCCCTCCAACCGGCGCAGAAGGATACCATGGTCGATGGTATCAAATGCTGCTGAGAGGTCAAGAAGCACCAGGATAGTGGAATGACCTCTATCCCGGGCCCGCCAGAGATCATCGGTCAGCGCGACCAAAGCAGTTTCCGTGCTGTAACCGGACCTGAACCCAGACTGCTGAGAGCCCAGATAATCAGCTTCATTCAAGGACCATTAGAGATGGAGTGCCACCACCTTCTCAACAACCTTCCCCAAAAAGGGAAGGTTGGAGACTGGATGATAATTATTTAGAACTGCCGAGTCCAGGGAAGGCTTCTTGAGGAGGGGGCGCACGAATGCCTCCTTTAAGGGAGCCAGAAAGGACCCCTCCCTCAATGAAGCGATAACAACCGCCTGGACCCAGCTCCGTGTCACCTCCCTACTAGCCGAAACCAGCCAGGAGGGGCACGGATCCAATACGCAGGTGGCAGAACTCACAGCTCCAATGGCCTTGTCCACATCATCAGGAGTTGCCAGGTCAAATTCATCCCATACAACAGGACTAGACGGGCCTCTGTCATCTCGACTGACTCATTGTCAGCCGACACTGCATTCCAATTGGAGTCCAAGTCAGTCCGGATCTGAGCAACCTTGTCTGCGAAAAAGGTGTTAAATTCTTCGGCATTGCCCTGCAAAGGTTCCTCCCTCCTCCCCATATCAAGGAGAGAGCGAGCCACCTTAAACAGGGCAGCCGGATGAGATTCCGCAGACGCGATCAATGCGGAAAGATACTGGGATCTTGCCGTAGTGATCGCTTCCAAATAGGTCTTAATATAAGCTCTCAATTTGGTTCGATCAGATTCAGATCTGCTTTTCCTCCATTGCTTCTCTAAACGTCTCTTCTGGCGCTTCATCCCCCTGAGTTCCTCGGTAAACCAATCTGGTCTAGAGCCCCCGTAGTGGCCATATTCCAGACCATCACTAGGGACTCCACTGAACTGTGTACAAGCGAATCCAGCAATTCCCCAAGCGCCCTTTGAAAGCCAATAGGGTCCATCAGGCGTCTGGGGCGGAACCATTTAATCGGTTCCGGCTCCCTGCGAGAGAGGATTGGTGTTGTAAACTCAAGCCACAGCAGAAAATGATCTGTCCATGACATGGGCAACACTTCTAAGCCCCTTAGCTTCAGATCACAACTTAACTGTTCCGAGAGGAAAACCAGATCAGGTGTGTGTCCCCGCTCATGGGTTGGGCCCTCAATTACTTGTGTCAGGTCCATAGTTGCCATGGAGGCCATGAACTCACGTGCCAACCCTGAGGACTCACTGAGTGACGGCACGTTGAAGTCCCCCAGAACAATAAGTCTGGGGAACTCAACCGCCAACCCGGCTACCTCCTCGAGTAGCGCGGGCAGGGCTGTAGAAACGCAGCTGGGAGGCAGGTACGTAAATGTCGACGATCAGCTGGGGAGAGCGTTTCGCCCCCGTCTCCCCCCGAGAAGCGTGCGACAGGCTGGGTGAGTTCTAACCATTCGGAACTGGAGGGGATGATCGAGCTTGAGCTGCGGCCGCCATTTTGCATCCGCGTGGTCTCCCAAAGTCTTGCTGACTGCAAGGGAAGGTGGGGGGATGAAAAAAGACTTCTCCACCTATTTCGGCAGTACTAATAAGGGTGCTTTTTTCAATTATATGGCTCTCAGTCCCTGGTTATTCATCCGCTCTAATTGAAAGCCTAGATCTGGACAGGGGACCCGCAGTCCATAGCCGCCATCTTGGAGGCTTTGGCTTTCTCCCAAGGTCGCCATTTTGGAGCATTCTAGTGTTCCAATTAAGGCCTCACTGAGGCCTCCTTTGGCAAGGGCCTTTCCCAGGTGGCAGCAGCCAAGGTTTGCCTGGGGAAAAAATTATCTCTGGTCATCTTTGAAGATTCCCCTTGTGGCATTTGGAATTTATCCTTTTTATTCCTTGGCCTAGGCCCAAGAGTCTTTTATTGGGCCTTCTGGTGTCTCAAGTCCTGGTCATCTCTTGGCTTGCTGATCACTACAGTAGTTCCTAGCCTCTGACACTGTAATGTTGCCACCTTTTTGTATTGCTGGCCTGGCAACACAGCAAGCATCACTAGGAGGCCGCAATCCACTTTCCAGTGGAAGTCATAGCGACTGCAAGTAGAACTGGTTTTTTGGATACCACTGGTTCGGTGGCTGGGGGGGGGTAGGACAGCCTAATTTCAGCCTTTGCCCTACACTTTTATCAGCCACTTGATCCCTTTCCCAGGTGCACCTTCTTGCACACCTGAAGTTTCATACCAGCATGGAAGATAACTCGGCTTCCCAATCTAGGGCTGCTTCTCCTTCCTCTTCAGTCCAGAAAAGGCACAGATCTCCTACCCAAGAGGCTGCTGGTAGGATCGTAGCCAAGTTCAAACCCAAGGCTGCCTCTGGGGGGAAAACCTCCAAATTGGCTGAAAAACAGGCCAGCAGGAGACACCAGGCACTGGGAAAAGAATTTTCAAAGGCTCAAAAACAGGCCAGGGCTGAGACTGCTCAGACTGAGTCCATCTTTTTTTTTTTTTATAAAAATTCTTTTATTAAAACAATTAACATTGAACATAAAAACATATTATGCAGCAAT
The DNA here is from genome assembly GCA_034064705.1 of Bothrops alternatus. Classification (NCBI taxonomy): domain Eukaryota; kingdom Metazoa; phylum Chordata; class Lepidosauria; order Squamata; family Viperidae; genus Bothrops; species Bothrops alternatus. Next base: position 11,273,964 of record JARGCV010000103.1, on the reverse strand, counting down.
CATCATGACACCTGGTATACAATACTAAGTATTAGTCTTTGAAAACGTCTGAGTTAGTAAGCCTTTTTCCCCACTCCTCGTGTCTAGCCTCAACTATACTCCTGTTACATTTTATTTTGATTGGTGTTTCCCCTATCCGTTTCAATATTAATGTGATCAACATTAAACATAAGATCCTATTGCTAAGCAATCATCCTAGAACATAGCATACAACATTAGGTATTAATCTTTGTATACATCTGTTTTAGTAAACGTTCTTCCCTCCTCCCTTCCCTCTTCAAGTATACTCCAAGTACCTTTTGTTTGATTGGTGTTTCTCCTATATATGGTCTATCTACTGTATCTAGTCTATCGCATATTGTGCGTTTGCGCTTCTGAGTTGACTTCATCCCATTACTAGTGCAATCTTTTATGGTCCCCAACCCGAGATCCTGAGGTAAAAGTTTCATATCCTGAGGTAGAGATTCAGTCTACTTTAACAATATTAAAGCAAACAACGTTAGTCATAAGGTTATGTTAAGAGGCATTAGTTATAGAACATATACATTCAACGTTGGGTGTTAGTTTTTGTAAACATCTGATTTGTTAGCCCTTCATCCCTCCTCCCATCGATCCTTAGCTGAACGCCAGCTGCATTCTGTTTGATTGGTGTCTCTCCTGGATATAGTCTATCCACTGTTTCCAGTCAGTCACAAATTGTTCATTGGAGCGGTTTTTCAAGTATGCTGATATTTTTGCCATTTCCGCCAAATGTGTTACTTTCACAGTCCATTCTTCAATAGGCGGTATTTCCGGATTCTTCCAGTACTGTCCCACCAACAATCTTGCTGCTGTAATTAAGTTCAAAAATAAATTTGTCTCTGAGGTAGTGATATCCTTTGTGATCCCTAACAGAAAAGCCTGAGGTAGAAATTCTATACGCTTTTTGAAAATAGTTTGGAGTGTCCACCATATCTTCCTCCAGAATGCTTTGATTTTTCTGCATGTCCACCATATATGAAAGTAAGTAGCCTCCCCGTCTCCGCACCTCCAGCATTTGGGCTGGGTGCCCGGGTAGATGAGTGATATTTTTTTCGGGTCTAGATGCCATCTATAGAACATCTTGTAGAAGTTTTCCCTTAAGTGTTGCGATTTCGTGAATTCTACATTCCTCACCCAGATTTTCTCCCACGTGTCTATGGCGATAGGGTGTCCGAAGTCTTGTGCCCACTTTACCATACAGTTCTTGACTAGCTCGGTTTCAGAGTCCATTTCTATCAGAATGCTGTACACTCGTTTGATGTGCATAATCCCCTGTTCTCTGATCTGTTTAATTAGGTTCTCGTCGTTCTGGGAGAAGCCCTTCTTCTTGTCTTTACGCCACCTTGACTGTAGTTGTATATATGATAGCCAGTTACTTCCTATTCCTCTGTTTGCTAGCGTTGCTTGAGATTTCAAGAGGAACCCGTTTTCTTCTCCCAGTACAAGTTCACTGTAGGGCACCACTTCTTGCCCTTGGGATGTGTTCATATCCCCTGTTGCGTGTCCAGGGATCGTCCAGATGGGAATCTTGTCGTGTAGGAGGTGCTTATATTTCTTCCAGACCCATAGCAGTGGGATTCGTAGTGGGTTCTCCTTGAAGTTCCTATCTGCCTTTTTGTCGTATACTAGGTATGCGTGCCAGCCGAATCGTAGACCATGCCCCTCAACATTCAGAACTCTATCATTTGTCATGTTGATCCAGTCACTAACCGCCACCAACGTTGCTGCATAGTAATATAGCTTTAGATTAGGCATCTTGAGTCCCCCTCTCTCCCTTGCGTCTTGGATGATTTTTAGTTTCACCCTCGGTCTCTTGTCGTCCCAAATAAATCTGTTGATGCCTTTCTGCCAATTGTCTAAGTCCGCATCCTTCTTGAGTATGGGTAGCATTTGAAAGAGAAATAAAAATCTGGGTAATACATTCATCTTTACTGTCGCTATCCTGCCGAGCAGGGATAGACGTAGCGATTTCCACCTTTCCAGGTCTGTTTGTATCTTATTCCACAGGACCTCGTAGTTATTCTTGTATAATTTCGCATTTGTTGATTCTATCTCCACTCGTAGGTATTTGACTTTCTTGACTATTTCACAACCCGTTATTCTTTCCAGGTTCCGTTTTGCTTTGTTGTCTAGGTTTTTGACTAGCATCTTTGTTTTTGATATATTTACTTTGAAGCCTGACACCCTACCATAGTCCTCCATTATCTCCATCAATTTCCTTGCTGATTGTGGTGGTTGCGACATTGTCACCAGCAGGTCATCCGCAAAGGCACATAGTTTGTATTCTTGCTGTTTAATCTGTATGCCCTGTACATCCTCTGCCGCTCTTATTCTGTTCAGTAAAATTTCCAGTGTTAGGACAAATAGCAGGGGGGACAGCGGGCAGCCCTGTCTCGTGCCTCTCTCTATATTAAATGAGTCCATTAAGTCTCCATTGACAATGATCTGGCCTGTTTGTTTCTGGTAAATTGCCGTTATGGAGTTGAAGAACTGTGCTCCCATTTTCATCTTCAGGACCAAGTTCATCAGGAACGGCCAATTCAGTCTGTTGAAGGCTTTTTCTGCATCCACAAACATTAGAGCGGCGGGTATCTGGTTGTGCCTTTGCAGGTACTCTATTATGTTCAACAGCTGCCTCACGTTGGTTTTCATCTGGCGTCCTTGTATAAAACCCCTTTGGTCCGGGTGTATTGTTTTTTGTAAAACAGTCATTAGTCTATTGGCCAAAATTTTTGTGAAGATTTTATAGTCTGTGTTTAGTAGTGAGATGGGCCTGTAGTTTGTGGGCTGTGTGTTGTCTTTCCCCTCCTTTGGGATTAATGAGATGTAGGCTGTTTTCCAGGATGGTGGGACCTGGCCTCCTTCTTGAATGCTGGCAAATAGCTTTCTGAGGGGTTCTAGCATCTCGTCCTGTAGATGCTTGTAGTAGGTCGCTGTTATCCCATCCGTCCCGGGCGATTTTCCTGCTTTCAGTTGTGTGATCGCTGAGTGTATTTCCTCCTTTGTGATTAAGGCATTCAGGGTTTCTCTTTGTGTGTCGGTAATTGCCTGTATCTTTTCGTTTTGTAAGAATTCATCTATCTCTTTGTCTTGTATCTTATCCTCGGCATATAGTTTCGAGTAGAATTCTGTGAAGGCTTTCTTGATGGTTTTTTGTCGGAATTCTAGTTTGCCTTTGTATTCTATCTTTTCAATTATGCGGGATTTCTGTTTCTTTCTTATAGTGTAGGCTAGCCAGCGGCCCGGTTTGTTGGCCTTGCAGAATGTCTTATGTTTTGCATATTGTATATTCCTTGCAACTTGGTCCGCCATCAACATGTCAAATTGCTTTCTTAAGATCTTGAGTCCTTCTTTGGTGACTTTGTCCTCTGGTCTTTTTATCAGTAGCCGCTCCATGTTGCTTATCTCATTTTCTAACTCTTTTCTTTTTTGTTCTTGTTGGCGACGGTGCCAGCTATTCATGGATATGAGGATCCCTCGCATGTACACCTTGCTGCCTTCCCAGATCTGTTCTATCGGTGTTCCGTTGTTCATATGTGTGTTGAAGAATTCCTTCATAGCTTTTTTGCATTCCGCCACCTTGTCTTCGTGTCTAAACAGGTTTTCATTGATTCTCCAGGATCTCCTCTGTTTCGGGCCGTGTCTTAATTCCATCCTCACAGGGTTGTGGTCTGTCAATGTCTTGGGTAGGATTTTCACCGTGTTTAGACAAGTTAGCAAGTCACTAGAAGTTAATATAAAGTCAATTCTGGAGAAGGATTGGTGTCTGCCAGAGAAGAAGGTGAATTCTTGTTCTTTGCCGTGCCTTTTCCTCCATACGTCTGTCAGTTCGAGGTCCTCCTTCATATCGAAGAAGGATTTAGGCAACTTAGAGTGTTTTTGCGGGTTCGGTGCAGTTCTTTTTTTGTCTAGAGCAGTCTCTATGACCCCGTTCCAGTCGCCCATGATGATGTAAGATCTGTAGTTAAGTTGTGTTACTTTCTTGTGTAGCTTTTTGTAGAATTTGCCTTGTTGCTGGTTTGGTGCATATACGCCCATTACTAGAATCTTCTTGTCCTCTTGTGTTATTTCAATTGCCAGGTATCTACCTTGGGGGTCTGACTCTATTAGCTTGGCCATTACATGTTTCTTTACATATATAACAATCCCATTCTTTTTTCTTGGCGCCGCTGCTACAAAGTGCGCGCCTAGTTTGTAGTTGATCAGATATTTCTGGTCTGCTGCTCTGATGTGTGTTTCTTGTAGGCAGATTATATCGCTTTTATCTTGGTTCAGATAGTGGAGAATTTTTCTCCTTTTCTGGGGGGAGTTCAGTCCGTTCACATTCCAAGTCAAATACTTAGTTGCCATCATCTGTTGCAGGATACTTTTGCGAGACCATTTCTGTTATTTCTCCTGTTGTCTTCTTTGGTCCCGTTCCCATGATATCTGGATTGCTGCTCGTATTGGTTTGTGCGGTCTTGCTTTGCTGGTCTGTGTGTTTGGTAGTGGAGCCTGGTAGCCTGTCCTCTGTAGGCTGTCTTGCTGCCTTGTTTTTGTTGCTCTTTGCTCTCTGTGCCCTCGCCTCTCCAGGTATTCCATTCATTTCCTCTGCCACTGCCCTGATCTGTGCCTCTGCGCTGTTTGCTCGTTGGCCTCGATCCCTCCCGCTTTCCCGTGGTCTATCTACGTCTTCTCCCGCGGTGGGTTGAGGGCCTCCCGATTTCAGTTCCTTTTCGAGGAAGTCTTTGGCTTTCTGGACCGAGGTCAAGTAGTGTCTCTTGTTTCTATAGGAAAGTGACAGTCCTGTTGGGGTTTCCCACCGGTATCGTAGTGCACGCGATCTCAGTTCTGTGGTCAGGAATTTGTAGTCCTTTCTGTCTCTCAGCATCGCCTGGGGGATCTCTTTCAGAACCTTCACCTCCTGTTCCTCTATGTAGAATGCCTTGTTATAGGAAGTGGCAGAGATGTGGTTCCGGAGCCTCTGTGTTGTGAAGTGGATGACCACGTCCCTTGGTTGCTGCCTGTTCACTGCCCTCCAGGCGCCCACTCTGTAGATTTTTTCGATTTGCCACCCAATCTCATTGGCGCTCCTGCCCAGGAATGTTGCCAGTGCCTCTACAAAGATCCTGAGCAGGCTTTCTTGGGTTTCGTATGTTGTCTCTTTCCACCCTCTGAATCTGATCGCAAATGACATTTGCCAGAATTGCATCATGGTCGACTGGTCCTGAACCTCAGCCGTCTGTCCCTCTATGCAGTTTTCCACTTCTTTCATCATCTTTTCCGTATTCTCCCTTGTTTCTTGGAGGTTCTTGTAATGTGTTTGCATTGCCTCCTTCATTTGTTCCAGGTTTGTGGCCACCGCTTTGCGTTGTTCTTCCCACTTTCTCTCCAGGTCTCTCCCTTGGTCCGCCAGCATCCTGTTCATGTCTTTGTATCTTTCCTCCGTCTTCTGTTCTGCTTCTATGCGTCCTTTCTCCGTCTTCGCACTCATTTCTGCCAATTTTCTATCCATGCCGACCATCCTTACCACCAACGTCACTATCGTCTCATTTAGTGTCTCAATCGTCTCTTTTAGTTCTTGGATCATGCGTGCTGTTGTGGTGTCATGGGTTGGCGTTTGGGTCTGAGGGCATGCAGTTGGATGGGGGTGTGTGTGGTTGGGTGGGGTGTTCCCTGGCAGATTGGAGAGCTGGGTCGGAGAGGGTGCAGCTCCCTTTGGGTTTGGCAGTTTGGTGTGTTTCGTCCGTTTGGCTGCCATTTAAATTTAAATTTAAATTTCTCTTCCTGCCTGTCTGTCTAACCTTAAGGCCACCCTTTGCTTTAGAGAGTTGTATGGGGGTTGTCTCTGTGTAAGGTTTTCAAGCTTGTGAGATGGATTGGTTCAAGTTTCTCTGCCAAAAGTCAGCACATGTACTTGTCTCACCGTTCACTTTTCAACAACCATCCCCAAGTCCACTAGGGGGTGCAGTCTGCCTTCAGATAAATTCCGTATTGTGTATTGTTGGCCGGGGTGGGCCCAAGGCTGGAGGGGGTCTGTGGCTTGGGGCCCGTGTGGATGTCTCCTCTTCTCCCTGGGCAGCACTATCAGTTTCCAGCCACCCACGCCCCTAGACAGATCAGCTTCAGGCGTCTGGCTGGTCTTTCTTGAGTAACGCTCCCCACGCGTCTCTCTTGTCTTGGGGCTTCGTCTCCGCCCGGGGGGGTTTAGCCTTCCTCCAAGGCCTATGGTGCTGGCCTCCCCCCTCTTGCTGCCCTCCGTGTGGGGGGGAAAGGGGAGGTAGCGCGTCTGCGGGAGTTTCCCCCCCTCTTTGTTCCCTCACCGCCTCTTTGTCTTAGCCTGCCCGTTCGGTTCCTTCTTCCTCCACCCACCCGGCTCTTCCTTACCTCCTCCGGTTCTTTCCGGGGGCTGGGAGGGGTTTTGTGGGGGTCCTGCCTGGGGTCTTCTGTCCGCTGCTGGCCTCTGCTGATGGGGCCTCTCGGGGAGTTGTTTTCAGGCCCCCTCCGGTCCCGTCGTTGTCTGGAATCGTCTTCTTTCCCCTGTGTTGGCCGGCTCTCCCTCGGCTCTCAGCTGCTTCTGTGCATGCGCGGCCTCGCGGTTTCTTCGGGCCTGCCGGCTGGCCGGCCATCGCCGGCCTTCTCGGCCCCTTTCCCTGTCTTCCTGGGCTCTTCAAGGACGATCCCTCTCCGGTAAGAGCCAGCTGGGAGTCTTCTTAGGAAGCGCCCTCTTTTCCAGCGCTTCCCCTTCCCCGAGGATCAATTTCGGGGCAAAAGAAGCAAGCTCCGGTCCGGAGCTGTGTTAGGAAGGCTCCGGTCACCTTGACCAGAAACCGGAAGTCTGAATCCATCTTTTTTGATTTACCTTTAGGCCTTTCCTCTTCTCCTCAGGAAGTCTGGGCACCAGTAGAACCTTCCACTTCTTACGGCCAAGCCACTGTGGAACCTGAGGCTCCTACATTCAGGTCTCCCACCACTCCATGGGTCCAGCAGGCCTTGGAAACCACCTTTACACTCACGGCCACAGGGCTCAGAGGGGAGGAGTCCCCCCTTCCATCCTTGGACGATAGGATCCAGGTCCTGGTGGCTCAGGCGGTGGAGCAGGCCCTTGCAGTCAGGACTCTATCGGTGCCCAGAGCTGAATCCTTGCTTTCCCTTCCTCTTTCGCATCCAGTGCATCACAGTTCTCGTGACCCTCCTTCCCCTTCCCACTCTTCCTTTATCAGGGTCTCATTAACCCTGGAGCAGGAGCAGGCGCTTGACGCCTCATGGTCAGAGGAGGAGGAATCGGCACCAGATCCACCCCCATTCGGTGGTCTATTTAATCCATCCCTTTTTCTACCCCTGCTTCGCAAGGCTAGCTCTGCAGCGCACATGGGACTTGACTGGACCGCTCCAGTGGCTCCTACAACAGATTCAGATGCAGACTCCATCTTCATTGAACTGGTGGTCACTCAGGACCATGTTCCATGTCCAGCTTTGTTCCTCAACACAGTTAAGAAACAATGGGCCTCCCCGGGTACCTTCCCTCTTCCAGGTGGGAATGATAATAAATTGTTTAGCGTAGCCTCAGAATTAGATGAGGCACTGAACGTTCCCACGGTGGATGAGCCCCTGTCTCACCTTTTCTCCCCTTCCACTATTTCTGGGGATATGGCTGAGGCCTTAAAGTCTGAGGAACACAGGTCAGAAATGGCATTTAGAAGGTCACACTAGGTGGCAGCGTGGTCTATCGGGGTTTCCACTTCAGCCTCTTTCTTCGCTAGATCCGCCCTTATCTGGCTTCGTGGGCTTCAAGCCAGAATTCCCTTGGACGATGTCCACACACATCAGGACTTGAACAAGCTAGTGGCCACGACGGAATATGCCTCCGATGTGACTCTACACACTGCACGGTTTTCCTCCAGATCTTTGGCGTCCAACATGACAGCCCGCCATTTGCTTTGGCTAAGACACTGGCAGACAGATGCCAAGTCCAAGTGGCGTTTAGCAACAGCCCTATACCAAAGTAGCAAATTAATGGGGGATGCCTTAGTCCCGTTTTTGACTAAGAATAAGGATAAAAAGAAGATTCTGGCCCACCTTACCAAGTGGTCCGATAGGCGGACTACCCCTTACAATTGTAGACAGTTCTTTCAGTCTGCCACTTCTCCTCCAACCACACAGACTTCTTGGTTCTTCACTCCCAAGGCAGGACCATCTGGATGACAGACCAGCTCAAAGGCCCAGACAGCAACTCCATTCCAAACGGCCCTTTCAAGGCGGGGGAGGTCCCTTCCGCAGGAAGTGACTCTCTAGTGGATCCTCCCATAGGGGGAAGGCTTTCCCTCTTCGTCACTCAATGGGAGGTCACCACTACAGATGCCTGGGTCCTAGAAACCATTCATCACGGCCTGTCTCTGAAATTCATTTCTAGTCCACCAAGACAGTTCATTTCTTGTCCCCAATCAAAAAAGTCTCTTAAGGAAAGGTCTCATGCAGGAGGCCATCCATCACTTATTGGACATAAGGGCCATAGAACTGGTGCCCGCGGCTCAAAGGGGTTGCAGATTCTACTCCATTCTCTTTGTGGTCCACAAGACCTTGGGAGGATGGAGGGCAATCTTAGACCTAAAATGCCTGAACCTTTATCTGGCATACCGAAGGTTCAAAATGCAAACACTTCAGTCCATCCTAGGCAGCATCCGAAAGGGGGACTTTCTCACTTCCGTGAGTTCTCCGGAATAGGGCGGCATAGAAATTAAATAAATAAATAAATAAATAAATAAATAAATAAATAAATAAATAAATACCTTCACATCCCCATCATCCCAGGCCACCACCAGTTTCTCAGGTTCAATTACATGGGGCATCATTACCAGTACAGGGCACTCCCATTTGGGCTGTTGTCGGCCCCAAGGGTCTTTTCTAAGGTTCTGGCAGTTCTTGTGGCACACCTGAGATTGATGCCGGTTTGGGTGCAATGCTACCTGGATGACATCTTGATACAGTCGTCCTCTCCCCGGGGGGCTCTGTCAGACCTGAGACTGGTGATCGAGGTCCTACAGAGTCACGGCTTTTCAGTCAACTTCAAGAAAAGTCAGACAGTCCCATCGACCAAATTGTTCCACTTAGGGGCCATAATAGACACAGTAGAGTGTCAGGTTTATCTGTCCCAGGAACGCAGGGACAGTATACGGGACCTGATTCTTAAGGTCTGCAGAGAAAAGACTCTGTCATCTTCCAGTCTTTCCCGGTTTCTGGGAAAGATGACATCATGTATCTCAATCATTCCCTGGGCCAGGTTACACTCAATGGTCCCTCCAGTGGCTTCTGCTTCCCTATCAGAAGCAGGGCACCAGCACTTCCACACGAGAGGTAAGGATCCCAACACAGGTCCTACGTTCACTCAGATGGTGGCTCTCTCCAGCCATGACCAGAGGGTCTCTTTTCAAGGAGCCCAGTCGGCTCACGATCACAACGGACGCCAGCCTGTTTGGCTGGGGAGCACACTATCAGTCGCAATGGGCCCAAGGACGGTGGTCTTGGTCGGACCTGAGACACAATATCAATTGGCTGGAACTCAGGGCCATACATCTAGCCCTTCGCCACTTTTGCCACAGCATAGCGAAACAACACGTACTCATCCTCACGGACAATGTGGCGGCAAAGGTGCATGTGAACTGGCAGGGGGACACCCGATCCTGTGCGCTCCTGACCGAGGCCCAGCAACTGGGATCCTGGGCAGAGACCAACCTCGTCTCAATCAGGGCGGACCACATCTCGGGAGAGGCAAACAAGAGGGCAGACTTCCTGAGCAGGTCAACCGTGGACCACTCGGAATGGCGTCTGCACCCAAAGTTATTCAGGGAAATCACCCACAGATTCGGTCTTCCATCATAAGTCTGTTTGCCTCCCAGACGAACATGCAACTCCCGCGATTCTTTTCACGTTTTCCAGTTCAGGGGGTAGAGGGAGTAGATGCCCTTCAGGTTCCATGGCTGGATGGCCTCCTCTATGCCTTTCCCCCTCTTCCCCTTCTCGCAGCAGTCATTCGCAAACTTCTGCAGGAGAGGGCAAAGGTTCTCTTGGTAGCCCCTTTCTGGCAGCAGAGACCTTGGTTCGCCGACCTCGCCGGTCTTTCCCTATCGCGCCCTTAGAAAATTCCTCCAGACTGAGTATCACTGACCCAGGGGGATCTGATTCACCCGGATCCTCAATGGCTCCAGTTAGCCGTTTGGCACTTGAACGCCGGCTCCTATCCTAGGAGTCTTGTTTGCCAGGGGTCATTGATGTAATTCAGGCATCCCATAGGCTGGCTACCAACGAGGCCACGTGGCAGAACTTTTGTCGGTGGTGTTCCACTCATCACTTACCTTTATTGGGATTGACCGTCCCACATATTTTAGACTATTTACTGGAGGGGCTGAATAGCGCAGACAGGTGGCAGCCCTCTCTACCTTGATTTCTTGCGATACTGTTAACTCTCTGGGTCAACATCCGGTGATCCATTCTTTCCTCAAGGGTGCTACTAATACCAGGCCACCTGTAGTCCACAGGTATCCCTCATGGGAATTACCTTGAGTCCTTCAGGCTCTTACAGAGGCTCCTTTCGAACCCCTCAGTTCGTGCGACATGAGATCCTTATCCCTTAAGGTCGCCTTCTTGGTAGCTATTACTTCGGCCCGGCGTATTTCTGAGATGGTGGCTCTCTCAGTCAGGGAGGATCTGTGTGTCTTTCACTGGGACCGGGTCACCCTTCGTTTAGACCCCACCTTTGTCCCCAAAGTTAATTCTTTTTTTCACAGGGCCCAGGATATCATCCTTCCTGATTTCTGCCCTAATCCTTCCCATGATCTGGAACGTCAATGACATTCCTTGGATATCCGCCAGGCTCTCCATTATTATATCAAACGGACGGCTGCCTTCCGCAGTTCTGAGGCACTTTTTGTCTCCTTCCACCCTTCTTCCAAGGGTCGGAAGGTCTTGGCCTCCACGATCGGCCAGTGGATAAGAGCTTGCATTGCGGGGGCATACCAGTTCAATTCCTTGCCGATTCCATGTCATGTCACGGCCCATTCTATGTGCAGTGCAGCCACTTCTGCAGCTTGGGCCATGCAGGCTTCCATCAAGGAAGTATGTAAGGCGGCCACGTGGTCTTCCCCTTCGCCATTTATACGGCATTATAAACTGGACAGGTACGCATCTGCCGAGGCATCCTTTGGCAGGAGGGTCCTCCAGCAGATGGTGCTCTGTGACACGGTTCCAAACTTGCCCACTTCCCTCCTGTAGGACAAGTGGGCTTTGATATGTCCCATTAGTGGATTATCCATATCCAGTGCTGGAGAAGGGGAGTTGTCTTACCTGAACGCCTTTTCTCAGCATGGAGATGGATAATCCACACCCACCCATTCAGGCCCTTAGACCTAGGGTCAGTTTCTGTGAGCCAACATGTCCTGCTATCAGTCATTAGCTGCACCCTCGTCGAGATTGGGAAAACAGGCCCAGGTGGCAAGTTTGGCTGACTTGATCTGATTGGGCACGAGGATTAAGTTAACCCATTAGTGGATTATCCATCTACCGGTAGTTGAGGACATTGCTATGGCAACATCACATGTATTCTATCATTTTTTTTTGTCTTGTTTGTTTTATATAGACATCATTACTACTATTATATTGTGTTGGTCCATGGTGACATTGTCATTACCAGTTCAGGCACTTGAACCAGTAACCCCATCGCCATAGGGGGCACACCCAATAGCCGTGCAATACCAGCCACGAGTGGGTTTCTCAACTTTGTCCCTATTTTTAGGGCTTTATACATCAGCGATGAAAAAACAACCCTATTTTTTTAGGGGGTTTGAAACATGCTGTTTCTAATGAGAATGATTTAACAGAATTTCCAGAAGATCTTTTTTTGTAAAAGCAGGCTGAAAATACCCTATTTTTGCTGTTTTTACAAAAAAGTCAACTTTATATTCAATTTGTAAACTATTGGAAAGCAGTAGGAGAATGAAATTTTACATTTGAAAACCTTGTGTTGCTAAGTTATTACATGGAAAGTTTCACGTTTATCATACCTTTCCTTCCAGAGATACAAAAAGCCAAACTTTAAACTTTTTTTTGAGCCGCAATATTTTCGGCCAACTTTGCTCCAAATTATCTAGATAGAGATTGCTCATAAGAATGTTTTTATTATTTTGTTTAATAGAGCACAAAAAGTTGTACGAGATAGCCAAGTTTTGTTTCTCTCAACAAAATATTGCCAGAGATATTATGTCTCAAAGTTGCTAGAATCTCAGAGTCATACTGTAGAAGGCTGTGGTATGGGGGGGTCAAACAAATGACTATATCTCTACAAATATTGCATCGGCAAACGTAACACTTTACCAATGTTCATTGGGGACATATGTGCATGTTCACATAAAATTTCATCAAAATCCGTGATGGTCGAGCAGGGCACTTTTCTGAAATCAGAAAATCACTTGACATGAATGACTCTCAGGAAGAATTGGTTCAAAGGGAAGAGAAGGAAAAAAGCAAGGATCTGGCTTGACTGAATGGGGAGATGGGGGGAGGAAAGGGCAAGTCTGGCATACATGACCCTTGTCTCCCTCAGTATTTCCCAGCCAGATACATCTAACTATGCTTCCACTCTTTTTCTTATTGGGAATTGATTGTGGGAAAATGATATAAAATATATTATTTTATAATATTATTATTAACAAAAAACATACCAATTTTGATATAATGGAGAAACAAACCCTATACATCCACATTCAGAGGATATTGTGATTTCTGCTAGTGGCAACTATTTGAACAAATATGGTATGTGTTTATTGTAAACTTTTTGACATGACTCTGTTTCTTAATCTACTTGCATTTAGTTTGTTTTTCTATACATGTTGCCTAGAGATACCTGATAAAGCATAATATTAGTTTGAATAAATGAAGGAATGTTAAATAGGATTCATTAAACCTCAGTTTTAGCTTTTTATTTACCACTATTCCTCAGAGATCTCAAAATTGCTTGATAATTATATGCTGCTGATTATTATATATATCTCACTGACAATATAATTGCCCATACCCAGCCACACTGATAGGGCAAACTAATATATACAATAGTCCTCGACTTATGAGCACAATCAAGCCCAAAATTTCTGTTGCTAAGTGAGATGTTTGTTAAGTGAATTTTGTCCATTTCTTGAAGCAGTTGTTGAGTTAGCAACACGATGGTAAAGTGAATCTGGCTTCCCCATTGATTTTGCTTGTCAGAAGGTCGCAAAAGGTGATCATGTGACCCCAGGACACTGCAACCATCATAAATATGAGCCAGATACCAAGCATCCAAATTTTGATCATGTGACCATGGGATGCTGATGGTTGTAAGTATAAAAAATGGTCACTTTTTTGAGTGCCATTATAATTTTGAATGGTCACTAAATAAATGGTTGTAAGTTGAAGACTACCTATATAAACAGAGAGCAAACCTCACTGTCTTCTAGTGCTGAAAATGTTACCTAGTCAGTTGATAAAACATTTGCAAGCAAACAACTGAGCTTGGGAAGCTCCAAGGCCTCTATAGTTCAACCCTGAGCTGCATATATCCTCTGCTATTAGGAATTCCTTTGAAGCTTAAAAATCACTTAATGAGGGATTCTGTTAAGTACCAAAATAATTAATATTTATATTTATATCATAGACATATACATTTTGGAATATAAAACCAGTTTGGTGCAGTATTAAGATACCAGGCTGGAAACCAGGAGACTATGATTTCTCATCCCAATTTAGGCATGAAGCCAATTAGGTGATCTTGGGCCAGTCATGTTTTCTGAGCCCTATGAAGAAGGCAATGGCAAGCCATTTTTGAAGTCCAAAAAACTGCAGAGACTAGTCTAGGCAGTAATCAGGAATCATATCTGACATGAATGATACAAACACACAAATTTGGAATATGTTCTATGAGTGTTTTATCATATGAGTGAAGATGGTGGCGATGGCAATAGCACTCCATCACAGCAGATAAAGAAGGAGGAGGTGGAGAAGGAATAGAGTTAATGTTCAAGCAAATTAAAGAAGTAAATGAAGGAGAAGGAAAAGAAAAAAGAAAAGAAAAAAAGAAGGGTGGCTGGAGAAACATTGCACATAGTGGATGAAAGCAGTGACATAGTACGGTTCTTCAGAAGAGGGGAAGGAGAAGATTAACTTAATTAAAATTTAAAGAAGTAAAAGAAGGAGAAGAAAAAGAAGGAGAACAGGAGAAGGAAAAGAAAGACGTGGGAAAGATGGCAGTAAGTGCAATCGGTAGCATTAGTGTTGGGCACAACCAATGGGCGCAATTGGCAATAGTGATAGCAGGCTCAACCAGCAGTAGTATTGGCAACAACAGCCAGCAGTGGCAGCAGCTGACTGGTAGCAACAGTGGAAGTGGATGCAATGAAGCCCTTAGAGTAGAGAAGAAAGAGGAGGAAAAGTAAAGTTAAAATAAATTTTAAAAAGCAAAGGAAGAAGAAGGAATGGCATTAGGATGGCAGTGGGATGTGCAGTGCTATGGCTGAGAATGGCAGCAACTGCATCAGTGCAGCAGAAAGTATCAAAATATAAACCCATAATGTAAAAGCTAAAATAAATCAGTGGAATAATTGAGAGAGAAAAAAAGGGAGGAGGATGACAATGCAGGAAAAAGAACATTTTACTATTTTTTTACACTCTTACATTAACTGCAATCTGATTTTTTTTCTTTGCATTTTTTCTTTTTTTTTCATCTATGGTACAGATTGTTTTATTTCAAGACTAGCCACAAGAGGGAGCAGAGGATTAACTTTTTAAAGTATTATTTCAGCATTAATCTCAAAATAGAGCAAAAAAAAATCAATTTCCAAAAAATGGAAGGAATCCAAATATTGTCAAAAAATAAAGCCCTGCATAAACCAAATTTTATAAATAAATAAATGAATTTTAAATAACATTTCAATTTTTTTAAAAAAATAAGTTCTTTAATTTTTAGAATTATTAAAATCTTTAAAAGAAAAATGGAATCCAGACTAAAATAATAGATCAATTTATTGTCTTAAATTAAAATCCTTCATAAACCTTTATTAAAAAATATTTAAAATTTTATTTTTTAAGAAAATAAATTCTATCTCTTTTAGATCAGGGGTCCCCAACCCCTAGTCCGTGGACCAGTACCGGGCCGTGGCATGCCAGCAACTGGTCTTCACAAACAAGCAAAGCCCCATCCATGGGATGCAGGCAGCACACAAAACCACGCACCCTCCAGTCCGTGGAAAAATCTCTCTTCATGGAAGCAGTCCCTGGTGCCCAAAAGGTTGGGGACCTCTGCTTTAGATTTTTAAAATCTTTTTAAAAAGAAGAGACCTAAAGGGCACTAAATTATACAGAATTAGACAATATTAGAAATACTACTAAAAACAAGACTCTGCTTTGGAACTGCTCAAAATAATTGAAAACTTACTATTTTATATATATCCTTTTACTATAACTAGGAGCTGAGAGACATTTTTATTTGATTTCTTTTTTTAAAAATTCTAAATCTTTAACATTTTAAAAATTTTAAAACAAGGAAAGCACATAAAGGCCACTAAATTATACAGAATTAGAAGTACTGCTAAAAACAAGAAGCTGCTTTGGAACTGCTGAAAGCAATTGAGATCTAGAAAAATACAGACCAATCAGTCTGACATCAATATCTGGGAAAATCCTGGAAAAGATAACCAAGGAGCAGATTTGCAAGCACCTAGAAATGAATAAATTGATTATTAGAAGCCAGCATGGGTTTATTAAAAACAGTTCATGCCAAACAAACCTTATTGCCTTCTTTGACAAAGTGACTAAAGCAGTGGATCAAGGAAATGCTGTAGGCACAGTTTACTTAGACTTCAATAAGATGTTTGACAAATTAGATCATAGCTCACTTCTTGGTAAGATAGAACAATGTGGGATAGTTAGCATTATCACCAAATGGATTCACAACATGCTGACCCAACTGTACTCAAGATGTAATCTTCAATGGAACTACTTCTAAATGGAGGGAGCCATGCAATGGAATACCTCTAGTCTAGACTCTATCGTAGGCCCAGTACTTTTCAACATCTTCATAAATGATTAAGGCAAAGGTATAGAAGGAAACTCTTTCATGGATTACTGCCTTGTCGTGGCGAAGGGGCTTGCATAACTCAATGAAGCTATGAGCTTTGCCATGCAGGGCCACCCAAGACGGACAGGTCACAGCAGAGAGTTCTGAGAAAATGTGATCCACTGGAAAAGGAAATGGCAACCCACTCCAGCATTTTTGCTATGAAAACCCCATGGACAGTACCAAAAGGCAAATAGTGATAGATTTTATCTTCCTGGGCTCCAAGATCACCACAGATGGGGACTGCAGCCAAGAAATTAAAAGATGCTTGCTCCTGGGGAGGAAAGCTATGGCAAATCTAGACAGCATACTAAAAAGCAGAAACATCACCCTGCCAACAAAAGTATATATAGTCAAGGCCATGGTTTTCCCAGTTGCAATGTATGGCTGTGAAAGTTGGACCATAAGAAAGGCTGAGCGCAAAAGAATTGAGGCCTTTGATCTATGGTGCTGGAAAAGACTCCGAGTCCCATGGACTGTAAGGTGATCAAACTGGTCAGTCCTAGAGGAGTGTAAAGATCACCTCACTTTACATCTTAAGAATACAGAACTCTTGGAATATCTTTTCCAACAGGCATATTTAGTAAGAGAAAATGATTGTAGGCGTGCTAGACAGGATCTGAGGAATTCTCTCCCACCCTTCAATGTTTTAAGTGTTTTCAAGCAGCCCCCCACCCCACAGTTCTTCCAGGTGACGATTCTCCTCCTCTCTTTTCCCAGACTCCAGGCGCTGCATTGTCCCCCCCCCTTTTCCCTTACTGCCGGCAAAAGGGAGACTTCAGAGAGGAGTAGGTGAAAGGTTATGGCCATATTGTTATGGTCAGTCCTCTTGGTGAGAATCCACATTCAGTCCCTTTGAAGTTTAATGAAGGAAGTGAGAGCCATAAAACCCCTTTGCTCATTCCCCTTCCCCTTCGTAGTATGACAGAATCCAGAGAGAGCAGAAATGGGATTTTCCATTGTCGATAACTAGAAGTGAAATATAATTTGATTGTGACAAGGAGATCAACCCTGACTGCTCTTTAGAAGGCCAGATGCTGAAGTTGAAACTCATACTTTGGCCACCTAATGAGAAGGAAGGACTCACTGGAGAAGAGCCTAATGCTGGGAAAGATTGAGGGCAATAGAAGAACGGGATGACAGAGAATGAGGTGGCTGGATGGAGTCACTGAAGCAGTAGGCCTGAGCTTAAATGGACACCAGAAGATGGTAGAGGACAGGAAGGCCTGGAGGAACGTTGTCCATGAGGTCGCGATGGGTCGGACATGACTTCACAACTAACAACAACAACAACAATAGAAGGAAAACAGATGAGCAACAGGAAAGCTGGGGAATTGCTAACTGTCTGCTCCTGGTGGCCTGCCATGCGGTTGGAGGGGTGGGGGGGGAGGAAGATTGCTGGCATTCCTTGCATGCTTTCGCTTTTGCTGTAGCTGCTTGGGAATTAGGGACGTGGATTGTTTTCAGAGATGAAGCGGACTCCTTCCCAGCCAGTTCCAGCCTGGTTCTAAAGCCGTCTTGCCCTGAGGGTGACCTGTTATCTACTCAGCATCTCAGCATCCTCAAAACAACCCTATGGCATCACATTGGCTGCTAGTGGACTAGTTAAGGGGGCTGGGTTTAAGAGAAGTGAAAGAATTGCTTTATGCTTTGTGTGGGACTTTCAGATTCTGCCTGACTTTTCTGCAGCCACTTTCTCTTAGTAAATTTTTTTTTGATTAACCTCAATGGAGTCAAGAGGCGCAGAACAGAGGGGGCCTGCCAGGGCTAACGCCCCAGGGGGGTTGGCACAGCGAGACTGAAAACCCCATCCCTTGGTATGAAATTTAGTGAAGACCCCCAACAGTTGGGATTCTTCCTGGCCCATGTGTTGACTTACATGCAAGGTTATGGGTCAGAGATCCCCACCAAGGGTGCCAAAGTGAGTCTCACCCCTGGCACTGGAAGGGGCTGCAGCCCATTGGATGGTGATGCTCCACAACATAAATGCACCTGAGCTGAGAAACTTCGCTTCATGACAGTATTCCACTTTCAGTTTGAGGATTGCTTACCTGACTGCAATTCGAGGGACCACATCAAGACTGTGAGGCAAGGCTGCCGAGCAGTGGCAGAATACAGCAAGGAATTTCGTGACGTAGCAGGCCAACAACAACTGGCCAGAGGATATCCTCCTTAACTGTTTCAAGGATGGATTGAACGATGTCATATATAACACCTGCATCTTGAGTGGAGCCCCTGCATTTCTCCACTATTGGTACATCCTAGCTGAGGAGGTAGAAATCAATCAGGCATGCAACAAGTATCATGTGGCAAGGCCATGGGAGGTGACCAAGATGCAAGGTCTGCAGACTCGCTCCACTGCCTGCTTCATATGTGGCCAAGAAGGGCACAGGGCAGCTGGGTGCAAAACCAGTTGCCTGACCAAGAAAATGAAACCCATCTCTACAGGAAAGACCACTAAAACATTACCACAGGTTAGAGAAACTGCTGAAGGGAGTGGAGGTTGTTGAGTTCACCCTGTCACCAAAATGGCCTGAGGGAACTCCGATCCCACCGACCGATGGCCAGGAGCTAACTGACTCTGATGATGATCCCCTGGTAAGTGGCCCGATCAAACCTGTAACTATCCCCATAGAACTAAGCTTTCAAGCTTTGGGGCTAAAGGCTAACTTAAGGGGCCCATTAGACTCAGGCTCCACCAGGTGCCTAGTTAATCGAGTACTGGTCGAGAAACTGGGAATCTGGCTGAGATGGCTAAAAGTCTTGATCGCTTTTTGCCAGCTAGATGTTTCAGTAGCAGGGGGCATCTGGGCAACATTCATCACAGGGGCTATAGAAATGTGAATGGGGTCCATTTAGAAACTCTGAGCTTTATAGTGTCACCTGGGATGGAGCAGCCCCTGGTGTAGGGATGCTTGGCTAAAGAAATGGAACCCCTATGTGAATTGGAGGAGGGGACTGCTAAAAATCTGAACAGGTTGCCCTCCCCGGGAGAGAGAAAAGAATCCAGAAGGCAACACTCCCGTGGTAGAAATTAGGGGTGGCCACACGGGAAGAACCTCCCAACCATACCTAAGGAGTATTGGGACTTGAGAGAGTATTGCTAACTGAGATAGGGGTTCAATGATAAGGGGTCAGGTGAACTCCTTCCCCACCCATCTATGGACTGTGTTATAGAAATCCTGCTGGGGGCTAAACCTCCAAAACCAAAACTGTATTCTATGACTGCATGGGACCTGGAAAAACTGTGGCTCTTTATGACAAGAATCTTGTCTGAGGCTTCATCCAGCCAGCACGATCACAGGTAGTGGCCCCTCCTCTGCTTCAAGAAAAGATGGGTCCCTTTGTCTGTGCGTAGACTATAGAGGGCTTAATGCAGTTTGTGTGGAGAATGTCTACCCCTTACCCCAATGAAGGACATGTTAGCCCACTTGGCTAAGGGCAAGATAATCACTAAGCTGGATTTATGGGAAGCTTACTACTGTGTGAGGATCAGGGATGGGATGAATGGAAGACCAGTTTCAACTGCCTGCTGGGCTGATTCCAATTCAAAGTCCTCCCATTTGGGCTACAGGATGCCCCTGCCGTGTTCATGCAATTAATCAATGAGGTTCTACATGAGCACTTATATAAGGGGGTACTTAGATGACATTTTGATTTACACTGAAATGAAATTGGAGCATGTGAAGCTGGTGAGGGCAGTCCTTCAGAAACTACAAGCTGCCAAGCTGTATGCCAAACTCTCTAAATGCAAATTCCACCAAGGAAAAATAAATTACCTGGGCTACAGTATTTCATGTGAGTGAATTGAAATGGACACTCATAACGTCAAAGCAGTGTTGGAGTAGGTTGCATCCAGAACCAGGAAGCAACTGCAAAGTTTCCTGGGCTTTGCTAACTTTTACCAGCAATTCATCCCATCATTCACCCAAATAGCCCTCCCCGTTATGAACCTGTAAAAGACAAAAGGGGAAAACAAACCCAAGCCCAGTCAGCCTCTAAAATGGACAATGGAATGCCAAGCGGCATTCAAGAAGCTCACATGATTGTTTGCAGCTGAACCAGTTCTAAAGCACCCTGACCCAAGGACTCCATTTGTCATTCAAGCGATGTAGCTGTGGGGCTATACTATTACAGAAAAATGAGATTGGCCAGCTACAACTGTGTGCTTACACCTGTAGAAAACTAACAGAGACTGTACAAAGATGGGCCGTGTGGGAAAAAGAGGCTTACGCAGTACACTGGGTGATCTTGTCTTGGAGGTACTTCCTGAAAGGAAGCAAAATACCTTTCAAAGTATGAACTGATCACAAAAATCTAGAGGCATTAAAAACCCCACAGAAACTGTCTCCAAAACTAATAACTATTTCAACTTCACGTTGTGTCATCTCCCCGGGGGAGGGGACATTCTAGTCAATGTGCTACTCCACATGCATCAATACAACTGCTCTAAAGCAGAAATAGTCAAACCAGTGCTCCCACCCCACCAGTTAGCTGGCCAAGTGACCACCTGAGTGCAGGTAAAGGAGAGATGTCCCATAGACAACAAAATGACCACAGCTCTTAAGGCCACACTAAAGGATGACACATAGTTTCAAAATTACGTGAACAACTGCTAAATCCAGGATGGGCTGGCTTGCATAGGGGTTAGCTCTATGTACTGGAGAGTCTATGATTGATGGTTTTGGAGAAAAGCCATGATTTCAAAGTGTTGGGACACTTTGGTTTTGTAAAAACTTTATACCTGATAAAAGGACAGGTGTAAAGATTGGTGGCCATCCCTCAAAAAGGAAATTGAGAGCTATGTAGCAAGGTGCCCTGTTGTGCCTCAGCCAAACAACAACAAGGGAAAACTCCGGGACTCCTTCAGATTATAGCTGAGCTATCAACACCCCTGTGGCATAGATGGAATCAAATTATTTTTATATTATATTTACTGATTACACGGGGCATCTCAATGCATCATTTCAGACAGAGGGATGCAAATCACTTCTACATTTTGGTAGGTCTTCCTTAAGGTCAATTTATTTTCCAAAGCACCAGAAGGCAAGACAAGAAATGACAGATGGAAACTAATGAAGGAGAGAAGCAGCCTGGAATGAAGAAGAAACTTCCTAACAATGAGGACAATTAACCAGTGGAACAGCTTGCCTTCAGACATTGTGGGTGCTTCATCACTCAAGGTTTTTAAGAAGAGATTGGACAGCCACCTGTCTGAAATGGTATAGTGTCTCCTCCTTGAGCAGGGAACTGGACTAGAAAACCTCCAAGGTCCCCTCCAGCTCTATTCTGATTCTGAACCTACATGGGACTGATCAGGGGCTTAGTTCCAATCAAATGAATTGGGGCTATGAACAGGTGAACTCAGAATTGGACAGTACCTCAGATGCTTTATTAATTATCAGAAGGATGATTGGACTGACTTGCTGCCTTTTGCAGAAGTGGCATACAACAATTCTATACATAGTAGCACAGGATTTACTCCTTTCAGGGTGGCTACAGGTCAGGAATTAAGTCTATACCTGGACTACCTCTAAATCAGTGGTTCTGAACCTTTTTGAATGAATAGTCCCCTTGAGCCAATGAGGAAATTTTCATCCTCCCCCTCCCCCAACATAATCTCTCAATCACAACATAGGAAATAAAATGCAAACATTTTTTTGTTTTCTTTAAAATTGATGCAAATAATTTATTTCCAGTCTTTCCCCCATATCTCAACTGTGTGAAAAATTTTGGTGCCACCAATCACTTTATTCCCAAACTTCGCGATACATGTATTTCATTTATTCAAGACACTTAAATGTAATGACCACTGAAAACAAAATACTGGAAGCCGCAAAACCCTTTTGACATCTAAAATGAAGATAACACTGCATATATCCTTTTTTACCTTTAATATATATTTGTGTGTGTGTGTGTGTGTGTAGGTCTTTGGTTCTTCGGGTTTTCTCCCACGTAGAATTGCTGCTAGAAGCACGAAGCCGAAAGCACCAGCCTGAAGATGACGAATGGGACTTCATCGAAACGTCGCCAAGACACTTCAAATTCTACGTCGGAGAATACCCGAAGAACCAAAGACCTACATACAAACACCCGCGAAAACCTCAGAAAACAAATATCATACCTCTACGGGGAGGAAATCCACCATCTGACCAGGGAGGAGGAAATCCACCATCTACGGGGAGGAAATCCACCATCTGACCGGTACCTATGAAAAACTCGAAGTCCAAAGAGCTTCCATTTTATGTGACCTCGTATTCCTACGCAACTGCCGAGATCAAAATTTAATCCCCACATGCTTCCAATTGAAATTCCACTCCAACTCAGCAGCCACCAAACGCATCCTGAAAAGAACAGAATTGGCCCTAATCAGAAATGAACTTCACACAAAAAGATTCCTCCTAGACCGAATCAACAAAGATCTCCTCACACTTCACGTCAAACTCAACAAGATCCACCCCGCACTTTGGGACAAATCCAAACAACTTGCCGTCTGGAGAGCCGAAACACAGACACACCTCAAGACAGACACACACACCAACAAACTCCGAAGACTACAAGAACACCAGAAACAAACCCCTCCTCCCTCACAGCCACACATGAAACAAACAGTGCATAACATCTCAGATAGGATCCTCACCAAACCCGAAACCAATGTCCTTTCCAAAGGATTCAACTTTGCAGTCGCTCTCAAACCCATCCCCACTGAAACCATTATATGCGGAGTTGAAACCAGCATGACCAAAATCAACCCCGACGACGCTAACAGAATCAGACTCGAAATCACCAACATACTCTGCACCAGCAAGCCACCCAAAAGCAACTTACCCAAAGAGGAGCAGACAGCACTACTTAACCTGAAACAAGACACCAGCATAATAATCCTACCAGCAGACAAGGGCAACGCCACGGTGGTCATGAATACATCTGACTACCAAACCAAATTAACCAACCTACTCCAAGACTCCACATAGAAACCCCTAAACACAGATCCCACCACCTACCTGGAAAAAACCACTAGATCCAAAATAAAAGCCTCCCCCATTAGCGAAGAGATCCAGCAAAGAATCATTCCCAGAGAGAAATCATCCAGATGCCCTAAGCTCTATGGTCTCCCCAAGATACACAAAGAAGGAACCCCACTTAGACCCATAGTCAGCTCCATAGTCAGCTCCATAGGCTCAGCTCTACAAAATCTAGCCAAATTTCTCGCCAAACAACTGCAGAATCCATCACCTCACACGTAACAAACTCATTCCAGTTCATAGAGATCATAAAGAAACAAAACTTACAGCCCAGCGACCTACTCGTTAGCTTCGATGTCATATCCCTCTTCACCCAAGTGCCAATCAAAGAAGCCTTAACAGCTATCCAAAACAAATATAACCCCCCCAAACACATCCTAGATCTGACCAACCACTGTCTATCCAACACATACTTCATCTATAACGAACAAAAATACAAACAAATAGAAGGAGCACCCATGGGATCACCCCTCTCACCTGTCATTGCAAACCTCTACATGGAACACTTTGAAACCCAAGCTCTAGAAAAATCTGACCACAGACCCAAACTCTGGCTCAGATACGTAGATGACACCTTCGTAATCTGGCCACATGGGAAAGAAAAACTGGACAACTTCCTCACACACCTCAACAGCCTACACCCCAAAATACAGTTCACCATGGAAACAGAAACTAATAACCAACGTCTCTTCCTGGATGTCTTAGTCTACAAGAAATCCAATGGCTCCCTAGGACACACCATCTACCAGAAGAAAACACACACAAACCGCTATCTGCACGCACTCTCACACCACCACCCAGCACAGATCAACTCCGTAGCCAAGACACTCATCTCAAGAACCAAATGCCTAGCTGACAAACAACACCTAAAAACCGAACTACACACTCTCACTACTGTACTAACATCCAACGGATTCCAAAGAAATAAGATTTCCAACTTAATCCAAAAAGAAACTCCCACTAAAATCCAAGACAGAGAACAAGAAAATGGCAAAGCCCTCCTCCCATACATAAAAGGCACCACAGACAGGATCAGCAAGATCCTTCACAAACATAATATCAAAACAGCATTCTGCACAAACAGAAAAATATCCACCATCCTAAGAAACCCTAAAGACAAAATTGAATTAGAAAATCAAGGAGTATATGAAATCCCATGTACTGCCTTCCCCACCACATACATTGGACAAACCAACAGAAGAATAAGTGCACGCATTGAAGAACACAAAAACTCAGTCAAAAAAGAGGAACCAACTTCTTCCCTGGTCCAACACCTTAAAACCACAGGACATAAAATTGATTTCAAAAAGACCAGAACTATCGCCAAAACTGAACACTTTAATAACAGAATAATCAGAGAAGCCATCGAGATAGAAAAACGCCCACACAGCTTGAACAAACGAGATGATACCTCCCACCTACCAGCCATTTGGAAACCCGCCCTTATTGACAAACGACTCCATAACACAAAGAATGACACCAGACCTACACTCACGAAAACCACACAGGATGGCTCCACCACACATCAACGCAAAAAGCAAACCCAAACCCAGGATGATGAGGCACGACCACAAACCAGAAGCCAGACCACAGCTGCATCATTAACCACCTTAAACCCCTCCAATCCATACATGAAGAAAACTGACACCCTCCATGAAGATGAGGCACAACCACGAACGCGAAGCCAACAGCTATGCAGCTCACATCTCTAATCCTCCTGCAACTCAGACTAACCTGAGCACAACAAAGCCCCCACCCAAACAGAGCATTCCCCCAGCCAATCAGAGCACAGCCAACCCCCTAACCAATCAGAACACACCTCCACCCAATCAGAACATAGCCGAGCTCCCAGCCAATCAGTTCAAACCCCTACTGGCATTTAAAAGGAAGAAACAGCTACGGTCACACATTGCTCCTAGAAGCACGAAGCCGAAAGCATTAGCCTGAAGATGACGAATGAGACTTCGTCGAAACGTCGCCAAGACACTTCAAATTCTACGTGATAACACTGCATATATCCTTTTTTACCTTTATTTTATATATATATATATATATATATATATATATATATATATATATATATATATATATATATATATATATATATATATATATATATATATATATATATATATATATATATATATATATATATAATAAAGGTAAAAAAGGATATATGCAGTGTTATCTTCATTTTAGATGTCAAAAGGGTCTTTCTACCTCCCTCCCTCTTTCTGCCCTTGGTCTGCCAGTCTTCTTCCCCCACTCAGTGTGTGTGTGTGTGTGAGAGAGAGAGGGGGGAGAGGCACTTGTGCTTCCACCTCTCCTCTCTCTCTCTCTCTCTTTCCCCTCTCCCTCTCCCTTTCTTTCCTCTCCCTCCCTCCCCCTTCTTTCTCCAGGTGAGGAGAGAGATAGAGAGATAGAACGAAAGGCAGACGGTGCCGAAGGGGTGGGGAGGGGGGCTGGAGGCAGCAAAAGACCCCTGTTGCTGTTGGAGGCACCCAACTCCACTTCCTGCCAGGCCTGTGGGGACGCCCCAGCTCACGGTCATGTTGGCAGGCTGTCCCACATGCTGCTGGTGTCCCTGGACTCAGGTCAGGGCCACGGGGCATCTGCGGAATGGTCTGTCTGTCGGCTGTATCGCCAAGCCTTCCCTCGCACCGCCAGCATCCCCGGGCTCAAGTCGGGGCCACGGGGCATCTGCGGAATGCCCCACCCATCGGCTGCATCACCAAGCCTCCTCTCGCACCGCTGGGGTCCCTGGGCTTGAGTCGTGGGGCATTCACGGAATGCCCTCCCATTAGCTGCATCACCAAACATTCTCCCGCACCGCCGGCGTCCTCGGTTGGAACTGGGACAATGATCTGCTTCCCACCAGGACCAGCACTGAAGCCTCCCATGCTGCCAGTAGGTCCATCATGCTGGAGGAGCTGGGGCTGCTCCGTACCGCGTGGTCTCCCAGCGATCCATGACCCACCAGCGTCGCACAGGGAGCAATGCCTCTGCCAGCCGCTGCCCCAGCTGGGACTGCCGCCCGGGAGGCAGCAGGAGGAAGAAGGGGAGGAGGAGGAGGGCAAGGAAACCGGCCCCAGGAGGAGGCACTCCAATGGGTCCAGCCGGGGCTCTTCTGCTGCTGTTTGGAAAATGCCTCCCTTCTCCTTTTCTCTCCCCCCATCTTCTGCTCACCTCACATTCTTCGCTGACAAAGCAGCCAGAATTCCGGTGCGCCTTCCCGGCCAGCTGGGCCAACAGTTCCGTAGCTGGAGATCACAGGGGCTGCTCTCCCTTGGGGTCGTGGCTTGCGGGAAGGCTGGCCCACTCAGCTGAGGCTCTGGCGGGCTGCTCCCAGCAGGGATCCTGGGGCTTCACCACGGGGTTCCCCGGCCACATGCACCTCAGACAGGGCCAGCCAGGGAAAGGGACTTCCTGGCCGCGCTTCTCCAAGGGGGGAGAATCAGGAGCCCTGTGAGGGGGCAAATCCACATGAGAGAGAGAGGCACAAGTGCTTGTCTCTGTCTCTCTCTGCAAATGGCGGAGGAAGCTCGGAGCTGCAGGGGAAGGCTCAAAAGTGTCCCCAAAACTTCTCGCTCCATCACCCCCATATTGCCCCCTTTTCGTTCCTTCGCCCCCGCATTGCCCCTTTTTGTTCCATCGCCCCCCTGAAAAACAAAATCGCCCCCTGGGGGGCCAATATCGCCCAGGTTCAGAACTACTGCTCTAAATGACCCTCCACTACCATCATTAAAAGAATGAGTCTCCCAATTAGGAAATACATGGCCAATTGTGAGAAAAGCCATTGCAGACAGCTGGGAGGCTTACAAAACTCAGGCTGACAAGAAATGCATGGAACCCAAACTGTTCAACATTGGTGATCATGTCTACCTCTCTACCCATTATCTTCAGTCTCTACAACCTTTGAAGAAATTAGGACCCAAGTTTGTGGGTCACCTTTTCATCAAACATATTATAAACCCTGTGACAGTAGAGTTGAAATTGTCAAAATCCCTTTTTCGAGTATATCCCATGTTCCATTGTATTCTATTAAAACCTGAGGTTATTTTCCCCCCTAGGCCAAGCCTTTCACCACCTCCTGAGCTACTAATGGTTGAGGGGAGCAACATTTTTAAGTTTGAGATATCTTAGATTCCTGCAGGGCAACTCCGATATCTAGTAGTTCTCCAAAGCTCAGAATGAATGTGTGAATCACTGCCATGTTAGAGCCCCTAGGCTTGTGATAAACCTGTTGTGGAATAATGAGACAGGAGCCAGCTCTTCTGGAGAAGGAAAGGTTTATTGCGCAGGTTCAGCAAGCAAAGGGTCTGAACCCCAAAGGGTGGTTTTCACAACATATTTATAGTCAATAATACGTATACATTTCCTGATCACATCATGACCATTAGATGTTCTGTTTATGGTTACATGACATACTTCCCTAAATGTATGCATGTGGACAATGCATGTGAACAGTTTCCAGACAGCATGCAGCAGTCATTGATCACGCTGGTAGTCAAAACATGGCATACCTACCATAACCCCTGATACAACAAAGCTATAAATCCTGACCCAGCAAAGCTAAAATAGAAAGCTGACTTAGACTTATCTCGTGAGA
The DNA here is from genome assembly GCA_034064705.1 of Bothrops alternatus. Taxonomy (NCBI): domain Eukaryota; kingdom Metazoa; phylum Chordata; class Lepidosauria; order Squamata; family Viperidae; genus Bothrops; species Bothrops alternatus. Next base: position 11,246,192 of record JARGCV010000103.1, on the reverse strand, counting down.
CAGGAAGCCTTCTTCTAGACCCAGGCATCCATCCCAACCTTTTCTCACCATATTTCTTTCTTAGCTATAAACAGTTAGTTTAGCTTGTTAGTCTGTTGTTTGTCCACTTTATTCCCCCCTTTTGAGACTTATCTCACTTAGTGACGATTAGTCTCAATGTACAACCACGTACTCACCGACTTCTGGATCAGCAGTACTGATTGTGTTTGGATTAAACTCCCATAAGGCCAGCACCTGGGCTGTCGCCGTCCGCTCAGCCAATATGGACATTCGTTTTGGTAATGTGATGTTAGTCATTAATGAGCATACACATTGCATACAACAACATCCAATAATAAGAAAAGCTATAAAAATTATAATATATTGCATAATACTGCCAATCAAACCCAGAGGAAGCCATGACCACAAATTGTCCCACCAGCTGCCCAGAGAGTCAATTTGTAAGTCTGATGCCAAGCCATCAAGAACCTTAACTTGTCTGTTGATAACTTGGGATTGATCTGTCAAATTAAAACAACACATTCCCTCAAATGATTCACACCCCAGATGCTGGCGGAGCAAAAGATAGTCAATAGCTGCCTGATTTTGCAGAACAGCTTTACGAAGCTCCACCAATTCCTGATTAATAGCCGATAATGCCACAGAGGTTGCATTTATGGTTTTTGCCAAATTACAGGCAATAGAATTCACATTAATGTGTGCCCGTATTGCCAGTGCGGGAACACCCACCAAGGATACCCCCAATGCATTGTACTCAGCTGCATTTAAAAGGCTTCAGGAAGGATCACAGCTCTCATCTAAGACCTCCCTCTTGGGCTGGGTACTATTTGACTCAATAAAAAGGGATTGATCCGGCAAAAAGGCAGTTAATCTACTAAGACAACAATAGGTTTCACTCAAGTTAGCAGGAATATAATTTTCCACATGTGAAGAACCATCCTTGGGGTAACCATATGTTGGCAAAGCTGAAAGATACAGTTTGATAAGATGTGCAATTTAACTTGTCATGGCTCATTTTCAAACAATGGGGCTTGGGTTGTGCAGTAGATTGATCACATCCACTGATATGGGCACATTGTAACCCGTCTGGAACTGCCACAATAGGTGTGTGTAAGGCTAGAGCATCATCGGGCAAATGCTTAGCGATATGCCCCCAGTGGTATAAAGTTTCATATCCTATATTATTTCCCATTACATACTTACGCAAATCAGTATAATTCTTTGCCACAGTGGCTGAAACACATACTGGTATTAAACATGTAGATAATACGTTTTCCATGTCATATGCTTCAGAAAGGCAAAAGTTTGAAGTGTTAGCTACCTTGGCCAACTGCACCCACAGGTTATATTGCATCCTAGACTCCAATGGATGGGACCTTTTTGTTCTCTTATGTTGGGGTCGTTGCCGTCGTGGTTTCTGAAGAGTCATTCCAAATTCCACTGGGCCTACAAATATTACACAAGTCCCCTTCCATCCCGGTTTTAACTGCGAGACTAGGGTGACTCGCTCCCAACCCCAAAATAAAGGCGGTCCACAATCCAATGTCACTATGGGTAAAGGCTTTTTGTGAGGTGCTTTTATACATATGCCTTTTCTTAGGACATATCCAGCATATTGACAGGCATCAGGATTTGAGGGCTTTCTAACAAGACAAGCTTCCCTAACTATTTTCTCAAAAACATTTGGATACAAACAGGGGTGGGGAAGAACCCCATTCCAACAATCTGGAATAAAACCAAGTGGGGGATTGCCATCACATTCACGATTTCCTATGGCATATGACTGAACAATAGTGGGAGGTTCCTCTGGTCGGCTCCATTGTCCTGCATTAAAAACACAAACATTATTACACGCCACTATAATACTACATAGAAATAATATTAATACTTTCATCCTTTCTTCTCCCGTGCGTAGAAAGCCAGCTTCCGGAGTGGCTTAGCAGGGGTCTTCACTACTGTACGTAGAGGGTCCTGTTACCGGTAAGGCCCCAGTAGAGTAGCTGTTGTTCTTCCACAATTCACCTTTAATGCTACAACATCTGATTCTATAAACAACAAAATAATTATTACATACGTTTGAAAGTCAGTTTTGTGGGACTCCCTGGATTCCCAGACACCGTCCACAAAGGGTCAGCTGCTTTTACCCTAGTCCAATGAATCCAAGATTTTGATTCTGCAATTTTTACAGCTAAAGGAGAGGCCATTATTACTTCATAGGGTCCTTTCCAACGTCCTTCTAGCTGCTCCTTCTTCCAATATTTAACCCACACTTTATCTCCTGGTTTGAATGGATGACACCTTGTCACCAATTTAGGTGGTGCTTGTTCAATGACATAATTCCTCAATGTTTCCACTTGCTTGTTGAGCTCCTGCACCATTTCCAGAGCCCATATTCCCCCTTTATGCCCCAAGTCAGGCCATCCGGCCAGATTTCGTTTAACCAAAGTGGGGGGTCTACCAAACATCAATTCGTATGGGGAAAGCTTACACTGGTAGCGAGGCGCACATCTCACCGCATACAATGCTAGGGGCAAAGCATCTGGCCATTTCAGATGACTTTCAGTACAAATCTTAGTAATTTTCTCTTTCAGAGTGCGATTCATTCTCTCCACATTAGCACCTGACTGAGGATGGAAAGCACTGTGAAATCTCCATTTAGATCCTACCGCTTTAGCGATAGCCTGGTTGACTTGGTGAACAAATTCTGGGCCATTATCAGATGAAATAAATGAAGGGCTTCCAAACCGGGGAATTAACTCCTTCAACAGTAATCTAGCAACCTCCCGTGCTTGCTTGGTCTTGGTTGGAAAGGCTTCTGGCCACCCTGTATATATATCCACAAAGACCAACAAAGCCTTATACAATCCACATCTTGGCATATCTGTAAAGTCAACCATAACAGAGTCCATAGGAAAATAGGATACTGGTATTGTTCCATGAGGTAAGGCAGGACCCTGCCGGGGGTTAACTTTTGCACAAGTAGTACATTGCAAAGCAACCCTGGCAGCAATGCCCGCCAAACCATCTACAAAATATTCCCTTCCTATGGCTTCTGCTAAGCTTGTCTTCCCCATGTGAGTAGCATCATGGGATGCCTGAATCAGCGCCCACGCTGAGGATTGCGGAACAAAAACTTGCTTGTCAGGCAGGATGTACCACCCATCTTGCAAAGTTGCCTTGAGATCTATCACTGCTTTTGTACATTCTTGCCGGGAATAGGAGGGTCTAATCTCTGGAGGCAAGACCCCCATATCCATAGCAACATGTATACTTAAATCTGGAGTTGGCCCTTCCCTTTTGGCAGCACATCTTGCTTCCCAATCTGCTCTTCGATTGCCTTGTGCCACTTTGTCCATTCCCTTTTGATGTCCCTTACAATGCATAACTGAGACTTGAGCTGGTTTGTGAACAGCATCTAGCAGGCGCTGTATCAGATGTCCATGTTGTATATATTTTCCTGAAGAATCCATAAATCCCCTTTCTTTGTATACTGCACCATGAGCATGTAGTGTTAAGAAGGCATATCTACTATCAGTCCAAACATTCAAGGTTTCTCCTTCCGCTCTTTCCAAGGCCCTAAGGAGTGCCCACAACTCAGCCACCTGAGCACTGTACCCAGGTCCAAGTGGACCACTCTCAACTACTGTATCATCATCTACTATGGCATATCCTGCAACCCTTAGTCCCTCATGTATATAACTGGATCCATCTGTATACCAGTTGAGATTTGCCTTAGAGAGAGGTATATCAGATAGGTCTGGCCGACTAGAATAGACGCTCTCTAACACTTGTAGACAATCATGTTCTGTTTCAACTTCAGCTGGCAGTAAAGTAGCTGGATTTAGTCGATTGGAAACCACCAATCTCACATGTGGGTTTTCTATCATCATTGCTTGGTATTTAAAAAGTCTTTGGCTACTAATCCACAAATGCCCTTTATTATCCAAGATAGACTGTACTGCATGAGGGGTATGAACATTTATGGGACAAGAGAAGGTCAACTTATTACAATCCTGTAAAAGGACTGCTATAGCAGCAAGGACCTTCAAGCAGTGCGGCCACCCCTGTGCCACCCCGTCCAATTGTTTAGACAAATATGCCACAGGTCTTTGCCATTGCCCCAGTTGTTGAGTTAATACCCCTAAGGCAGTATTTCTCCTGGTATCCACATACAAATTAAAGGGTTTTTCCAAGTCGGGTAATGCCAGGGCGGAAGCAGAAACAAGAGCTTGCTTGACTTCCCTAAACGCCTTTATTTGTTCTCCTGTCCAAACGAAAGGCTTACTATCACCCCCCTTTGTAGCTGAATACAGAGGAGCGGCTAACAATGCATAACTTGGTATCCAAATGCGGCAGAAACCAGACAGCCCCAAAAATCCCCTCAGCTGCCTTCTGTCTGCAGGCTCTGCAATTTCCAGCACTGCTTGTTTTCTTTCCCATCCTAGAGATCTTTGGCCTCGCTTTATGTCATATCCTAGGTATCTCACCTGCTGTTGCACCAACTGTGCCTTTTTCCTGGATACCCTGTATCCACAATTTAAAAGCAAATGCAAAAGAGCTTCTGTATTATCCCAGCAGGTTTCTTCTGTTCTCCCTGTTACTAAAACATCATCTACATACTGCAAGATAGTATCCCCCTTCTGTCGTGGCACAAAACACTCCAAATCTTTTCCCAAGGCACTCCCAAAAAGAGTGGGTGAGTTCTTAAAACCTTGGGGCAATCTTGTCCATGTATATTGTGACTTCTGCCCCGTTGTGGGATTCTCCCATTCAAAAGCAAACAGTGGCTGGCTGATCTGGTGCACAGGAATTGTAAAAAATGCATCCTTCAAATCCACAACTGAAAACCATCCTGCTGTAGGTGGAATCAAACTCAATAATGTGTACGGATTTGGCACTACTGGATGAATTGTCACTGTCACAGAATTAACAATTCTCAAATCTTGCACTGGCCTAAAGGTCCCATCCTGCTTCTTTATAGGCAATATGGGAGTATTCCAAGGTGACTGAATAGGTACCAAAATTCCTGCCCTCAAATACCTTTGAATGCTTTCATACACAGCAGCTATAGCTTCATTAGAGCACGATCTCTGGCGTATGTGCACAGGCGTTGCTAAAGGCTTTACTTCCACAATCACAGGAGGGTGATGGGCTGCAAACCCAGGAGGGTTATCCTCAGCCCACAATCCTGGCACATTGAACTTTTTCCACTTGCCCTCTGTAGGATTGTCCAAATCAGATCTAGAAACCATAAGTCTCCAAATAGTCTCTGGGTGATGTTTTATCTGGATCTTTTGTTGACCCTCATCAAAAGATATGGTTGCACCTAACTCGTTAAGCACATCTCTCCCCATGAGGGGTATTGGGCATTCGGGAATGTACAGAAATTCATGTTGGATCTCAGTTCCCTTAAACTCACATATCACAGGCTTAAGGACCTGACGTCCCAACACATGTCCTGACACTCCCTGAATCTGTATTCGATGCGGTCCTGGTTGAGCAATCTGACTATTCACAACTGATCTCCCTGCTCCTGTATCTACTAGGAATGTTGTTTGTTGACCCCCAATATTCATGGTTACCAATGGCTCAGGGGGGGCCACCTCCAAGCCTGGTCCTCGTCAATCTGTCCATCCTGTGCCAGCCAATCCAATTCCTTCTGTCTCTCTTCCCATACCTCCTCTATTTCCCCCAAATCCTCGTCCCCTGAAGGGCACTCTAGTCACCACTCCTCTCCCCAATCCACCTCGTCCAAATCCTCCTCTGCCTCTCCAACCTCTTCCTCTCATCGCCCCTCTCGGGCACTCTCTTTGCCAATGACCTTCCTCTCCACAGTTGGCACACTGGTTAGGACCCAACAATGTGCCCCCCTGTAATGCCACAGCCAACAATTCTGCCTTCTTTTGCATCCTTGCATCCTTTTTCTTTTCCTCCACCTTATCTCTATTCACATACACTTTCCTTGCCACCTCCAACAACTCAGAAGTATTCTTTTCTACCGCCCCATCCAGCTTCTGCAACTTCTTTCTAATATCATCATAACTTTGTGTGATAAACCTTTCATTCAACATTCTCACATTATTAGGGTCTCTAGGATCAACTTGAGTGTACATCTCATATGCCTCAATCAATCTTTGCAAATAACTCTCCGGACTTTCATCTGCTCCCTGCATCACTAAACAAGGCTTAGACATATTTACCGGAGGCTTTCCAGCTTTACGAAGAGCTTCTACCACCAGATTCTGATATTCCCGTAACTTGGACAAATCAGCAGGATCCCTAACATCCCAGCCAGGCTCTTTTTCTGGAGCTCTAGCTTCTAACTCAGGCTGTATATTTAGTGCAGCCGGAAATTTGTCTTTTATGCATTGCCTAATAGCAGCCCTCCACTTCTCCTTTTCTGCTGCAGACAACAACGTATTCAACATCTGCTGTACATCCTGCCATGTGGGATTGTGAGTCTGCATAATAGTTTGAACCAGCCATCTCTGCAGGCTTTACTGAAAGGGGACCAAAATGCTGTTTCCAATTTAGCAAGTCAATCGTGGTGAACGGGACATATTGGAATAATGACTGCGTTTGCATTACTCCTTGCTGGTCCATTACTACCTGGTCCACTTGCCTCAAAGGTGCTATAAGGTTTCGCTTGGCTGCCTCTGCCTTTGCCGCTGCTGATCTCGTCACCACCCCAATCGCTTCACTTACTCCCACATTTTCCCTTTCATTTCCCTCACTTTCCTCTGTTGCGAGCGCTGTCTCACCCTCCTCCTTCAAAACTGCCAGCCTTCCACTCGGCCGTTGCCTCACCTCTGGTTGCTGCATACCCTCAGGCACAGCAGCTGCCACAGCTGCTGGTATTGGGGGCAAAGGGGGTGAGCACGGCACATGGGGGGGTCTAAACAGCTCCTCCTCCACTGCTACCCTAACCTCCCTTGTCAGATCAGTTAGTGCAGTCTCGGAAACTGCTACTTTAAGTCCTTTCTTTAGATCTGACAATGCTGTCTCGGAAGCTTTCCCTTCCTTATTTCCTTTAGACGCAACTTGCAACTTTTTATCCTTCTGTTTGACTACACATAAACGAACCATTTCAGCTCGACACTGCAATAAATCATCAGCCCTTGAAGCCACTGCATCCCCCCACTGATCTATATACTGGAACTGATTAGGATATCTCTCCTCGTTTGCTGCTATTAGAGCGGTTAGATCATCAATAACCCTCATGTTAAAAGTTCCTTCCGGGGGCCACCCAACATCCATGAACGGCCAATAAAGTTCACAGAGGACTCTTAATCTATCTCTTGTTACCTTTGGGTAGGGCACTCTATAGTGGGTATGATTAAAATACTGATCAAATCCTTTCATCATGCATTCCTAACAACACTGCTACTGACCTACTGTGCTGGACGTTCCAACAGTCACCAATAGGGAATGCAGTAGCTTAACCACCCACACAACCTAACACGGACTTCCTTAGGAACGACGTCCCAAGTCCAGGGGAGTGATCAGGTCCCCTCTTCTATCTTCAAATGAGATAGGTACTTTCCACTTTTACCATATACTCGCCTGTGGCGTCTTGTCCTGGCCAGGAGATGGTTCAGACCTCCATTCCTTCTCCCAAGGGTTCTTGGACTGGCTATCAGCACCGTCGGCTCTGCTGATAAGCCACAGCTGTCTCCCGGAGGAAGATTCCCCCGTGGCGCCTGGAGAGTGTTCAGCAGAGGCTTCCCAGCAGTGCCGAGGGGGTCAAGCCGTCCTCAGCAAAACATCGCCTCACTCCAATGTCCCATCTGGGGTGCCAGAAACTGTTGTGGAATAATGAGACAGGAGCCAGCTCTTCTGGAGAAGGAAAGGTTTATTGCGCAGGTTCAGCAAGCAAAGGGTCTGAACCCCAAAGGGTGGTTTTCACAACATATTTATAGTCAATAATACGTATACATTTCCTGATCACATCATGACCATTAGATGTTCTGTTTATGGTTACATGACATACTTCCCTAAATGTATGCATGTGGACAATGCATGTGAACAGTTTCCAGACAGCATGCAGCAGTCATTGATCACGCTGGTAGTCAAAACATGGCATACCTACCATAACCCCTGATACAACAAAGCTATAAATCCTGACCCAGCAAAGCTAAAATAGAAAGCTGACTTAGACTTATCTCGTGAGACAGGAAGCCTTCTTCCAGACCCAGGCATCCATCCCAACCTTTTCTCACCATATTTCTTTCTTAGCTATAAACAGTTAGTTTAGCTTGTTAGTCTGTTGTTTGTCCACTTTAAACCTAAATAATATTTCCCTTAATTTCATGATTTTCTTTCTCTCCCTGTTTATTATATAAGTTTCTTTCTGCAGGACTGGTGTAATGTTTTCGGTGGGCAGCATATCAAGTCCACCATGCTGGTGTTCTGCCATTTGGTTGGGGAGGGGAGGAAGGTTGCTGGCATTCTTTGTAGACTTTTGCTTTTGCTGTAGCCATTTCGGAATTAGGGAGATGAAACAGACTCCTTCCCAGCCTGGATCCAATCTATTATCTACCCAGCTCCTCAGTGTTCTCAGAACAACCCTGCAGAATCACATTGGTTGCCGGTGGACTGTTTAGGGGGCTGGGGTTTGGGGAAATGAAAGGATTTATAAGGACCCACTTCAAAACCCCTTCCCGAGAAAGCAGAACTCTTGCAACGGAGTCATCCCAAAAGGAACTTTTATTAGGAGAAGTTGACAGCAGGCATAGAAGGCAGGATCTGAGAGTTTCCCATTCAAATCAATAGGTTAAAGGAACAAAAAGCAAACCCCATCCCAATAGTTCATCCGGTCAGTTCAAACTAGCCAATCCTCAGGTGTTAGGTCCGTGGTGGGAACGGGGTTGATAAGACTCTGTTCCCAAGGCTGTGAAAACATTGTTGGGTCTTCGCACCTCTCCTTCTGCAGCAATGATAAACCAGATGGCCAGAGGAACATTCCTTTCTCACCCCAGACTGGTATCAAGGGGAGATAGTTCAAAGAGCAAGCAGATAGAGGATGTAAAAAGGATAGTGGCAAAGTGAAAGGAAGAATAAACATGTGAAAACCCCAAAGCTTCCCCCCTCCCCTCAGGAATATGACAGAACCCACAGAAAGAATAGAAACAATCCCCCCCAGCAAAGAGACGGGTTCTAACATGCCTCCCCCCCTTAAAAATGAGAAATCCACCTGTAGAGACACAAGAGAAGAGAGAAACACAGGGATTAGTCTGGTTTATCCAGGTACCTCGCATGGAACTTTACTAAGTTAGGGGCCCTAACATGGTGCTTATGGACCCATTCGTTCTGAGAGGAAGGCAAGTGTTTCCAGGTGACCAAATATTGTGTGGATCCATGATATTTCCTAGAGTCTAGAATGTCTTTAATCTCAAAATGCTGCTCTCCTTCCACTATGATTGGGGGAGGAGGAGGGATTGCAGCTGGTCTTAAGGGCAAATTTGGTTTCCATTTTAAGAGGCTACAGTGAAATACTGGATGGGCCGTCTAAGTGTCTTCGGGAGCTCTAATTCTACCGTAACGTGATTGATTATCCTTTTAATGGGGAAAGGTCCTACAAATTTTGATCCTAGTTTTTTAGATGGTTGCAAGTCCTTTAAATATTTAATAGACAGGTAAACTTTTTTCCCCACTTGAAATGGTTTGGGCTCAGTCCTTTTCTTACCTACCTGGAACTTATAAGCTTCCCTAGCCTCATCTAATGCTTTTCTCACAACTGGCCAAGTGTTTTGAAGCTGTGCAATCCATTCCTTCAGGAAGAGGATGGTCGGCTCAGTAGAGGGCAGTTCAGGCATCAGGTTGAAACTTTGTCCTGTCACCAACTGGAACAGAATGTAGCCAATGCTGGAATGGACAGCGTTGTTGTAGCGGCTTCTGCAAACGGGAGTAGCTCAGTCCAATTGTTTTGTTGGTAATTAATAAAGCATCTTAAGTACTTAAGTTCCAGTACTGAGTTTGAACGTTCAGTCCCACTATTCGTTAATGGATGATGACTAGATGACAGCCCCTGAGTGGTCCCCAAAAGGTCTAGGAATGCTTTCCAAAACTCTGAATGAACTGCACCCCCTATCAGATATAATTCGTTGTGGGGTTCCATGCAGTCAGTAAATATGTTGTATGAACAGTTTTGCCAGTGGTTTGGCTATGGGGATTTTTTGGCATGGAATGAAATGCACCTGTTTAGAGAATAAATCAGTTACAACCCAAATTACCATGTTTTCCCCACTATCTGGTAATTCCACAATAAAGCCCATGGAAATCTCCCTTCAGGGTGCCAACAGGGTCCTGAGGTTTTCCCTTGTCCAGTTTAGCTGCTGCACATATTGGGCAACTAGCTACATAGCTCTTAATGTCCTTTTTTACCGATGGCCACCAAAATTGCCATTTTACTAAGTGGAGAGTTTTCATGAAACCAAAGTGACCGGCTGATTTGGAATCATGGCAAAACTGCATGAAGGTTAATCTCTGGCTTTTTGGGATGTAAAGTTTTCCTCCCACCCATGGCAATCTGTCATTCATTGTGCATAGGTTCTTATGGCTTAGAAACCATTCGTCTGTTTCTAATGCATTTCTGAATTCCAGCCCGGCTTGGCTTACTAAAGTCTTTGGGCTTTTGCTTGTTGCCGGGTGGGGACTGGTGCTGGCTGTTTTGATGGCATGAGTGGGTCTGTTATCTCTGTCTTGGTGTTATTGAATTTCGGCAGTCTTGATAAGGCATCTGCTAAAAAATTCTTTCTGCCTGGTAAATGTTTTATGGTGAAATTAAACCAATGGAAATGTTGGGACCATCTAGCCTGCTTAGGAAACAGTTTCCTGGGTGTCTTAAGGGCTTCTAAATTTTTGTGATCAATCTACACCTGGAAAGGGATTTTGTTCACTTCTAGGAAGTGTTGCCAGGTTAGTAGAGCCCATCAAACAGCATAAGCCACCCACCTTTGCTCTGTCTCTGTAAGCTTCCTTGAGGTGTACGCACAAGGTTATAACTTCCCTTCATTATTTTCTTGGAGTAGCACTGCCCCCACCACTACATCACTGGCATCTGCTTAAATCAAAAAAGGTTTCTCTGGATCCAGGTGTTTTAGGACTGGTTCTGCTGAGAATAATCTTTTTAATTTCTCAAAAGTGGCTTGGCATTCTACAGTCCATTTTAACGGATGGCTGGGCTTTGGTTTCCCTTCCCCTTTTGTCTTTGGCAGATTTGTGATGGGCAGTGCGATCTGTGCGAAAGAGGGGATGAATTGGCGATAAAAGTTTGCAAACCCTAGGAAGCTTTGCAATTGCCTTCAGGTGCGGGGCGAAGCCCATTCTAGTGCAGCCCGAACTTTTTCGTGGTCCATCGCTATGCCATTCAATGATATGCAGTACCCAAGTTAATTGATTCTGTCATTATGGAACTTGCACTTGGATAATTTGGCATAGAGGTGAGCCGCCCGCAACTTGGTTAGTACTGCTCTGACCAATTTCACATGTTCCTCCTTTATTTCTGTGATTATAAGGATATTATCCAAGTAGAAAAGCACCCCTTTATAGAGGTGCTCCTGGAGCACTTCATTTATCAATTGCATTAATACTGCTGGTGCTCCCTGGAGCCCAAATGTCAGGACTTTAAATTAGAAACAACCTAAGGGGCAATTGAATGCTGTTTTCCACTCATCCCCCTCTTTAATTCTAACTTGGTAATATGTTTGTCTCAAGTCAAATTTTGACAAAATCTTTCCTTTCACCAAATGTGCCAACATGTCCATCAGAGGGAGGGGGTCGAGATTACTCTCACTCACTGCCTTGAGAGATCTATAATCCACACAGAGATGAGGAGATCCATCTTTGTTCTCGAGGAAAAGCACAGGGGCCACGGTTTTTCATTTCACTGGTTGGATAAAGGCCCTTGCTAGATTTTTCTCTATAAATATCTGTAATTCCTCTAACTCCCTCAGGGTCATGGAGTATAATTTTTGTTTAGGTAACTTTGCCCCAGCAAAATTTCATTAGCACAGTCCGCGGGCTGGGGGGGGGGGAATTCGTCAGACCTCTCTTTGTTGAACACTTTCAGCAGGTCCCGATACTCTGGTATGCCTTCCAGCTCTCCATCGCTCACTGTTGCTACGCTTTCCAGAATTTTAACCCTCCCTTTTTTCTGAGCTATTCCCTTAGGGTTGATGTTACCTTTCAGGAACCTCAGTTCTCCAGTTCTCCAGTCCTCCAGTCCACTTTCAGGTTCCATTTCATTAGCCATGCCATGCCTAATATGAGTGGGCATTCCATCCCAGGGGTTACCATGAATGTTAAAGTCTCTACATGGCTCCCTATGGTAAGCTGGATGGGTAACATGCAAGAGTGGCTGGGATTCCTCTTGCAATGGACCCATCTAATTGACCGAATGAAATCGGCTTCTTCAGCCTCCGCACTGGGATTCCTAGATTTCCCACCAGAGTTGGGCTCATGAGACAGCGAGTGTAGCCGGAGTCTCTTAAAGCCTTTAAAACAACTTTCTCTGGCATTCCAGGGCTAAACAGTTCTACGATTCTGGTGAGGGGTGCGATGGATCCACTTACCAGGGGTTTGCCCTCTGATCTGTCATCCGAGAATTCCAAGGGCTCTCCGGTCCAGGTTGGAGTTCTCCCACATACTTGAATGGGGTTAGGACCTCAACAACTTCCTCACATTTCATGGCTGTTTTTATTTACTTCAGTGGGGGTTTCCCAGGTTTCCCTCCTATGGCACAGTCAGGTTTCCGCACTAGAGTTTTTGTGCAGCCTTCGGTAGTGTGGTTTCCATCCTTTCTATATTTAAAACAGCCGGTTGATCTCGGAGTGTTAGGAATTGGTTTCGCCTGCTTCTGGGGTGCTTCCGCCAGAGATCTTCCCCAGGATCTTCCTATGCGTCATCTTCATGGCCTAGTCGATCTCAGCCTCCTCAGCTAGGATATACCAATCGTGAAGCCAGTCAAGGTCTCCCCTGGGATGCAGGCATAATATAGGTCATCATTAAGTCCATCTTTGAAATGGCCCACCAAGACTTCCTCTGGCCAATTAAGTCGGCTAGCTGGGGCTTGGAAGTCCTCCATATATTCGGCCATGGGGCGTCGACCCTGCTGGACAGTCTTGATGCGTTCTCTGGACTTTCGATCAGCCAAAGGATCCTCAAAGTGTCTCCTGAGAGCTGCCATAATGTGATTAAAATTCTGCAACTCCGGGGCATCTGCATCATGGAGGTTTACCATCTACTCAGCTGCTGCCCCTTCTAGTGCCATTGTTATGATTCTCATGCGCCCATGGTCACTGGGGATGTCTCGACCATACTCCTCCATGTAGCTCGGGACCTGGGCTAAGAAGAACCCCAATTTTTATGGTTCTCCACTGTACTTTACCCCCAGTTGTGGAAACTTCTGATTGGGTCAGTGACTTCTCTTTCTCCTGGGTTGGTGGCTGTCCACATCAGCCAGTGCAGCTCAGGCAGGGGTGGTCGCTGCTATGGTGGCAGTGGCCATTTCTGAAGTGCTGGTGAATGGGCCAGGGTTTACCATCTTGGTTTCTGCGCTGCTCACTCCCTCAGCCAGACTTAGGTTTGCAGTGCCACAACACAGGTCAGCCCTTTCCTCCTTGAGGGAGTAGAAGGCAACTCTCAGCATGTCAATGACTTGCTATAGGAACCGGGTTGAGTTGGCTGATCTTTTGTCCTCGTCCTTGCTCAGATGGAGCAACCTCTCCATCTCCAATTTCCAGCCAGGTTGGTGACTATCCCATTTGAGGGTCACCTTCCTTGCCTTTCACTCGCAATCCTCCTCCTTCCCAATGCCCAATACCCATCCTTCCCTCCTTCCCAATGACCACCTTGGCTTGTCTTGGCTCTTGGTGACCATGACTTTGTCTGAGGAGCTGGAGGAATGTGAGCTGCATCCACTTGGGCCAAACTGGAGGGGAATCCCCCCCATGGCAGCTTATTTCTCCTCTGTGCCTAATTCCAACATCATTTGCGTGGTCCCCATGGTAAGGGTCTTCTTTCTAGGCTGACTGAGTTCTGCAGATCCTGTCTAATGCAAGGATCCACTTCAAAACCCCTTTCTAAGAAAGCAGAACTCTTGGAACAGAATCATCCTAAAAGGAACTTTTATTAAGAGAAGTTAACAGCAGGCATAAAAGGCAGGATCTGAGGGTTCCCACTTAAATCAGTAGGCTAAAGGAGCAAAAAGCAAACCTCACCAGTCATCCGGTCAGTTCAAACAAGCCAATCCTCAGGTGTTAGGTCCGTGGTGGGAATGGGGCTGATAAGACTCTGTTTCCAAGGCTGTGAAAACATTATTGGGTCTTCGCACCTCTCCTTCCACAGCAAGAGATAAGACAGATTCTGGAGGCACATTCCTTTCTCACCCCAGGCTAGTATCAAGGGAAGATAGTTCAAAGAGCAAGCAATATAGAAAGCAGAAAGGATACATTGTAACAACAAAGTGCAAGAAAGAATAAACATGTGAAAACCCCAAAGCTTCCCTCCTCCCCCCAGGAGTATGACAGAACCCACAGAAAGGAAAGAATAGAAGCAATTCCCCCCCAGCAAAGAGACGGGTTCTGACAGGATTGCTTTGTGCTTTATCCAGGACCTTCAGATTCTGCCTGCCTTTTCTGCATCCACTTTCTTTCAGTAAAAGTTCTTTGATTAACCTCAGTGAAGTCAAGAGTTTTACTTTCCTGAGGACCAGCTGGGGCAGGTCTTTATACTAACATTCAATAAAATGGATTGGATTGGATTGGATTAGATTAGATGATTAGATTAGATTAGATTAGATTCTGTGTTTGCCCAAAAATAAGACCTGGTTTTATATATATATTTTTGCACCAAAAATGCATTAGGGTTTATTTTCAGGGAATGTCTTCTTTTTGGGAGGGTGGAGCTGCTCCATACATTCTGCACCTGCTTCAGGGCCCTTGCACCCAGCCCACTCCCCACTCAGTGACCTCCCCCTGCCAGTTCAATGACCCAGTTGCTCACCCGTCTCTTCTCTTTCTCTAACCTCCCAAGCTGGAATGCCATGCTACAAAGGATGGGCCTTACCTGGTCCCCCTCTGCCATTTTGGAGATGGGGGAGTGATGGCAAAAGGCTCTGCCACCGCTGCACAACAGCTACATCTTATTTTTATTTATTTATTTATTTATTAAATTTCTATACCGCCCCTCTCCCGAAGGACTCGGGGCGGTTTACAGCCTTAAAATTTAAAAAACATATAAATGTACAAAATTAAAATATTTAAAAATAAATTAAACAAATAGGCCATAAAATCCCATATAAAACCCAATATATAAATCGTAAAATCCTAAAAATTACAAAAAACCTAAAAATTACACAATCCCCCTAAAACATTTTCACCCGGTTGGAGCCGGAGTTTCTATGCCAGGCCGGCCTGTTGAAAAAGGAAAGTTTTCAGTTCCCGACGGAAGGTGCATAAGTCCGTCATCGTACGGAGTTCGGGGGGGGAGCTCGTTCCAAAACGTTGGGGCTCCCACAGAGAAGGCTCTCCCCCTGGGGGTCGCCAGTCGACATTGTCTGGCCGACGGCACCCTGAGGAGGCCCTCTCTGTGGCAGTGTACCGGACGGCGGGAGGTATTTGCTAGCAGTAAGCGGTCCTGTAAGTATCCAGGTCCGATGCCATGGAGCGCTTTAAAGGTGGTCACTAACACCTTGAACCGCACCCGGAAGACCACCGGCAACCAGTGCAGCTCGCGCAGGAGCGGTGTTACATGGGAGCGCCACGACGCTCCTGTCACTACCCGCGCGGCCGCATTCTGGGCCAGCTGAAGCCTCCGGGTGCACCTCAAGGGGAGCCCCATGTAGAGAGCATTACAATAGTCCAGCCTGGAAGTGACGAAGGCATGAGTAACTGTGCATAGCGAGTCCCGGTCTAGGAAGGGACGCAACTGGCGTACCAGGCGAACCTGATAGAACATCCTCCCGGCCACGGCCGCCAGATGGTCCTCTAAAGATAGCCGTGAATCCAGGAGGACTCCCAAATTGCGAACCCTTTCCATGGGGGCCACTGTTTCGCCCCCAACAGACAACAAAGGAGTCAATTGACTAAACCGGGACGACGGTAGCCACAGCCACTCGGTCTTGGAAGGGTTGAGCTTGAGTCCGTTCTTCCCCATCCAGACCCGCACGGCCTCCAGGCATTGGGTCAGCATGGCAAGAGCATCGTTGGGGTGGTTCGGCGTGGAAATGTACAGCTGAGTATCATCAGCGTACAGATGGTACTCCACACCAAAACCACGGATGATCTCACCCAGCGGTTTTACATAAATGTTGAACAGTAGGGGCAAGAGGACCGACCCCTGAGGTACCCCACATACAAGGGGTCTCGGGGTCGACCTCTGACCCCCTGTCAACACAGACTGCATCCGGCCGGAGAGGAAGGAGGCGAACCACCGCAGAACAGTGCCCCCTATACCTAACCCCTCCAACTGTTGCAGCATGATACCATGATTGATGGTATCAAAAGCTGCCGAGAGGTCCAATAGCACCAGAGCAGAGGAACAACCTCTGTCCCGGGCCCGCCAGAGGTCATCCACCAACGCGACCAATGCTGTTTCCGTGCTGTAGCCAGGCCTGAAGCCCGACTGGTGTGGATCCAAGTATAACGATTCCTCCAGGTGTCGTGGGAACTGTCTGGCAACCACGCTCTCGACAACCTTCGCAAGAAAGCGAAGGTTGGAGACAGGATGATAATTTGATAAAACAGCTGGATCCAGGGTAGGCTTCTTAAGGAGGGGCCTCACTACCGCCTCTTTCAAGGCGGCAGGGAAGACACCCTCACTCAAAGAAGCATTAATAATTACCTGGAACCAGCCTCGTACCCCCTCCCGGGATGCCAGCACCAACGAGGAGGGGCACGGGTCCAATGAAGAAGTGGTCGCCCTAAGTCCCCCAAACAACCTGTCCACGTCCTCGGAAGTCACGGGGTCAAACTCAGCCCAGATAACAGTCTCAAGACCGGACTCCGTCTCTCCCACCGGACACACCCAGTTGAAATCAAAGCCTTCCCGTATCTGAGCGATTTTATCATGCAGATATTTTCCGAAATCCTCAGCTCTACCCTCTAAGGGGTCTCCTCTCACCTCCTGATGAAGGAGGGAGCGGGTCACCCTAAACAAGGAGGCTAGGCGGTTATCTGATGACGCGATAAGAGCAGTGAAGTAAGAACACTTCTCTGCTTTTATCGCCGCTAGGTAGGACCTAATATGGTCTCTTACCAGTGTTCGGTCAGATTCGGCAAGGCTCGATCTCCAACTGCTCTCTAGGCATCTTTTCCGGCGTTTCATCTCTCTCAGCCCCTCATTATACCAAGGGGCCGATCGAGATGCACGCCGAATCAGAGGCCGCAAAGGCACGACCTGGTCTAGAGCGCCGGCCGCAGCCCTATCCCAGGCTGCCGTCAGCTCCTCAACCGAGTCGTGTATCCGAACCTCAGGAATTGGCCCATGCTCTGCCTGGAATCTGCCGCTGGAAGGTCTTTCTTTGGTCCCTACCACCTCCACTTCATTCCACACATCACCTGCCTGGTGGTAGCTGCTTCCTCCAACTCTCTCGTGGCTTGCATTGTAACTGGGAAGCACAAGTCTTCCTTGCCGCCTCCCTGTATCAGCTCTGGTATCCCTTCACCAGCCCTCTGACACCACCACCACAGTTTCTTGCACACTTTCTTGCTGTCCTGCATCAGTCCACATCTCTCTTCTCCATTGTAGAAATGGCAGCCCCATTTTCTGCCGCTTTCCTCCTGGCAGAAGGGAGGAAAGGAAGGACGCTTCATATGGAAGGATGCTAAGCTTCAGGAAATCTATGTCAGCTGGAGCTGGGTGAGGAAGGCCAGGCTTCCTTTTCCTGAAGGTTCTGCAAAGCCCTTGAGCAGATCCACTTCCTGCATGGGCACTGGCAGGATGGCAAGAAAGTGCGGTGGCAGCAATGGAGGTCTATTAGGGCTGATGGGTGGAAGTGGAATATTGTCTCCAGTTCTAATTACCACAATACAAAAAAAGTTGCTGAGACTCTAGAAAGAGTACAGAGAGTAGCAACAAAGATGATAAGGGTTTAGAGGATAAACCATATAATGAATGGTTGTAGGAAGGAGGTATGTCTGGTCTAATGAAGAGAAAGATGGGTGACTTGATAGTAGTCTTCTAATATTTGAGAAGCTGTCACAGAGAAGAGGGAGTTGATCTGTTCTCCAAAGCACCTTAGGGTAGAACAAGAAGTAACAGGTGGAAGATCATTAACAAGAAATCCAACCTAGAACTAAGGAGAAATTTCCTGACAATGAGAACAGGTTAGATTAGAAGACTTCGAAAGTCCTTTCCAACCCGTTATCCTATTTTCTATGTATTTATATATGGAATATATATTATATATGGAAAGGATTCTGTAGAAGATAATGAAAAATGCCTGTTTTATTTTCTGCCTAGAGAGATGCCTGGAAGATCATGAACTGCTTACTCAAGTTGAGTCTACCATGGGAAATGAAAGTAAATTTTTATTCAGGAAGAACTATGCAAAATATGAATTCTTTAAGAATCCTGTGGTAAGCATTCTATAATTTTCCTTTATGTAATCACAATGTGTCAACCTGAAAAGATTTGCTTTTTTTTGTAAACTGTACAGTATCAACTTTTCTAAATATCATGGCACTAATATGAAATAATCATACTATGTATGATTGGAACAATTCCCAGTAGAAAACAATATAACAATTTTTTTTACTTTATGGAAAGATAATTATTTCCTATTTTTTTGCAGAAACCTTTTGCCTTCAATTGATATTTATCTATAAGCCAGTCTTGCCAACAAGTATCCATTTGGGGAAGAGGTCATTACTATTTTGTGGAGCTGTATACTCTTAGTGGTAGATTGTACATCTTGACGTTCCTATTTGAGTTTAGTTAATAACTAAATAATAACTTAAAGAACCTTAGCAATTAGAACATACAGTATGAGAGACAACTATACAAGAAACTTAGATATTTGCACTAGACATCTAAGAATGGGCAGTACAGTTCTTTTTTTAATTATATGGTTGTTCACAGTGATTGATGTGTCTGTTAAAAGATACAGTAAAATTTCCCTTAATAAAATGAAAAGAAAATTACCCATTATTTTATTATTGTGTTTCAAAAGTGGAAACAAATTGACTATATCTGTATCTTAATCATCCCACTTGCATATGGTTATAGTATCTATTGTAGATTGAAAAGATACATATTATATGATACATTTTGTTAGCTGCCTTGAATGCTTATTAGAACACAATGGCAAAGTATATATCAAATAATAAAAACAACTCAGCAAAAGTGTACTCAGATTTTTAATACATAGAATTGTGTGCTAAATTAGTTAGATGTATGTTAACAGCAAGTTATTACCATAGATATTTCTGATTCTCTCGTCTCCAGAATTTTTTTCCAGAACAGATGATTGCTTGGTGTCAGCAATCAAATGATTGTATTCCACAGTCACAGCTTTTACAGGTAAGCTTTTAAAGGAACGTAGTTGCCTTCCAAATTGAGCAAAGGAGATAATAAATGGTACACGACAGAATAGATTGGACAAAAGAAAGAATATGATTGGACAAAAAAAGGAATATGTTAAGACCAGACAAGCACTGAACTATCATAGTGTTGAGTTTAAGTTATTATAGCATAGCCTTTGAAATGCCTTTTTGAATTTTGGTTAGAATGCAATGTGTGACCAAATATTATTTTCCTTACAGAAAATACAAGGAAAAACAGATTTAATTCTTCTAAACGCCAATAAAACAGTAATTGTTAACTATAGCTAAATGGAATTGACAGATCTCTTTGACATTCAGAATGAAAAGTAAACTGAAAAAGAAGGCTGAATTAGTGACCCTTATGCCCCCAAAATAGTATCTTATATGCAGTGTGGTAATATTACTACATTCTGATAAGTTTCTGCTCTCTCTCTATTTTTTTTTTCATTCAAACAATTCTGTGTCAAAATGCCACAATTCAGATATATTTATTTTCTGAGTTCAGGAGAAAAAAAAGGCTTTGTGATGTTCTGGTGAAGGATTTGCCTGGTGTAGTATTTCCATTGTTTCCTAGGGTCTGACTGATTACTGAAGGTTTCATTTTAATTATAGTCTTGGAGGAGGCTCCTTCCAAATCACGTGACGCTATATAAACATTAACTAGTTAGTGTTATACATCTGTATTTGTACCAGCTATAAATTCTAAATTGTCTTCAAGAGCAGCCTTGCATAAAAAAATTTGCATTAATCTAGCTATAAAGTAATATGTGCAGGAATTGGCTAGAAACAGAGGCAATTTTGTATATCATTGCTCCTAGAAGCACGAAGCCAAAAGCACCAGCCTGAAGATCAAATTCATGCCCATAGTTGGTCATATGAGTCCAAATCTGTGAATATTGTTCCTGTCTTTTAACTGCCAGTGCATGCTTATGCACCCTAGTTTTTAACCTTTTGGTAGTCTCCCCAACGTAATTGCAGGAACAATCCTTGCACTTGATCTTGTATATTATCGAAGATTTTTACTCATTGGGGAGTGGGTCTTTTGGGTGCATGATCTTGGTCCGTAAGGTTTGGTCTGGTTTATGGGCCACTTCTATATTAAAGGAGACCAGCAATCTGGCTGTTGCCTCCAACACACTATTGATATATGGGAGAGGGATGCGCACATTTTGCATTGTCATCCTATCAGCTTTTTGCAAGTCTTCACGGGATCTGTGTGGTCTACTATACTTCCTGATAAATTTGGTAGGGTAACCATTGTACTTACAGGTTCGAAAGAGGTGGTTGCTTTCTTCAGTTTGGTCTTGGTTTTACTGTAGTGTGACTCTATCCATTCGAATAATGTTCATACACAGCTGATCTTGTGGGCCACTGGATGGTGTCTTTTATAATGGAGGGTCCTGTTGGTATGAGTCGGTTTGCGGTATACCCTTGTGTGTAGAGTCCTATCCGGTTGGCGATGGACCAACACATCCAAAAAGGCTAAGGAACCCTGATTCTCCTCCTCTGCTGTGAAGTGGATGTCCGGGTATACAGAGTTTAATGCATCCATAAAGTTGGCCTTATCTTGCTTCTTAATAATTACAAACGTGTGTCCACATACCAAACCGAAAATTTGGGGTGGTACTGGGGCATCACTATGGCCTCCAGGCATTGCAGGACAGCCTCTGCCACTATACTTGAGATGGAGGATCCCATTGGTGTTTTTTTTGACCTGTTCATATGTGGTCTCTTGGAAAGTAAAATATGTTTTTAAGCATAATGTTATTAGCTTCACTAGATCCTCAGTGTGGAGGGAATCCTGGTGTTGTCCTTGTTCCATTTCGTTAAGGCAGTCTCTTAATGTCATGACTGCCAAGTCTTGCGGGATGGAGGTGAAGAGTGAGGTGATGCCAAATGACACCATCACTTCATCTCCTTCCACCTTTAAGAGTTTGACTTTCTCTAAAAATTCCCCGGCCAATTTTACTGTGGTTTGGTTGTTATCTACCACGTGGCTGATATGGCCATTCAGCCACTTAACCAGCTCCGAGGTTGGTGTGCCTTTGAATGAGACAATCGGACATAGGGGAGCCCCCTCTTTGTGAATCTTTGATAGGCCGTAGAACCTAGCCATAGTTGAGTCCCTCAGGCGTATTTTCCTCAAGGTGTTTTCATCCATTTTTCCACAATGTTTAAAATTATTTAAAAGTTTGTTTATGCTATTTTTAAGCATGATCATGGGGTCTCCAGTGATGACTTTGTATGCTGTTGTGTCACTAAGTAGTGCCAGGTCTTTATCAGTGTATTGTGTTCTATCCATAACCACCATCGCCCTGCCCTTCTCTGCTGGTAGAAAATGATGGTGTGGTCTTTTCTAAGTTGCTCTGAGGCCTCCTTCTCCTCTCTGGATAGTGTTTGGCATTGTTTGTGACCCATTAGTAGCCCTGTGACCCTTTGTCTGATGGACTTTTTGATCTCATCCCCCACCCCAATCCATTGTATGGCGGGTTCCAATGCCGCCACGAAATCTAATGGTCATGCATCCGCCAAATTGTGTCCCGTATCCTGTTCGAGCAAGGTGATCTGTTCTTGGGTCAATGTTTTAGAGGATAAATTGTGGACTAACCCCTTGTTGTAATTGCAGACTTCCAATGTCCGTAATGTTTCCATTTTGTGTTGGAGTGTCGTTATCTGGCGACTTGCCCTCATGGTGGCTTGATGAATCTGATGGTCAAGTGCCTCAACGTGTTGATGTGTTAATTCCGCGTTGCAGTGTTCACGACAGCCTTGGTTCCATGTCTTCCAAATGCCTATCCACCTGTTTTGGTCATTGATTAGAGCACGCAAGGTGCGATGTTGGAATTGACAGATGGCCAGTTGGCATTCCATAGAGTCAATTATGGGTCTCCTTCTCAAAGGCTTGGGGGGATGATCTCCTCGGATGCAATCATGAAGAAACGTTAGCTTACAGTAGCTACTGGACATGCGTCATGCCAGTTTCTCCCATTTTCTTGCATGGAACAATACTGCTCTATCGTAATAATCCCTAATTATACCAAAAATGTGAATCCTGGGTAAATCCATATAATAGAAATAAAATAGTCCGAGCACCAGAATAATATTAAAACAAAAACTGTTTAATACAAAAACTAAAGCTAAGCTTTCATCGGCCAACACTGCCTACATCATCAGAGCATAATACAACATTACTGGGAGTCCTTTTTATATTGCTGAATGGCAATATAATATATCCCTTAGTGGTATCCCTGGATATAGGTTGTGCACTGGTAAGATCAAATTCATGCCCATAGTTGGTCATATGACTCCAAATCTGTGAATATTGTTCCTGTCTTTTAACTGCCAGTGCATGCTCATGCACCCTAGTTTTTAATCTTTTAGTAGTCTCCCCAACGTAATTGCAGGAACAGTCCTTGCACTTGATCTTGTATATTATCGAAGATCTTTCCTCATTGGGGAGTGGGTCTTTTGGGTACATGATCTTGGTCCATAAGGGATATTATTAAGGGAGGCCGCCTACTCAAGGAAGCCTGACTTTCTGACAGCGATTCTATCAATCGCCACATAGAACTTTGCCCAGCATACCAAACACTCAAGATATGGGAAAAACACCATAGCTCACAACGAAGGCAATTTGCATACACCCCACAAGGTCAGAGGGAAGGGGAGATGGAGGAGGTAGCCCATTTGTGCGATAACGAATTCACAGCATATCCTACAAGGGGAACAGAGAAGAGACAAAAAACACCCCCCATAGACACCCCAAATATGCACACCCCAATCCATCCCACAACAAGGAGAAATAATGACAGATGCGAATGACATGGTCATTTCATGGTGCCGGCTAATGAAACACTTCAAAGAACTTCCAGCATTGATTTTCCTAAAAGTCTTTTATTATGTTACAAAATGTCAGCACGGCATAACGAAGGGATGCTAAGATCTAAAATCCCCACCCACAAGCAGTTATTTTGCTAGCATTTCCACTCCTTATTTTGCTGTCATGATTTATGTTCTCCAATTAGTGTGAAGGGCAAAGGTTCCCTTCCTTTCACTTTCGCAGACTTTTCTCTCCTCCCCCCTTCTCCTCTGCATTAACTCTAAAAATACCAGACAGTTCTGCATATTTTGTCAAAGCAAGAATATACAATATTGTAGCATTGACATCCGGCTCCCCCCTTACAAGAAGGACAGATCCTGTAATGTAAACAAAAGCATATGTTAATGACTAGTTTTCGGTTTGTTGTGGTGTTTCACATGAAACCTTTTGACCAATCTATCAGCTTTCACTTCACTGGATTTCACCCAGGTGGCTTCAGACAATGGGTATCCTTTCCATTGTACTAGGTACTGCAATTTCCCTTTAAAGATTCTAGAGTCAAGAATACATTTCACTTCATAGTGGGTCTGTCCTGCAACTACGAGGGGCCCAGGTACCTTCTTTGGGGGAGGTCTTAAAGTGGAGCTCCAATAAGGTTTCAACAAGCTGCAATGGAAGACTTGGTGAATTCTCCCTAAAAATCTAGGGAATTTTAGTTCTACAGTGACCGGATTGATGATCCTTACTATGGGGAAAGGCCCCAAGAATTTTGGTCCCAATTTCTTGCTGGGCAATTTGAGGCGTAGATATTTAGTTGACAAATAAACATTTTCTCCAACTTGGAATGTTCTTTGGGGAGCCCTCTTTTTATCAGCCTGTTTTTTATAGGTTTCAAAAGTCTTTTTTAAAGCAGTTTTTGTGTTTCTCCAAAGTTCATCCCACCCCCTCACCCACTGGTCAAGTGTCTGGGAAGCGGAAGGCACCTGAGGATATTCAGGTATTGGGCTGAACTCTTTTCCTGTGGCCATTCTGCCATTCTCTGCTGTGCACAGAATTATTGTACGCCACCTCCGCAAAAGGGAGGAGATAGGTCCAGTTCGTCTGTTGGTAAGAAACGTAGCATCTATGATATTGCTCCACCATTTTGTTAGCAGCTTCTGTGGCCCCATTGGTGGCCGGATGAAAAGCAGATGATAAACCTTGAGATGATCCAATTTATGTAAGAAAACTTCTCCAAACCTTCGCTGTGAACTGCACCCCCTGTCTGAAATTATTCACTTAGGGGCACCATGCAGAACAATTTGGTCAGTCGTTGGGCAGATGGGAGTCCTTTGCAGGTGATGAAATGAGCCTGCTTCAAGAACAGGTCTATTACGGTCCAGATGACAGTATTTCCACTATTTTCAGATAGGTCTACTATAAAGTCCATAGCTATTTCTTCCCATGGTTGAGAAGGGTCTGCCATGGGTTGCAGTAATCCAGGGGTTTTTCCTGGGATTCTTTTCATTGTGGCACATACAGTACAACTTTTTACATAGTTTTCCACAACCCTTTTCAGGCCCGGCCACCAAAATTGCCAGTGGGTGAGGTATAGGGTTTTCAAATATCCAAAGTGTCCAGCCTGTTTTACATCATGGCTGTGTTTGAGAGCATTGAGACGGAGGGCTTCTGGCAAATATAGTTTCCCCCCTTTGTAAGCCAAGCCATCCCTGCATGTTAGGGAGGTTTGATTATCTTTGAACCATTGGTCAGTGAGGAGCTCTCATTTTATTTTCTTTACTCCATTGTCATCAGAATTGGGGACCCTGCGAGGTGTAAGTTGAGCAGCAGTTTGTGGATTGGGGATAATCGTCTCGTTAACCTCCTCACATTCGCTCTAGCGCATCAGCTAGGAAGTTCTTTTCTCCTGGTATGTACTTTAGAGTGAAGTTGAAGCGGTTAAAGTACTGTGCCCACCGCACTTGCTTTGGGGACAATTTGCGGGGAGTTTTCAGTGCTTCTAGATTTTTGTGATCTGTCCATACCTCAAATGGCACCTTGCTCCCTTCTAGTGTCACCAGTTTAATAGCGCCCACCTAATCGCGAAGGCCTCTTTCTCCCAGATTGCCCATCTCCACTCGCTCTCAATAAATTTCTTAGAGGTGTAGGCACAGGGTTGCAGGATCCCACTTTTGTTCTTTTGCAGTAACACAGCTCCAACTGCCACATTGCTGGAGTTGGCTTGAATTACAAAGGGTTCCCCTGGGCAGGGGTGCTTTAGGACTGGTTCATCAGCAAATAGTCTCTTTAAATTCTCAAAAGCTGTTTAACAGCCCATTGTCCATGCTAGTGGTTGGCCCGGTCATGGCCTCCCTCCTCCTTTGCCTGTTTTGAGTAGTTCTGTAAGGGGTAGGCCAATCTCAGCAAAAGAGGGGATGAATTGACGATAAAAGTTGGCAAAATCCAGAAAGCTCTAGAGCTGTTTGTGAGTCTTTGGAGGCTGCCATTCAATTATAGCTTTCACCTTGGCTGGATCCATTTCAATATCCTCATTGGAAATTCTGTAGCCAAGATAGTCTAATCGGGTCTGGTGAAATTCACATTTCGACAATTTGGCATAAAGCTTGGCATTCAATAGTTTTTTTAACACCTCTCTCACCAACTTTATGTGATCAGTCATATTCCTGCTGTATATCAGGATGTCATCAAGATACACCAAAACCCCTTTGTACAAGTAATCATGTAGGACCTCATTAATCAACTGCATGAATACAGCTGGAGCCCCCTGTAGTCCAAATGGCATGACTTTGAACTGATAGCTCCCCATAGGACAATTGAAGGCAGTTTTCCACTTGTCTCCCTCTTTTATTCTCACCCAGTAATATACCTCTCTCAGGTCTAATTTAGTGAAGACACTCCCCTTAGCCAGATGGGTTAATAAGTCCTTTAGGAGGGGGAGGGGGTATTTATTTTCCACACTCACAGCTTTGAGACCTTTATAGTCTACGCAGAGATGAAGAGACTCATCTTTTTTCTCTTTGAACAACACAGGGGCTCCACGGTAGATTTGGCTCGTTCGATAAACTCCCTTGCTAGGTTTTTGTTCATGTATTGCTGCATCTCCTCCATTTCGAGGGGGGACATAGCATACATTCTCGGTCGTGGGAGTTTAGCTCCTGGCACCATTTCAATGGAGCAGTCATTGGGTCTGTGAGGGGGTAGGGCATCATATTCTTTTTCACTAAATGCCTCTGCCAGGTCCCGGTATTCATTGGGGATGACTGGTTCATCTGGAGGCGGTGAGGTGGCCATGTGCGCTCATTCATTGGGTGGCTTAAGATACCCTGCAACATCTGTTGAATCAATGGGGGGATTAGACCCTATAGATAGTCTCACAATTCTCATTCCTTTCTCCCACCAGATAAATGGCTTCCATTTGTCTAACTAGGCTAGCCCTAGGATCACTGCCTCAGTCATTTTTGGAGCCACCAGGAAGCGAATAAACTCCCAGTGTGCACCTATTTCTGGGTGTAAGGGCTCAGTTAATTGTGTGACAAGAGTCCCTCCCATCAGGGAGCCATCGGCTTGCTCAAACCTCACCGGTTTGGAAAGCTATTTTGCCCATATGCCCATTTTCATGGCAAATGGCAGACTAATAATGCAGCGGGTACATCCAGAATCAATTAGCACATTTAAGTCCATTTGTGCCCCAGACTTAGGGATTATAAGTTTGGCAGCCAGTGAAAAAGGCGGGATTTGTTGACTCACCATCGGGTCATTCTCCTTCATCGTCACTGTCAAAGGAGGATAGAGCAGGGGCGGGTCCACCTGGAGTCTCGGCATTCTGCGTGGGGGGTATAATCTGGGCAACAGGTTCCTGCATGAGGCAGTTGGATTTTTCTCTCGTTAGCCGCTGAGCAGGTTTCTTTCTCATTGCTGGTTCTGGCCTACTCTGCAGTCGGGGGTAGGGGACTGGACAGGTTGCCGCTCGGGTTTGTGTGGGGGAGGCTTCTTATAGCAGGTGAGCCGAACGTCTAGCTTCACTGCTGCCTGATACCATTCTTGCAGCTGATCAGGTATGGCTCAATAGATGCATGCCTGAGAGAGGTGATCGTTTAATCTCTCAATGAAGTGTTGGATGAGGGCTTGCCACCCCTCTATTCAACCTGCTGTCTTGCGGAACTCTCGCACATGCTCCAGGGCAGGCCTGCCGGCTTGTTTTATTTTGTGGATCTGTTCTGCTGCTTTGAGGCCAATGGATGGGTCCTCAGATCTTTCTCTCAGTCTCAGGAGAAAAAGGTGGGATCTTCCAGTTCGGGAGCTTGCTTACTATGTAAATTATTCAGCCATTCAGATTCTTCTCCCTCTAGGTTGGACACAATAACATCGACCATGCCACCTGGGTCCGTATAGAGATAGGCCCAGCAATTCAAGTGAGAAAGCACTTGGTTCAGAAAAAGAATCA
Organism: Bothrops alternatus; assembly: GCA_034064705.1. Taxonomy (NCBI): domain Eukaryota; kingdom Metazoa; phylum Chordata; class Lepidosauria; order Squamata; family Viperidae; genus Bothrops; species Bothrops alternatus. The sequence continues at coordinate 11,218,384 of JARGCV010000103.1, read as the reverse complement.
GCTTCTCTGGGTCCCCATCGAAGGTTGCTCTGAAAGGTGGTACAAATACAGGCTGTTGCGGCCCCCACTAGGGCTGTTGCTGCTGGCCCCATCCTGGTTGCTGGTTCCATGGCTGCTGGACTCCCCTCTGCGCTTGTGGCCCTCCCAGTTGCTGTTGGCCGCATCCTGCCTTCTGATCCACCGGCTGCTCAGCTCTCTGCTGCTGGTCAGCGGGGGCTGGTGGTGCCCCCTGCTGCTGTAGGCCTCTCAATGGCTGCTGGACAAGTGGGGGTTGTTGCTGGGCCTCCCTCACCTGCGGGCCCACTGGCTGTCGCTCTCCTGGCTTTTGTACCACCCCAAGCTGCTGCAATGTCTCTATTAGCTGTGGTATGCTCAGCTGCTGCTGATCATCTATCTGTGGGGGTTGCTCAATTCCCCATTGATGTAGGGGATCCAGGCAGGGGTTCTCTTTCTCTGTGGGGCTGGAGGCCCTGGCAGGGGACTCCAGGGTTTGGAAGGCTATTTGATCTGCGAGGGAGGGGCTAGGGGCTTCTCTCAATAGAAGCTTCTCTCAGCTTCTCACTTCTGGGTTTTGACATCTTTCCAGTGACTCACATGAATCTTCAGTTGCAGGTGACCTGGCAGCTCTCCACCAATTTGTATTTGTCTGCCAAATTTCATCTTCCCACAGCATGTTGTCTGTTGCTTCCTACTCTGGGTTATCAGCAGCTTCTGGGTCTTCAATCAAACTCCCTTTTCTAATGATAGATTTTCTTCCCCTGAATCTTTACCAGCTCCTCTCAAGCCGAGAGGCAGTGAATGGAGTTCAGGACCCCAGGTCGTTTGAAAAGGATTGAGATCTTAGCATGATGTCATGGTTCCGGCTAAATGAAATACTTCAAAGAATTTCCAGGCATTGATTTTCCTAAAAGTCTTTTATTATGTTACAGAATGTCGGCACAACATAACGAAGGGATGCTAAGATCTAAAATCCCCATCCACAAGCAGTTATTTTGCTAGCATTTCCACTCCCTATTTTGCTGTTACGATTTACGTTCTCCAATTAGTGTGAAGGGCAAAGGTTCCCTTCCTTTCATTTTCGTGGACTTTTCTCTCCTCCCCCTTCTCCTCTGCATTAACTCTAAAAATACCAGACAGTTCTGCATATTTTGTCAAAGCAAGAATATACAATATTGCAGCGTTGACACCACCCCACAACAAGGAGAAATAATGACAGATGCGAACGACATGGATGGCTGGATGACAACCCACGTGGCACCCACACCACGTCCCCCGCTAACAAGAGGAGAGGGACAAGACACTCCACCAATGACTACAAAATAGAGATCCATCAGCAAAAGATGGAAAGCCACGCCATGGGACCCTGCATGCGCGCAAGAAGGGTAAAAGAACTAGCAAATGAAGGGGGATCGAAAAACCCAATGAATGATTGAGCATAAAGGTCCTTAAGATGGGGGGGACAACCAGAAGTGGATCAATATACCCACGGAGGTTCAGGGAAGAAGGCAGAGCTCCTGAGTGTGAGAACACACGTAGGAGCATATCCATTAAAGACTACCCTGATAGATGCCTGGATCCACTCAATATACCCCCTCCCCCGAGCACACATGTGCACAACCCCATTAAGGAAGATCAGATGGACCCTGGAATAGAACCAAAAAAGGTGATAAGTGTAAGCGAGTGAAAGCAACCGGCATATGCTAGCAGAAAGAAAGTGATTAAGCCCAGGAAAAAGAAAATAGTAACCTCAGAAGATACCAACACAGCAAGAGATGCGTGCCCTTTAAGAACAAACCAAGTAGAGAAAACGGATGGACCGATGACTAGATCGAGAAGCTGGGCGCAGAGTCGTCTGGAAATATAAAAAGGACTCCCAGTAATCTTGTATTATGCTTTGATGATGTCGGCAGTGTTGGCCGACAAAAGCTTAGCTTTAGCTTTTGTATTAAACAGTTTTGTTTTAAGTATATATGTATGTACGTACATACGTACGTATGTATGTATGTAATGAATATACACACACACACACACACACAGAGAGAGACACAAATAATTAAATATTTGCTGTAGTATATATGTTTAATACCCATCCTCCCTATTTTTTGTGTCTTTGAATCAGTCTTGACTCCTGGCGTCCGCTTTTAGTTTTAGTTTTGGAGTGGTTTGCTATTGCCTCCCTTTCAAGGCTATGAGAGAGAATGACTGGCACAAGGTTACCAGCTGAATTGGTGCCTATGGCAGGATTAGAACTCATACTTTCCCAATTTCTAGCCTCATGCCTTAACCATCATATCAAACTGGCTCTTTCTGGTGTGTGTGTGTGTGTGTGTGTGTGTGTGTGTGTGTGTGTACACGCATGTGCACAAGCACACACAATCATGTCCAGTTCTTGGAGATTGTCTGGTAATTCCCTGCACAGAAGTGTCAGAAGTGATTTGCCATTACCTCCTTCTTATGGTTGAGAAAAGTAACTGGCCCAAGGTCACCCAGCTGGCTTTATGCCCAAGGTGGAATTAGAACTCATGATCTTTCAGTTTCTAATTAGATGCCTTATCATTACATCAAACTGGTTCTCAGTAACCCTTAGAAATGTTAGTATGAGACTATTCAACATCTCATATACAGGGTTGTTTTTTTTTTAACCCTAGCAAAGTTCAGTTTTTTCAAGTCTGATTCTGCCAAGATATATTGGGCTGGAATTCTCAGAATTTCTAGCCAGTTTGATTTGTGTATTAGATGTTTTGGAGATTAAATGTTAATATCTATAGATACCAGGCTGGGGAGGCTAATGATGTATGAACAGTGCACCTCTTGTCAACATGTTTGTTGCTTTGTTTTTAAACAAAAATGATAGGAGGTGTGATCAGCATAGATTATATAGATTTGCTTATTGTAGAATAGCAACTTGCTACTATTGTCTCCATTATAGGGGGCTATGTCATTGTCCATCTCTGGAATGCCTCTATAATTACAACCAAAATAGCTTCCGATTATAATATAGTGATTTTATTAACAGTAGATTTTAGAATTATTCATTATATGATAATATTTTCCTAGAGAAATAAATTGGAAAATCTCTTCTCTGTTGAAGTGTCTGGTTGTCATGTTAAGGTGGCACAATTTTTCAAAAAAAAAATTAACACGAATATTTGCATTCATACAATAACCATTAATAAGTAATATCTCTTGCATGTACCTCTTTCTTTATAATTGTAGAATTCAACATTTCCCTTTATCTTCAACAGAAATTTTTAAATTCAAATAGTTGTCCAGAAATTCAGGGGTTTTTACATGTGAAAGAAGTGGGAAGAAAATCATGGAAGAAGCTGTATGGTTGTCTGAGGAAATCTGGACTTTATTGCTCTACAAAAGGATCTTCAAAGGTACTTGTTAGTTAGACTAGTTTAATAAGATAACCAATAGACCTTGTCAGTAATATGTTGGACTGTAAATTTCAATTACTCTGTGCTCTGGATTTCATTGTAAGCTTAGTTTTGGTGCATAACTTAATGCCAGTAAAGAGCTTCTTAAAGTTTTAGATTAGATCCTTCTAATGAGTTGTGAACTTTGTCATTACAATGTTGGCTATCATCATTGAGGTATAACTTCACATGAAAAACTTTGTGGCTGATCATCAGTATTGTCTTCCCCTTTGCACAAGTAAATAGCAGTGTCTCTTCTCTGAGCATTTTCAGCTGTAATTAAAAAATATATATCTTCACAAAATGAATGCCCAGATGACCAATTCCAAATATTTAAAAGCTTCATATATTCTTTATGATTACATCAGATAGTGTATATTCCATTTTGGATGCTGGGCAGTATGCATATTTGTCTTTTCATGTGTAGTCAGAAAGTTTTTTCAAGATGGCGGCCACAGAGGAAACATGGTTACATCGTGGGAGAGAAGTTGCTATTAAACTAAGTTGTCTTAAACTAAGACAAAATGGTAGGAAGAGAAGTGGAAAGGGAAAGATAAGTCAGAAAAATAAAAAAGACTGGAGAAGAGAAAAGAAAGATCTGTGGAGCAGTGAAGAGAATCAGCTGTGGGATGGAGAGGAGAGCTGATTGAGGGCAGCGCAATGTCCGGCAAAGAGGAGAAAGAGATGAGCCAGCAAGATAGTGGAGCAGGAAGGAGAGCTTACTGTGGACCATTCTGACAGCACTGTTTGCTGGAGGAAGCAGAACACTGGCATGACAGATTAGCAAACAGTAGCCATGTGGCTGCAGAGCTATCAGTGGGGGTGGTGGAACATTGCAACACAGCAGACCAGTAGACTGGGTAGTGTGAATGGCAGCAAACCAGTAGACCGGGTAGTGCGAATGCCAGTAGACCGGGTAGAATGAATGGCAACAGACCAGAAGACTGGGTACTGTGAAGAGCAGTAGACCAGATAGTGTGAATGGCAGCAGACCAGTATGAGTAAAGTGAACCGCAACAGACCAGGAGACAAGGTACTGCGAACAACAGTAGACCAGGTACAGTGAATGGCAACAGACCAGAAGACCAGATACTGCAAACGGTAGTAGACCGGGTAGTGCGCAGACCAGTAGACTGGGTAGAGTGACCTGCAATAGACCAGGAGACTGGGTACTGTGAACAGCAGTAGACTGGGTAGTGCGAACACGAGACCAGTAGATTGTGTAGAGGGAACAGCAACAGACCAGAAGACCAGGTACCGCAAACAGCAGTAGACCAGGTAGTGCGAATGGTAGCAGACCAGTAGACTGAGTAGTACGAATGGCAATAGACTAGAAGACCGGGTACTGCAAATGGCAGTAGACCAGGTAGTATGAAAGGCAACAGACCAGAAGACAGAATACTGCAAATGGCAGTAGATCAGGTAGTGCGAAGACCAGTAGACTGGGTAGTACGAACGGCAGCAGACCAATAAACCAGGTACTGTGAATGGCAGAAGACCAGGTAGTGTGACTAATAGATTGGGTACTTTGAATGGCAGTAGACTGGATACTGTGAACAGCAACAAACCAGAAGACCAGTAATGCGAATGGCTGTAGACCGAGTAATGCGAATGTCAGCAGACCAGTAGACTAGGTGCTGCAAACGACAGCAGACCAATAGACCGGGTACTGCGAATGGCAACCGCACAGCACAGCAGACTCATGGAAAAAGAAACTGATGCTATTGTGATCTGCAAAACATAGGACAGAAAAATAATAGGCATAATTACCTAGAGCAGAGAAGGTAGAAACAAGGCTAACAGCAAAGCACATCCACCAACCATAAAGAGGGGTTTTCAAACAATAAACATATGGAAGAGGCAACTGATACTGAACAAAGAAAAGGATAAATAAAACTAATATGCTAGTAAGGAGGTTAAATAAATAACAAGATAGAAACACGACCACAAACAGGCAGAAAAAAAGAATAGAAAAACAATAGGCACAATTACCTAGAACAGAGAAGGAAAAAACAAGGCTAACAGCAAAGCACATCCACCAACCAAAAAAAGGAGTTTTCAAACTCATGGAAGAGGCAACTAATATTATTGTAGTATGTAATACATGTATGTGCTTATGCCCAAAAAACACCCAAAGTATACATGCGTTAAATGTAAACTATGTGAAGTACTAGAGGAAAAAGTAAGGGATCTAGAGGCAACTTTAGCCAATTCCAACCTATGCAAGAAAGCTATACCCAAACCGAACCAAATAATGAACAAATAACTCCCAAAGGATTTGACCATATTGATAAACCCTTGGAGGAAGACAAATGGAAGTATGTCACACATAGAAGGAAACACAGTAATCAAAGACAGAAGCAGCATAGGTCTAATAAACCCCTACTGCCCAATTTAACTAAACCAGAAGCAGCTCCATTAAAACTGAGCAGTCGATTTCTCCCCCTAGATGGAAATACACAGATCCACAACCTCCCCCTCAAAGAAAACATGCAGATACCTAGCAAATAATCAGCACCAAATATCCCTTAAAAAGTCACATCAACAAACACACCTGAGATAAACAGAAAAGCATCTCAGACTGCACCCTGCCAAAAAGGAAGGAGAGTGTTAGTGATAAGAGATTCTATTCTCAAAGGAACAGAGTCAACCATTTGCAGACCGGACCTATGTTGTCTCCTGGAGCAAAAATCAAAGATGTGACTGAGAACCTAACCAAAATAATTAGGCCCACAGATTACTATCCTCTCCTACTCCTTCACATTGGGACAAATGACACAACAAAACCTGAGCACAATATTGAGAGACTGTAAGCTACTGGGCAATAAAGTAAGGAGCTAGGAACACAAGTAGTGTTCTCATCAGCACTCCCAACAAAATGCCAATACCCATTGAGGGAAAAAATAATTTTAGAAATAAGCAACTGGCTAAAGGGTTGGTGTCGCCAAGAAAACTTTGTTTTCCTTGATCATGGACTGCATTTCCTATGCAAAGGACTCTTGGCAAGGGATGGGCTGAACCTCACTAAAACAGGGAAAAATGTACTTGGAAAAAGACTGGCCCAACTCATTAGAAGGGATTTAAACTAAAATTGAGGGGGAAGGGTGACCCACCTTTAGAATCTCTAGAACACAAAACCAATCATGAATCCCAAGAAAACAAATCAAACAATGAGGTAGGGAAAATCTCAAACAGCAATCAGGAGATCCAGGAAACATCCCAAGGACAGGCATAAAAGTCTTAAATGCTTATATACTAATGCACAAAACTTGGGGAACAAACAGGGTGAACTAGAAGCAATAGTACACGAGGGTAGGTATGGCATTACAGGAAACAAATGACTGGAATGGACAGGTAGATGGATACTTGTTCAAAAGAAACAGAACTATGAAAAGAGGAGGGGGAGTTGCACTATATGTAAGAGAATACTACATATCAACAGAAATGCATAAAAGCCCCTGAGAATGTATATGGTCAATATAAAAGGGAGAAAAGTGGCATTGCCATAGGTGTATACTACAGGCCACCCAACCAATCAGAAGAAATAGATGAGCTCTTTGCCAACCAGTTAACAAATGTATGTAGGAACCATACCACAGTAGTAATGGGAGACTTCAACTACCCAGATATCAGCTGGGAGACAAACTCTGCAGCAAGCAGGAGATCAAACAGATTTCTAACCAACTTAGCTGACAACTTTGTCATCCAAAAGATGGAGGAGGGAACTAGAAGTAAAGCTATACTGGACCTAATTCTTACTAATAAGGTGGTTGAGGGAGTTGGTTGTCGGAACTTTTCGGGAAAGTGACCACGTCATACTGGAATTCAATATAATGCAAACACAAACAATAGACAATAATTCCACAAGTGTCTTAAATTTCAAAATAGCCGATTTTAACAAATTTGGAGAGAACCTAGAAAAGATTCCATGGATGAAAATCCTAAAGAGGAAAAGAATTCAAGATGCATGGGAAGCTCTGGAAAAAGCTATCATAAAAGCCCAGTCCAGCATAATACCACTGAAAAACAAAAACAAGAAAGTCAAGAAGAAACCAGCATGGCTGCATAAATGTCTCTCAGACAAACTGAAAGACAAAAAGGATAAGTACAAAACATGGGAAGAGGAACACATAACTAAGGCTGATTATCAGCAGACAGCCAGAACATGCAAAGACAAAGTCAGGAAAGCAAAGGCTCAGAATGAACAAAGACTTGGAACAGAAATCAAGGACAATCAAAAAAGTTTCTTTCAGTCCTAGTGGACAATCACTTAAATATGAGCCAGCAGTGTGCTGCAGCTGCCAAAAAAGCCAACACAGTGCTGGACTGCATTAACAGAGGGATAGAATCAAGATCACGTGAAGTATTAATACCACTTTACAATGCCTTGGTAAGGCCACACTTGGAATAGTGCATCCAGTTTTGGTCACTATGATGTAAAAAAGATGCTGAGGCTCTAGAAAGAGTGCAGAGAAGAGCAGCAAAGATGATTAGGGGACTGGAGGCTAAAACATATAAGGAATGGTTGCTGGAATTGGGTATGTCTAGTTTAACGAAGAGAAGGACGAGGGGAGACATGATAGCAATGTTCCAATATCTCAGGGGCTGCCACAAAGAAGAGGGAGTCAAGCTATTCTCCAAAGCGCCTGAAGGCAGGACAAGAAGCAATGGATGGAAACTAATCAAGGAGAGAAGCAACCTAGAACTAAGGAGAAACTTCCTGACAGTTAAAACAATTAACCAATGGAACAACCTGCCTCCAGAAGCGGTGAATGCTCCAACACTGGAAGTTTTTAAGAAGACACTGGACAGTCATTTGTCCGAAATGGTATAGGGTTTCCTGCCTGAGCAGGGGGTTGGACTCGATGACCTCCAAAGTCCCTTCCAACTTTTTTATTATTATTATTATTATTATTATTATTATTATTATTATCATCATTATTATCATTATTATCATTATTATCATCATCATCATCATCATCATTATCATCATTATTATTATTAACATATTAATAACAAGAAAAAAGTCAAGGAAACTTGATTCTTTCTCTCTTTAGTAGATCCACTAAAGGGAGAAGATAGCAAGGAAGTAACAGGCAACAGGGAGAAAGCAGAGCTGCTCAATTCATTCTTTGCATCAGTCTTCATACAAAAAGAAATTGTAGCACAACATACCAAAAAAACTATTGCAAAAGACAAACTAGAAACAAAAATTAAAATAAGAAAATGGTAAGAGAAAACCTATCTGACCTTGACGAATATATATCACCAAGTCCCGACAGATTACATCCCAGAGTTCTGAAGGAGCTGGCAGATGTTATCTCAGAACCATTGCACCACATCTTTCAAAAACCCTGGAGCTGATGTGGTTCCCATCTTCAAGAAAGGGGAAAAAAACAGACCCAGGAAACTACAGATCAATCAGTTTAACATCAATACCTGGGAAGATCCTGGAAAAGATAATCCAAAAACAGATCTGTGAACAACTAGAAGCAAACAAAGTTATAACTGGTAGCCAACACAGGTTTGTCAAAAACAGATCATGCCAAACCAATCTTATTTCATTCTTTGATAAAGTGACCAAATTAGTAAACCAGCAAAATGCTGTGGACATAGTATACTTAGATTTCAGTAAGACATTTGACTAAATAGACTACAATCTACTGCTTCATAAGCTAAAAAAAAAAAAAAAGGTGGAATAGACAACATCACCACCAGATGGATTTGTAGCTGGCTGACAAACTGTATTCAACGAGTAGTCCTCAATAGTACTACATCCACCTGGAGAGAAGTAAGCAGTGGGGTACCACAAAGCTCTGTCTTAGGCCCAGTACCATTTAATATCTTCATTAATGACCTAGATAACGAATAGAAGGGGAACTCATTAGATTTGCAGATGACACTAAACTGGCAGGAATAGCCAACACCTCAGAAGACAAACTCAGGATCTAAAAAGTTCTTGACAAACTTGAACAATGGGCTCTATCCACGAAAATGAGTTTCAATGTGGAGGGAAGCAAAGTTTTACATTTAGGCAGAAAAAACCAAAGTTTTAAGTACAGATTAGGGGAAACCTGGCTCAAAAACAGTAACTGTGAGAGGGACCTTGGAGTCCTAGTGGACGATCACTTGACTATGAGCCAGCAGTGTGCAGAAGCAGTCAAAAAAGCAAATACAATCCTGGATTGTATAAACAGAGGCATAGAATCAAGATCATGTGAAGTATTAGTACTGCTTTATAAAACCCTAGTGAGACCACACCTGGAATACTGCAACCAATTTTGGTCACCATGCTATAAAAAAGATGTTGAGACTTTGGAAAAAATGCAGAGAAGAGCAACTAAGATGATCAAAGGCCTGGAGACTAAAACATATGAAGAATGGCTGCAGGACTTGGGTTCAGCTAGTGTAAAGAAAAGAAGAAATAGGGGTGACATGATAGCAGTATTCCAATATTTCAGAGGCTGCCACGAACAACGGGATCAAATTATTCTCCAAAGCACCAGAGGGCAGGACACGAAACAATGGTTGGAAGTTGATCAAAGAGAGAAGCAACCTGAAATTAAGGAGAAATTTCCTAACAATGAGGACAATTAACCAGTGGAACAGCTTGTTCTCAGATGTTGTGGGCGCTCCATCACTGGAAGTTTTTAAGAAGAGACTGGACAGCTACTTGTCTGAGATGGTATAAGGTTCTCCTACTTGAGCAGGGGGCTGGACAAGAAGACTTCCAAGGTCCCTTCCAGATTCTACTCTACTCTACTCTACTCTACTCTACTCTACTCTACTCTACTCTACTCTACTCTACTCTACTCTACTCTACTCTACTCTACTCTACTCTACTCTACTCTACTCTACTCTACTCTTTTTCAGTGCTCAGTAGGAGGTGAGAATTGAAGGGATTTCCCCAGACTCCCTAGTGTAATTGAAACAATCACCACCAGGTTGTGATATAGTGGCACAGAGAGAAGTTTATTTGTTAGTTGGATTAGTAAAATCTAAATTTGTCTGACTGGTTTAATATAATTATAAAATAGAAGAAGCATTAACAGCATTTCTGTTTAACCCCTGGCCATTAGAGTGAGACAAATTAAATATCCCAAATATATTACAAAGATATATTGATATAAAATTGCTGAATTTAAAAATAGGATGCTAACCAATTGTGGTGGCCTCCAGTTTTCTCCATAATTTATCCCTGGGAATGAGTTCAAAGTTCTACATAGAAATCTCCAAGGATACATTTAACTTTTATAAGATAATCCAGCTATTCTGCCTGGTACTCCATTATTTCCTATTTAATCCAAATTTGTCAGTTTCTTGAATAAATATCTTACTAGGCAATGGCTAGCTTACTTATAAATAGAGATCAAAAGCTAGAGTCATCTTTAATCCTATAGATGATTCTGCCTTTGTGGATCAATAAAGCTGCTCTTTTAAACAATTCAGTCAATAAATGGTCCCTTCTCTGGCTTCCCTACTATGCAAACAAATTTGCTATGTCAGAAAGACTAAAAGGCAGTTAAAGTAAAATCAAGTTCAACATCAATCAACTTGCCTCCTGGAGTTGTGGGTGCTCCATCACTGGAGGTCTTCAAGAAAAGAAGTATTTATTAGGATGGAATAAGAATTCTTGCTTTGGGACTAGAAGTTCTCTGAGGTCCTTTTCAACCATATGAGTCTATGATTCAAAATAGGCTTGGAAGTTATTTAAAGAAATAGGTTTATCAGAGCAAAACAGCATGGAAATATAAAGTATCTACAGAAATATGCAGAGCAAACCCATAGGATCTGAAATATAATTAAACTGATTTTGCCATTGTCTTTTTATTAAAAAATGAACATTTTGTAATGAAGCTTACCTTTCTCCCATTTACCATTACTTTGAAGTCACCCCTGAAACCTTAAACCTGTAGAGGAGCAGGACTTCACTGAGTGATCTAAAAAGTTAATTAGAAAAAAGTGTTCCTAAATATAAATTGAGGTTGTGAGGAATTAGTCAATTTTTAAAAGCATTTGATAGGAATTTTAACATTTGATATAGAAGAAATGCTAAGTCTTTAAACACATGCCAGTTTTTTGAATATATGGAAGATAGCATTACTAGTTTATTGCTGCTAGAGGTAACAACTAAGAAATATTTAGTGTCCTTTTATTGCCCTTTTGCGGTTCTTCTTTATATTTTCAGATAATATCAAATAATGGTTTAACACTTTTCTTTAATTATTGCAACTCTTTCCCCAGGAACCAAGACACCTGCAATTGCTAGCTGATCTTGAAGACAGCAATATCTTTTCATTAATAGCATGCAAAAAAATGTACAATGCACCAACCGACTATGGCTTTTGTATAAAGGTAATGGCTTTAAATATTATAAGATTTGTGGTTCATAGTATTAAATTTTACAGATTTTTATATTACTTTTAAAATTATTGTGATTTCAATTTTATGCTAAATTCTATCCTAGATAAAGAAAAGTTATTCAAAACTGACTCTTCTCAAATGGTGTGGCAGGCAGTTATTAGCTACCAAACTAGCATAATATTAATGGAGAGCATAGAGGTCCTCATTTCACAGTTTCACCAAAGCAGTAAATTGATTAGATGCCTTCCATTAACTATTGTACTTTCAGACTTTGCCTGGATTTTTTCAAAAAGGAGATAAAGTTTATATATCTATTCAGACATTTCTCAGTTTATATGAACACTCTGAAATATTCTACAATATAACAAATGCTTAGGATTTGTATATTACACCTAAACTGTAAATTAATTTCGTAGATGAAAGACAGAATTAATATTTTGTTGTTTGTTTTATAGCCCAACAGAGTAAGGAATGAAACTAAAGAATTAAGATTACTGTGTGCTGAGGATGAACAAAGCAAAACATGTTGGATGACTGCCTTTAGACTGCTCAAGGTACTGGTTCACCATGGGGTAGTTCATATTTCTGGTAGCCTATGTGTGTGATTTGAGGTCCTGCATTTATCTTTCATATGGATTCAGGCACAGTTAAGATCTTTTTAAAAAACCATTTTATTTGTTTTCAGGAAACACAATACTTCAAGGGATAAATAGATATCCACATATAGGAAATAGAGTGTAGGTATAATAATGAAGCAGAGATAGGATTTGGCAAGAATTAGAAGGAACAAAGTTAACCTTGGAACCATTTTAAAACCAAGTTCTAGAAAATACAACTTATACCAGTGATGGTGAACCTTTTAGAGATCAAGTGCCCAAACTGCAACCCACAACCCACTTATGTATCGTCGGGTGCCGGGTGGGCGTGGCCCATTGGTTGGATGTGGCCCATTGGGTGGGCGTGGCTACAGTGGTAACGGTAGACTGGGTGGGACTAAAAAGTTCAATCAATCAATTCCAATTTTGCAAGATCTTTTTTCCCCGCAAGAAGATGAAATTGGTTGACTGAACCTTTTTTTTTTTTTTGCACCCGGCAGAGGCCTAAAGTGAAAAGTTTTTATAAAAGTGGAGAGATTTACTGTCATGTAAACCCTTCCAACCCAATGAATGAATTAACACTAAGGGAATGTAATTTCCTTATTGTTAATTATCCCAGCATCCAATTTTGTCAATTTTAAACTGGAATGCACATTCCAGCTCATTGTTTTCCCACTTAACAACTACTTCACTTAGCAATAGAGTTGCAGGCTCCAGTTGTAGTCATTAAACAAGGATTATCTGTATTGCTCTGGATTGGGAAAATAATAAAAACAATAGCCATATCTTGAGAATGGTATGAAAAAATAACAGAATAACAGAATTGGAAGGGACCTTGGAGGTCGTTTAGTCCAACCCCCTGATCAAGCAGGAAATCCTATACCTTTCCTGACAAATGGTTGTCCAGTCTCTTCTTAAAAGCCTCCACTGACAGAGCACCCACAACTTCTCAAGTTCAACTGATTGAATGATTGATTGATTTAATTCTGAGACTGCAAACCTTTATAACACAAGAGCTAAAAACAAAAGAGAATAATTGAGGAAACTCAAGCATTGGGGTCTAATTGAAGGGAGTCCTCTTTTGGTTGTTGGTTATTATGTTTGGTTGCCATGTTATATTTTAGATATTGAATATATTTTTTAAAAGTACATACTTGTTTTTGTTTGTTTGTAGTTATTTATTTTGTTGTATGCCACATTGAGCTTCTATGTATTCAGTGGTAAAATATTGCAGATTTCAGCATGAATGCTCTACTCTGCTACTTCTATAGAAATAGAGGGGTTATTCTTTTGCTGCAGTTGCCTTCCTCAGAAGAAATTGAAAACTGAACAGAATTCCTAAGTTGAAGTCTGTGATTTAAGCCAAGCTTAAAAAAAAAATGATCACAATCTGAACAAATAAACAAATGATTTTTTTCTTTCCATTTTTCAGTATGGGATGTTGCTGTACCAAAATTATAGAATTCCACAACAGAGAAACAATCTGCTTCCTCACTTTGCCACTCCAGTGGTAAGTTAATTTAAGTACAGAGATTATTTTTCTAATATATAAGCAGGAGTTCAAGTGCTTTTTTTCTCATTGAATGATAGAAACTAGCTTTTAACTATCCAGTCCTGACATTCCCTCCACCATTTTTTCCTCAACTTTGGCAATTTTAAGGATGTGTGGACTTCAGAATGTGTAGATTTCAATTCCCAATATTCCTCAGCCATCATGAAATTGAAGTTCACTCATTGTAACCTTGCCAAGATTGAGAAACACTTATAGAATCAGAATGATAATCCTGTTGCATCATAAGGAAACCAAAGAAGTAAAAAAGAATATCACAAATCAGTAAAATTAAATTAATATGTAAAGTGCACTAAAGAATGGGATTACAGTGCAAATACAATTTGCCTAACTACTCCTAACTTATATACCCAAGAAATGAGATCACTAGATGTTCTACTCTGCTATTTATCTCAGAATGTTATTGTCTGTCTTTTCAGGGAGTGATTAGAACAGAGTTTCACTTCAATGTTTTTGGCTTGGAAATTTTGGGAGTTGAAGTCCGTATAACTAAGTCCTGAGGTTGAGAAACACTATTCTATTCTTGGTCTTGTGGAATTTATTTTAATTAAGCTGGAAAACTTTTCTGAATTACAGGGTCCCAACATACCCCACCATGATATGCTGTTTGGGTCATTGAGAACCAGTTTCCCTACCCATGGTTTAATGTCTGCTTGATTTATTTAATCAAATTTTCCTTTGATTGAGTGATAGCAGTCATATCATCAGTTATTATATATATTCTGCCCAGGTGTTATTTTTCTAGGATTTCAGTTTTTATTTTATTTTTATTTTAATGATGCTTTAAAAAAATCTTTCAGAGAAGTGTTTCTGAAAATTCCTTAGTAGCAATGGATTTTTCTGGACAAATAGGAAGAGTGATTGAAAATCCAGAAGAAGCACAGTGTGCAGCCTTGGAAGAAGGCCATGCATGGAGGGTAAGATGTTGCATTCTGCTTTGTCGATTGGTAAACCTTTATAAGCATTATGTGAAATAATCACAAGTTAGAAGAGCACTTCATTATTGTTTTAATCTCTTAAAATATCTCTTGTATCTTGGATTGTAAACAGCTCCAAGTCATGTGACTGCAAAAGAGTTGGAGAACAAATTTAATATAAAATGTAGTTATCAGCTATGGGACAGGTGCTGTGGTTATGTCTTTAAAGGATTTGAAATGTGATTGAAGAAAGACATGATTTTCTATGTCACTGTTAATGTTCTTCAAATGTCCATTGTAATGGGAAGGTAATGACATTTCCGGGTGTGATTCCTGTGATGTGAGAATGTTAATTGGGAAAACCATTACAATCCTTTGGGTGGCATTTTACACATGCCTTTCATTCAAAGTTTTCATGTTAAGAAGATGAACATGGGCTGAATCTACTATTTAAGAGATGTCAGGCTATGCCTGCTTCATACATTAATTGAATGAAGAGGCAATGGATATAGATAGGTACAGATATTTTTATCCTGTTCTTTCATTGATCATATTATTGAGAGGCTTTTTTCTTCAATCTACCTACCACATCTCCATTCTTAGATAGTGAATATCTAATGCTCTGATTCTTTGCTTATTAGTGAAACAAGAGGAAGTTCTTGTGTATGGAAGAAAATTATTGTTATTGTCCTGACTTCTTATGTATTTATTTTTGATCAACTCAAAGCAGAAATGTACCTTATACTCCTTTCTCCTATTTTCCCTACAACAACAATCTTGTGAGTTGGGTTGGTTGAGAGAGAGTGATTGGCTCAGGCCTAGAACTGGTTTCTGGGCCAGCACATTTTTATCATTAAGCCAAACTGACTCATTAATTAATTAACTAATTAATTAATTAATAATGTAATCTTATATACCAACATAGTTACGGTATATGTTATATATAAAATATAAACTTATAAATTGCCTCTTATACACTGTTTTTCCTATAAATGATTGCAGAATCACTATTTTCACTATTCATACCAGTGGATATTCAAAATAGTATTATTTGCTTTCTATGAATTGGTTTTATCCTGCCTTTCTACTAGAGAGAATGTATCTTTGTATTCAACATCCCACTCCAGTGAGTTCCATAGCTTTGTACCTGGGTTTCTTTTTCCTTTTAAGGGAACCAGGTCAAACTGTGTGCTTTTTGCTCCATACAGCTGCTAATGCTTAATAATTGTATGCTTTGTTCTGCAGAAACGTAGCACAAGAATGAACATTTTGGGGAATCAAAGCCTACTTCATCCTTCCTTGCTGAGCACAAGTAAGAAGAATAGCAACTGCTAAGTTTAGGCTTTTTATTTTGATGTAAAAGTTGAGCCACTGCATTTTGATTTCACATTTAACTTGATGCAGAGCAATAATTGTTCTATTTAAGTCTTTCTTATTTGCTTCCAACTCCCCTTCAAAAAGAGTTCTGGCTTACAAATTCAAGAACAGATCTTGTGAAGAGAATTTGTTCTTAAAATGGGGACTACTTGCACAATAAATGACTTTTCTCCTTTTAGGGCTTTGGGTCTTGGTGGGGTTGATTACTAAACAGGTTTTATTCTGTTTAGTAATACATACCGGTAGTACTTTGTATTTTGTGTGTGTGTATAATATTAATGGTTCTTAAAATTTTAAGTTTATGGACAGAAAAAAATGGAGTAATTCATCATTATAGTTATGTAGTAAGTAGAAGAAAAATGTTACTTCATTTTTTTTAAAAAAACTTTTACATAGACACATTTATTTATAAGAATAATATATCTGTTGTATCTGATATCCATAATTTACATAATTATTTGTTCTGCTGAAACTTATACTTTCTGGCTTATGATTTGCAGCTTGATCAGATTCAACAGATACAGATACAGAGACCTTCCCTATGTGGAAGTATTTCTGAGTTTATTTCACGTCATTTTAGAGAAGCCTGTGTTATATCCCATTTTTATTACAGTGGTGAAACTGCAGACTAGATAAATAAATAAAACAAATCAATGGAGATGTTCAAGACTCCATTTATATTTAAAAAAATTAATATAAATACAAAAATCAATTCAAAGATCAATTGAAATTGTTTGTCTTGTTTTGTTTTTAGTCTGTGGCATGTCACCTGGATTTGCAAAGTTTGAGTTGGTCACCCACATAAATTCCTTAAATGCATACTTTTTGATACTTAAAAAAAGATTCATAGTATTTCTAGAAGTATAGAACAGGGCAGGCCAGAAGGATATAACAAGAACAGTGGTCAGTAAGAGATGGGATTAAAAATGTTATGTGATTCTCACATCTGTTCTGTCTATGTAACTATCAAATTATAATCACCACCTCACTGAAAGTAACTTTGGGGAGCTCACAATAGCTAAAAATTTGTTATGTAATAGAAAATTTAATCATTAAAGTTGTGCCAAAAAAGAGGACAATATATAGGTACATTTAATATAAAGAAGCATCTCTCTCTCTCCCTCCCTCCCTCCCTCCCTCCCTCCCTCTCTCTCTCTCTCTCTCTCTCTCTCTCTCTCTCTCTCTCTCTCTCTCTCTCTCTCTCTCTCTCTCTCTCTCTCTCTCCTCTGTGTTTGTGTGTGTGTTTAGAGGTACATTTCAATGCAATTCAAAGCAAATTAAATTGTCACAAGTTATACCTGGCTTGTCAGCAAGGTAACTGGAGGACCACTTTTCCTATACCAAAAAAGCCACCCAAACTTCTAAGAACTTACTATCCTCCATCATCTGCTAATGGCATCTGAGCCCATGATGCCAGAGGGTCTAGGGTTCAAAGTTTCTGAGTTAACAATGCCTCACATTAGAGAATACTCTCCCTCTAAACTTAAATGAACAACTTCATTGTTCAGAACTAATTTCAAACTTTGTATTACTGCATTGTGATATTATTTTTTTATTTTATTAATGTTATGTTTTTGTCTTGTTCTATTTTTATAACATAAATCACCAGAAATCATAGTTTGAATCTTATAGTTAGGAACATAATAAACAAGGATAAAACACATACTGTAATATACACACATTTTTTTAATACACCAGCTGTAACCATTCATTTCTTCATCAGTTATTCATAGGACACAGCACTGGTTTCACGGCCGGATCTCAAGAGAAGAATCACACAGGATTATTAAACAACAGGGTCTTGTAGATGGGTAGGTATATTTAATTAGGTACTGTTTATTCTATGGCCTATAAATCCTGGTAGAAGCATTGAAATGAATGCACTAATAAATTTGCATCATGCTCATCTTAAGATGCCTATAGGATAAGGTCCTTGGAAAAACAAATAGTAATAACTGTCCTTTGCCAATTCAGATCATCTATACCACAGCTTTCAAGGCTGAAACTAGACCCTTTACATGAACTATGTGCTTGCTTATTGAGTTGGAATACTCCAATATCCCTTTAATGTTCAGATCACAAGAAATCAAACAATTAATATTGTATCCTTGAACATACATAGAATATCAGATTTTATCTATAGTTTTTCTTTATATTATTTTTTATCAATGAAATATTAGATTACTTATGAATAGTATATTAATAATATATTATGTACTGATATCATAAAGCAGTGGAATTGTTTGTTTACAAGAAGTATATGGTGAATCTGGTAGTAACTTACAATGTTATTTTGTAGATTATTTCTTCTTCGAGACAGCCAGAGTAATCCAAAGGCATTTGTACTTACATTGTGTCATCATCAAAAAATTAAACATTTTCAGATTTTACCAGTAAGTATAATATTCCACTCAGGCAGTACTGGATGATGATATCTTTCAGAATGTGCATTTATTTCTGTCCTCTTGACAGAAATAAATATAAAAACAACTTTAATAAACTAACAACTGTTTGATAAACTTAGCTTTCATTGGCTAACTGCCGACGTCGTCAGAGTAGAATGCCAGAGGTTCAAAAGCCTGCTTATAAGACCGGCAGTTTGTGCACTCTGCTCATGGAACGCATTACTGGTCTACCTGCCCCAGTTGACTGTATTGCTTCTAATAGTCTCGCATCCATCTGTATACTCGTAAGCTCGGGGATCATCGCCTCTCTTGTCGCTCTCTTTGCCACTTTGAATGTATCTGAGTACACATTGCTATAGGATGGTCCCTCAATGTCTCCTGTCCTGTGGCTGCCCCCCCTGTTGTGAGTGTGGCACCCCGCCTCCCATCATTGGCTCCTGTACAAATCATGCTGGGGATTTCTCCCCTTTGCCAGTCATGGTTCTTTGCTGTTACATGAGACAGTGGTTCTAGTCTTGTGCTGCTCCCGTTGCACTCATTGTGAGTTGTTACGCTGTTGTTCCCACTTCTTTAGTGCCTGATAAGCAGGCAGTAACTCTGTGTGGCAATTAATTGAGTGCTCATCCGACAGCCAAGCCTCCTTCAGTAACTGGCCGCCCTTGGTGACATCCTGGGAGATGGCCTCTGCCCCTGCAAGGTCAAATATGTGATTGTTGCTGGCCATATGGACTCACACCTGTGAGTGTTGCTCATGTTGTCTAAATCTTGTAGAAGTCAAAGGACTCTTACAAATTCCAGAGGATCTTAGCAGAGAGATTTATTTGTGCAGGTTCAGAAGCAATTAGCAACAGCAATTCTGAACCCCGAGGGCGGGTTCAAACTACAGTTTTATAGTTTTCTTTTCTCAGGAACAAAGGACTATACATTCTAATACAAATTGTGATATATTAGGTCCATTTCTCATGGGCATACAATGGAGAATTTTGCTTCATACAATGTTTCCAAGTGTAATGTGCTTTTGGTTAGTCACGTATTTCTAACACAGCATTATTCCAGTAATTATGCAGACACATCATTTTATTTTAAAAATGATTTCTTCAATCATTCCACTTTATTCCCCCCTATGGAAGTTTTCCAGCTTAAACTTCCATCATTCTATCTCCGATTCAGGATCTTTAGAGGGCAACGTTTTATATTCCCATAAAGCTAACATTGTTTCATGTTTTGCGGTTAATTGGGCTGTACTTTCTGAGATCCTTCGAATCATTGCTATAACACAGGGGAGTAAGCAGGGAATCAAAATACATCCTAGAATTAACAAGACTGCTATAACTATGATGGTTTGTAGGCCTGGTAACTTTGGCCACCATCCTGAAAATATGTATTCCAAATTAAATCCTTTTCAGGTTTGCACCAGAACGTGAGCTAATTTGATCATTTTGTCTGTTATGTCCTTCAACACTTTTCTACTTTCATCTATTTTGATGCAACAGTTTGTTAGGTTGAATTTTCCACATACCCCTCCTTCTTTGGCCAATAGATAGTCCAAGGCTAACCTATTTTGCATGTTATATGTCCTGGATTTCACATTTTCTTTGGCCAATTCAGTTAGTCCCTTCACAGTCTCATTAGTGATTAACTCTACCACTGCTTGTAACCTAATGAGCCTGTTGAGCATATAAATAGGGGTATGGTATCCAAACATTCCATCCTCAGCCCAAGTAGCCGGGCCATAAACTAGGATAATGTGGCAAGGTGGCCATTCATTTTTTCGCCAAGTGATTCCTGCACATTGGGTTCCCTTCTTTGTCTTATATTGCCAACTTCATCATAGATAGGAACTCCGAGAATTTGCTTAGTTTTTAATGGTAACAGGAAAAATCCTGGTCGAATACACAAGATCCATACCAGTTCTTAGATAGTTGTCCGTATGCCACTTTTCGGCAAATCCAGTACATTCCATCTGGGGCTAGCCAATGGAGACTGGTATCTGTCGGGTCTTTTATATATGGCATCCCAGATACATTAGTAAGGGCATAATGATCCATAGTAGTGGTTTCGTTGGTTCCAGACCACCATTTACCATTTTCCCAAGTCCCTGTGCATAGGAGGTCACCTACTGCTATGCAAGATTCTGTTTTGTTCCTTGAGTAACATACATGTCCTACCAGATTGGAAGTGAGAGTCCAATCACCATCTTTCCCACTTGTATAGGTTAAATTATTATTTTCAGACATTTCTAGTACCTTGGTATAATTTAACTCTTGTGCCTCCCATGGCCATTTTTCTCCCATATTTGTTCCACCACACACAAAACAGTTAGAAACGCCTAAAGTATGGGCAATATCTTCAGCTAACTTAACAAAGGTTACATGTCTAGGTATTTCAGGAATATTTAGTTTATCCATTTCCTCATAATATGACCAAAATAATGATTTTTGTTCTGGTCTTTTGGTTGCAGTTATAATTTTGACTTCTACCTCTGACATTGGGTCGTAGCCTTTGGCATTTATTCCTATCCCAAATATCCAATTTCGTCTTTCCCATTCTTTTTGTTCCAGAAACCAACTGCCATTCTTGACTGTGAGAGTCACCAAATTACAGTTATCTGTTCCACAGGAGTCTGCCTTAGTATCATTATTTTCAAACAAGATGTGGTCTATCTCCTTTGGGTCTTGGATATACCACTTAACACATGACCACCACTTACATTTGACCATGGAGATTGCACACCCGTCCGGTGAGCACAAATACTTATGGTTTGGGATATAGCTGTGGATGTGACTGATCCCTCTGCAACCATATACATCAGGCCAATAATTAGCTGCCTTGCAAACATCAAAGGTGACGCTAAAACTGAAGTGTGGGTTGGATTTCCTTTGGGAGATCCCTAATAGTGCCTGATCCCTACAGCTCCCTCTTGTTCTATGTGTTTTGATTTGTAAGGCCCATCTATCAGGATTAGACTTCGGGCTATAACATTGATCTTGGACCCCTTTTCTACAAACTTTATATACAGTTCTATTGTTTGTACAAGAGCTAGGGGAGCTATCTTGGCACTCTTCTGGTTTCATTGTATGATAAATCAAAGTCTTAGTTATCTGGGTCCCTTGTTTTGTACCCTTGATGCAATTTTGACAATTCTAGTTTCTCTGTGTTTTTGTTCTTTCTTTATGTGTGCTACTCAATAATCTTCTATTAGAGGGTTTCTGCAGTATGACCTCTCGTGTAGCCATTGCACTGATTTCTGTAGGAATGTGTGTGTATATTCCCCATATTAAATAACTAACAGATATTATGAGCTGTAGAATCCTCATGTCTTCCACCGTGCATAGAGAGACAGCATCCGGAGTGTCTCAGCAAGGTTTTGATGTTCACACCGTGTGTTGAGAACCCGTTGCCGGTAGGGTTCGACAGGGTGTATTTCTTGTAAATCTTAACACCAAAGGTTTGTCAATTTTATCCACCTTGTAAGTTACTGGATCGGCAGGTACAGCTGCTTTCAATCTACTCCAGTGGACCCAGGACTTTCCTTCCAAGGTTTTCACTGTCAAAGAAGAACACATGACAACTGTATATAGTCCTTTTCATTTTGGGCTCAAGGGATCTGATTTCCAGTGTTTTACCCACACCCTATCTCCTGGTTTGAACCCATGTGTTGTTGTGACCACTGGAGGGGGTTGTTGTTCCATCATATAATGGTGCAAATTTGAAACAGCCAAATTATGAAGCTGTAACTGATGTAGCAATTTCTGTTGATCTATTCCCCCTTATGGGCCAAGTTCGGCCAGCCCTGACTGTCAGGTTTAAATAGACAAGGAGGACAGCCAAACTTGAGCTCATAAGGGCTAAGTTGTATTTTAGTGTGGGGGGGGGGACAGTCTGATTGCATACAAAACCATAGGCAAAACATCTGGCCCATGGAGATGAGTTTCCAAGCAAAATTTGGTAATAAGGGTTTTAATCATGCGATTAGCACGTTCCACCCTACCAGCCGATTGGGGGTGAAAAGCACAATGAAATCTCCACTTAATTTCTAATGCCTGGGCTAAAGCCTTATTGATTTGGTGTACAAACTCAGGGCCATTATCTGATGAAATCCTAGAAGGGCAACCAAATCTAGGAATAATTTCTTTAAGAAATATTCTAGCAATCTGTATAGCTTTCTTATTTACAGTTGGAAAGGCCTCAATCCACCCTGAATAGGTATCAATTATAACTAACAGGGCTACATATTTTTTACTTCTGGGCATATCAGTAAAATCAACAACGACATAATCCATTGGAAAATAAGCGATTGGTTTTTGACCAGGTGATACTACCGGTCTTTGTCGTGCTTTGGTTTGAGCACAAGTGGAACATTGAGAACATACTTGTGCCGTTAGCGAAGAAGCAAAGGGTAGATAGAAAAATAGTTCAAGTTGCTGTAATAATGCAGTTTTTCCCAAATGATGTTGCTTATGGGACTGAAAAATAAGGGGGCAGGCAAGTGCAAGAGTCCATCGGGAAGGGTGTACCAGCCTTTAACCAGTTTGGCTTGTACATCCTGTTTCAATTTTTGGATTTCCTCCTTCGTATATGTAGGATCAAATTGTTCTAAGTAAGTATCTAAATACATGAACCTAGTGACATCTGACTGGAGGGGGGGCCTTCTAATGCAGCTCTTTTGGCTTCTTTGTCTGCCTTCCTATTGCCCTGGGTAATAAGGCTGGAGTCTTTTTGATGTCCAGGACAATGGATGATTGCAACTTTAGATGATAATAGGGCTGCCTTGATGAGTCTTTTAATCAAAGTTGCATATTGGTCCAAATATTCTCTTTTCCTCTTCAGTCTCCCCATTCCATGTCAGCTAAGCCGATTATGTTTTCTTCTCTTTTTTCCATCTGACTGGGATAGGCTGGATGCCCTCTTCCCCTGAAGCTTCTCCTGAAACTTCCTCGGAAAGTCCCTCTACCTCCTCTTCCTCTTCCATACTGGTGAGATTGTCCCTTAGGTTGGCCATTCCTCTGGGGGCACTCTCTTTGCCAGTGTCCTTCCTGTTTACAGATGCCACATTGGTTGGGTCCAATACGCATCCCCCCCAAGGCCAGTGCTAACATTTCAACTTTCTTTTTCTCTTTCTGATCTGACTTTTGTTCTTCCTCCTTTTCATGGTTACGGAATACCTTCTGAGCTATTTCCATGATCTCTGCTATATTCTTTCCTAATGCTCCTTCTGTGCATTGTAACTTTTTCTTTATGTCCGGAGCACTTTGGGTAATAAATCTTTCAATAAGGAGTGGGCGATTTTGTGCCATCTCCATATCAAGACCTGTGTTTACTTTATAAGCTTCTATCAGTCGGCTGAGAAAAGCAGTCTCATTTTTATCTTGCCAAACACTAGTTACTGCAGCATAATTAACTGGATGAATTGCAGCTTCTCTCAAGGCTTCTAAGCACAAAAGCCGATAGCTTTGCAACAAAGTTTGGTGTTGTCCATCATTAGAATTCCAGTCTGGTCTCTGTTCGACCGCCTCGGTATCTCTGTTTGCCTGATAATTCGCTTCCCCATCTGGGTGTTGGCGGGCAAGTACCTTTAATTTTCCTAACCTATATTTCTCTCTCCCTTCCATATCCAGTAAAGTAGAAATATGTTGTTGCATATCATCCCACATGGGATTATGCGTCTGAATAATACCGTAGCTGAGAATAAAGCTATTATTTCTTGAGGTTTTTCTGAAAATGGCCCATATTGTTGTCTCCAATTAAGTAGATTAGTGGTTGTAAAGGGGACATATTGGAGCATGGAAATATTGGTGTTGTTTGGTCCAGGGACCAAAACTTCCCTTAGAGGGGCTATAATTTCTTCTGTTTTCATCTTAGTTTTACTTCTAGTTCGGCTAGAAACTGATGTTTTGCTGTCATCACTATCCAAGTCCTCATCTTTCTTCTGAATGGTTTTATTTCTTTTTATCTTTCTTTCCACACCGGCTTCTGGTTGAAGATGGACTTCATTTCTTTCAACCGGAGGGGATGGAATTTGCTGATTTATCCCCCCTTCCTCTCTTCTAGGAACATAAGGCGGGGACCTGGCAGTTTCCTCCCTTTCTTCCTGGCTCAAAATCTTAGCTTTTGTCTGAAGTTTGGCTTTTTTGGCTTGCCAAATATATTTTAGCTCATTCTATCTGACACTTTGCTAACCATTGAGGCTTTTCTCCAATATTGATCTGCCATTGGTCTATATAGGGATATTGGTCTCAATGACCACATCCAGTCACAATTTGATGAACCCGTACCATGAGTTTGGGATTCGCCAATCCCTCCTTGGGCCACCCTACACCAAAGGTGGTCCATTCAGATTCACAGAATCTTTTTAACATGGCTGGATTTGGTCGTGGGTCCCCATAATCCCTAGAAAAACCCTTTTTGAAATTTTCTAACATACATTGAAGCGGCGTCTGACCAACACCCTTCTTTGTCCGATTCCCTCCCATTTCTCCCTAACACACTACCACCAACCTGAGGTGCTGGACATTCCAAGGGTCACTCTGCAGGAAATGCAATGGTTTAACCACCCACACAATCCTACCTATTGAAGACTTAAGGACACCGCCTTGTCTTCTAGGGGGTGATCAATCCCTTCTTATGATCCAAACAGGATCAGGTATCCCCTTTTTACAATACTTGCCTGCAGGCGTTCCAGACCCTTTTGTTGATTAAAGACCTGTCTGCTACCCTCGGTGGATCCTTGACTGGAGTGCTTCGCTGGCGGGTGAGTTCCCCTCCCATTCCATCGAGGTCTTCCCGTAGACAAAGGCCACGGAGCCAGCTTGGAGGAGTCGTCATTAGGAGAGGGGCTACCCACCATGACAATCCATCTGGAAGGTCAATGGCCTCTTCCTAAAAGTCCCGGCGGAGTCACTATAAATCTTGTAAAAATCAAAGGACTCTTACAAATTCCAGAGGGTCTTAGCAGAGAGATTTATTTGCACAGGTTCAGAAGCAATTAGCAACAGCAATTCTGAACCCCGAGGGCGGGTTCAAACTACAGTTTTATAGCTTTCTTTTCTAATACAAATTGTGATACATTAGGTCCATTTCTCACGGGTATACAGTGGAGAATTTTGTTCATACAATGTTTCCAAGTGTAATGTGCTTTTGTTTAGTCACGTATTTCTAACACAGCATTATTCCAGTAATTATGCAGACGCATCATTTTATTTTAATAATGATTTCTTCAATCATTCCACTTTATGATGGCCAGCTCGTGTTCATGGATCCTAGTTCCAAGCCGTTTGGTCGTCTCCCCAATGTAATTGCAGTGACAGTCCTTACATTTCAGTCTATATACAGCAAAGAACCACGACCAGCAAAGGGGAGAAATCCCCAGCACTATTCGTACAGGAGCCAATGATGGGAGGCGGGGTGCCACACTCACAATGGGGGAGGGGTGGCCACAGGATAAGAACATAAGAAGAGCCATGCTGAATCAGGCCAAAGCCCATCGAGTCCAGCATTCTGTGTCACACAGTGGCCCACCAATTGTACATGGGGATCTTGAGCAGAAAGAGAAGGCAAAACCCTCCCTTTCCCTTGACCCCCAAACAAATGGTACTCAAGGGAATCCTGCCTGCCTCAACCAACATAGAGGCGGCACATGGACATCCGTTTTAATAACCACCGATACACTTTGCATCCATGAATCTATCTAGCCCTGCCTTGAAGCTGTCAAGGCTGACAGCTGTCACGACCCCTTCAGGAAGTGAATTCCATAAATCAACGACTCTCTGGGTGAAGAAATATTTCCCTTTATTTGTCCTCACTTTCTTAGCTATGAGCTTTAGGGAGTGCCCCCTTGTCCTGGTATTGTGTGATAGAGAAAAGAATTTTTCTCTATCCACCTTTTCTATCCCATGCATGATTTTATACACTTCGATCAAGTCACCCCTTAAACGCCGTCTTTCAAGGCTGAAGAGACCAATAGGATAGGAGGCACTGGGGAACCATCCTATAGCAACGTGTACCCAGATACATCCAAAGCAGGCAAAGAGAGCGACAACAAGAGAGGGGATGATTCCCCGAGCTTACAAGTATATAGACGGATGCGAGACTATTAGAAGCAATATGGTCAATTTGGGCGGGTAGACCAGTAACGTGTTCTATGAGCAGAGCGTACAAACTGCCGGTCTTATAAGCAGGCTTTCAAACTTCTGGCATTCTACTCTGATGATGTCAGCAGTTAGCTGACAAAAGCTAAGTTTATCAAACAGTTGTTAGTTTATTAAACAGTTGTTTTTATATTTATCCCGGTGTTCGACTATTTTTCTCAACATGAATATATCCGGGATTCGCATTTTTAGTATAATTATATATATGTTTAGTGGGGAATAAAAATAAAAAACTAGAATAATGTGGCTGCATAAGTGTTCATACCCTCTTATAAGTAGAGATGTGGTTGTGTTCAGAATTAACCAATCACATTCAAATTGATGGTAAATAATAGTCTGTACATACTTGTCATTAATTAAAGTGACTCTGATCAAGCCCACATAAAGTTCAGCTGTGCCAGTAGGATTTTTCTGGTATTTACTCAGTTGACTCTTACAGCAACAGCCATGGTCTGCAAAGAGCTTACAGAGCATCAAAAGGATCTCACTCTTGGAAGGTATCAGTTAGGAGAAGGTACAAAACAATTTCCAAGTAAGAAAGTCATTAACAAATGGAGAAAATATAACAGGTAAAGGTTGTCCATTATGTGTGACAATAATCTCTTGTATTGATCATATATTTGTGCTGTGACCAACAAACAAACACACACACACACATCCTCCCTGATGGAAAACTGATTAATACATTACTACGACGTAAGTTCTCACCTGATGCAAAACAGGCCCTCCCAAAAATTTTAAACTATAAATCTGTTTGTAAATTATTGACCTATCTTCAATATATTATATCCAATCCTGGTTTGATTTTGCAAAAATGTACATCAAATCTGATAAAAGCAAGTGGGAAAATGTGCTATAGTCCACTGAGACTGAGGTTGAACTTTTTCATCATAATTCCAAAAGTACACCATGCCCACCATGAAGCATGTTGGTGGCAGCATTATGCTTTAGGGCCTCATTTCTTCAGCTGGAAATGGGGCTTTAATTAAGGTGGAGGGAATTGTGATCAGTTCCAAATATCAGTCAATTTTTGGCACAAAACTTTCAAGCCTCTGCTAAAATGCTGAAGATGAAGAGGAATTTCACCTTTCAGCATAACAACTTCACCAGAAGATCAAAGTTTTGGAATAGCCCAGCAAGAGCCCGGACCTGAATCCAATTGAAAATCTGTGGGGTAACCTGAAGAAATCTGAGCACAGAAGATCCCTTTCCAATCTGACGGTTTTGGAGTGCTTTTGCAAGGAACCCTGGGCAAAGATTCCCAAGGCAAGATGTGCCATGCTGATTGGCTCCTTTCCCAAAAGACTGAATGTGTCATAAAAAGTGCTTCAGCAAAGTATTAATTTAAGGATATACACACGTATGCAACCTCATTATTGTAAGTTTTTAATTGTTAATTTCCCCCTCAGATTGCTTCAGTTTGTTTTTCAATTGAATTGCAGAGTTTATATGGTATATTAAAGATGGAAATAATTCTGAAGTGATTTATCTTCATTTGATCTTTGTTACATCTCAAAAACATAGCATTTTAACAGGGAATGTAGACTTTCTGTACATTCCTTTATTTCTTAACTTTAAATGCTACATTGATGGCCCTTTACTGGAACTGATTGATCTTAAGTTGCTTAACCTGTTAATACTTTGGAAAGAGATCATTTTAATTGATTTTGTAAAATCAACTTAGTGTCAACTCTCAGTGATCACACAAATGGATTTTCTCCATGATGATCTATTCCTAATGCGGTTCTTCAGGTCTTCCAAGTGGGCACCCACTGTTGCTGTAACTGAGTTCAATTACCTGGCTGCTGTTCATCCTCTACTTCAGGGATCCTCACTGTCCATGGCCTATGCGCAACTGGGCCATATGAATGGCTGGCTGGTGCACCCATGGCTGCGCACAGCCCCACTCACATGAGTGTTGTGGGCGCTTGCAGCTCCATTTGTGTGAACACTCAGAGCCGCACACAAGCATCACAGGTGCTGTCAGCCCCTCTTGTGCGAGCAACAGGTGATTGTGTGTGCACATGCATGTGCACATGCATCTGCCCCCCCAGACCCCTTTTCCCCTCCCCCCCTTTCTGGTGGCAACCCAGAAAGGTTGGGGAACTCTGCTCTACTTCTCTTTCCTTCCACCTTTCCCAGCATAAGTATCTTCTCTAGACAATTATGCTGGTGGCTGATGAGATTGCGGTTGAATTTTTTCATCATAATTCCAAAAAGGATTTGGAATTTGTATAGGTCTTTGCACAATGTGTTCAAAGTAGGGCAAATTGAGCCTGGTCATTTGTGCCTTAACTGAGAGCTCTAATCTGATTTCTTTCACTTAATTGTAATTCTACAGAAATCTTAGAATTGTGGAATTCATGTAGTTTCAGGGCCTGCACTATGCAGGAAAGAAAAAAGCTAGGAGGTAAAGGTAATGAAATGAATACACATACTTGTTGAGATATTTTAACACTCCTTTTTGAATAATTTGTTTTCTGTCTTTAGTATTTTATTTTTGTTTCATTTTCATTTTTCAAGTGTGAAGATGACGGACAGATATTTTTCAGTCTAGATGATGGCAGCACCAAATTCACTGACCTAATACAGCTTGTTGAATTCTATCAATTAAACAAGGGAGTTTTGCCTTGTAAACTCAAACATCACTGCATCCGGGTGGCCTTGTGACTTCTGTGCCAGTCTATGATGATGACTGGTTTGTCCAAGACTGGAGATGAAAGAGAAGTGTTATTGAAGAAAGTTGAGCCTGGGACATTAAGCCATCTTGTAATTGCTTTTGAGGAACAAAGTGTATCATCCAAATTAGGGGACTTGGAAAGGGATGCTTGAACTGATGCCAATAGTCCAAGGTTTGGCTCTTTTGTCTAAATCCTATGCCTGATTTTTGCTGAGTGTCTTAGCAACACTTCCCCTCCCCCTCCCAAACTGGGGAAAGTTATGTAAAAACACTAAACAAAACTGGAAATTGTCCCTTGGCTTGCCACATAACAGTGTCAAGTTTTTGAAGCAAAATTATTGAAATGAACTCTTACCCTGGATTAATCTTGACAATTTAAATGAGTATTTTCTTTTTCTTATTGTTTGCTTTCTTTATATTCCTCTCTCCCTCCCTCTCTCTTTCAATTTTTTTGCACTCCTTTTGAAAATTATATTTAGCCTATCTTGAATGATAGTTTTTAAATTGATGCCTGATTTGGGTGTTCCAAACTATATATTGAGTAATTTGCTTCAGTTTAATTATAATTTAAAAGTCAAAAAATAGCTTCTCCCTTTTGAAATGAAATGTTGCACCATTTATGCTGAAGAAACAACATGGAGACAATTCTGGGAAGGAAAAATATCCCACTAGTGTATGCTTTTTAATATAATGACCATGTGTCTGAAAGAAGACTCTGCTTCTATGCACAGATGTTTTGAATTGTTTTGATTGTCTCCCTCCTTCCCAATCTGCTGGAGGTCCTCTTTCTGCACATATGCCATGGGAAAATCCACTATCAGTAGCCAGTTTAGTGTTGAATAATAATATATGTATTTGGAATCATCTGGCTTTTTTCTTTTTATGTTTTGATGGGAGGGAATAGATTGTCATTTATGTAGTCTACTTGGTATAAAACAAATCAGTGTTTGCTATTTTTAGCATTATTTCCTTCAGTCTTCAGAATGTATGATATAGCTCCATTGCACATATAAAACTGCCTAGTCTTCTAACTATGGTTAGGAATTTAAGAGTGCTTTGTAAAGTCTGCATGTTCCTTCCAATTATTTTTTGCCTGGATGTGTATTTTCTAATAACCAAAGCACAATTCTGATTTTATGTTTCTTTGCTTAATTAAAATATTATTTTTGGTGTTACACAAATTATAAATAGAATCAAAAGTGAAAGCAAAGGAGAAGTGTTCATGTAACATTCTCAATCTTTTAATTATAGCTAGATATTGAATCTTCCATCAGCATGGATATACTTTTCCTACATGATGACATGATAAATATGATTTTCAGTGAAGTAAATGTGAGAAATGCAGTCTGATTACATGCTGCTGGATTGCCAAAACTTACACTGTGAGTTTGTTCAAAACTGTGGAAATCATCCCTCAGGCACTGCTTCACATTCTATCTATTTCAGTCTAGCTGTAAAAGAGAGCAATACACATGCAGCAGTGCAATAACTGGATAAATCATTTTTATTTGGAAATTATATGCTTAGCTGTCTCCGCCACTAAAGGACATACCATTGACAGTTTAGACAATTGATTCTTTGGGATTTATGCACTAAAATTTACATGCCAGTATCTGTAACAAGAAAAAACTTGCTTCAAGTCCTAGTTCATCATCCTACTATGAGTCCTGGTTTAGGCTTCCTAAAACCATACACTTAGAATGTTAATTTATACATCGCTATGCAGAATAAATAATGCTTTATTTCTTTTGAAAGGCACAGCTTTCTAGCTGTAAATGTGGCTAATAAAAATATATGCCACTAAAGTGAGATATCAATGTACTGATATTGGCTCATGTTTTCTAATTCTGCATAACTGTGTGCATGGAAATATACCATGTGGAGAATTTAATAACAATGGAATCAAGGCAATGCTTGTTAATATTTCAGCTTTTCCATGTTTACACAGTAATACTTCTTTCATTGATAGCTTGCACTTAAATAAGGTCAATGATTATGATTATCGTGTTTTAGGGATGATAGTCAAGTGCATATAAAAAGTGTTTTATATATCAAGAAGTATGTTCCAGCCTATGAGTGTTCAGAATTACTTCTCTGTCGCTCCAGGAGTCTTGAACCTTTATATTGATATTAATTAATATTAATTATTGCATGTAACCAATAACAATCTGAACAATTGCAATTGAGTACAGTTCATTATTCACAAGGTAATCATATACTGTAGAGAGTAACCTAAAACAATATAACCAGCTTGAGTTTCCATAGCAGATGAAAAAAATACTGTATTTTAATTTACAGAACAAATCTAATAGGGGTTTTCCCGTGAAATTTCTATGTATACAGTGAAGAAACTTGATTTTTGTTAGAAATACTTTATTACATTTTACATGTTTTGTAAACAGGTATAAGATAAACTAATATAAGTTGACTTAATATTGCATATTCGTAAAGTGGACAAACAGAATTATTTTCAAAATACTGATTTTCAAATTTAAGTGAAGTTGTTTGAGTTTATTAGAAATTAAGTTATTTTTCAGTAGCTCCAATTGTTCAGTTTCCCAGCAATAGCTTCATGTTATAAAAATTGCATTTAATTGAATTTAACAATATAAGTTCTTACTATAAATTTGAACAAACAGGGCAGACTATTTTGTACTATCTTCAGAATTACTTGAGCATGTAATTATTACATTTCTTCCCTTTGTTAGAAATGTACAATCTAACCCATCTTGAACATTACCAACAGATACAGCTGTTTGACAACTTAAGAAACAAGGGTTGAAGGAAATTTGATTTAAAAAAAAAAGATATTTAAATGACATGAATGTAAAGAGGGATGCTCAGGGTTGTTTCTGGAGCCTGTTGATTTTATTTTATTTTTGCCTGTGATTGTTTTGTAAATAAAATATGCCATACAGCATCTTGCAATATGTTAAGAAGGAAAATACCAAACCATTTGGTATTTTTTTTAAAAAAAAGATAAATTATATTATTTCTGTTTTTTAAAAGTACCGTTTTTTATTTGTTGAATTAATCTTGAAAAAAATGTGCCTCTATTTTTAGATTGTTTTGTCTTAACTTTTCTGCATTAAGTACCTGACCATTTTGACCAATCAATGCACCTTTCTAGTGGCAAGACTTGCTTAGCATAATCTATATTATCATATCACAAGATTTTATTGTGACTGTAAAATGAAATAAAAGTTATCAGGGAATGCAAAAATTATTAACTTAAGGGACACAATCTCTTATTCAATATGCATTGCTTCATATTGTAAGTAGCTTTTTTTTTCTTTTTTGACTAGTGAACTTATCTTTCAGGTATTTTTGTACAAAAATGGTTATATTTCTTACACTTAAATGTTTAGAAATAAACATTCAAACAATGGTATTCATTTTATATTGTTGGTCAAGTTTCATTTTGTTTTTTCAAGGGGACAAATTACCAATGCAATACCGGAGTTGTAGGCAATACCAGAGCTAATTACGGTAGTAATTTACCTGAATGTTATATACATGAATTCATTGTATTCTTTTTAATTAAAAGGGTTAAGCTACATTCAGAGTACCTACCGTTAAAGATGTAGAATATATAAGAAATCATCAACTTAATATGCATATTATACAACTTTAAATGAACAATGCATTTTGATCAAGATGCAATAAACAAATGCTCATGCATTTCATACAAATACTTCTTCATTATTAAGGCCTGCAAAGCCAGAGTCAAGTATTTTATCATGTGTGGAGAAATAAATAGGGAGTCTTCATTACAAGAAAAGAATCGGTATTATACTCTTTGAGTATTCTTGTTACCATATTTGGATTGCTTAAAATTCCAAATTCCAAGGCAGTTTCATATTGAGTGTTTATAGCAATGTAGTTCAGATATAATCACTAGGTATAATTTTGTAATCCCATTTACAGGTAATTCTTCACTTACAAGCATTTGTTTAGCAGCCATTCAAAGTTTAAATTGCACTGAAAAAAGTGACTTATGACCATTTTTCACATAACCATTGCAGCATCCATGTAAACACATGATCAAAATTTGGATATTTGGCAACTGACATATCTTTGATGCAGTATTTCAGTGTCCTGTAATCACAGTGTAAGGACCTACCTCAATCAAGCCACGCAAGAAAGCAGAACTCTTGAAATAGGCATTGCCTCAAAATGAACTTTTATTACGGGCTAGTGATAGCAGGGAAAACAAGGAGAATAACCCGTGCAAGCAGTATATTAAAAGCAATATTTTTATTCCTCCCCCCCCAGGATCCATTTGAATTCCAGCCAATCCACAGGTGGCATAGTGTTTTGGAAACTGGCTCTGTTGGCGTGCTCTTCAAGGTCTCTTTCTTTAATTTCCTTCTGGCTCCAAGTGCCAACCATCTCCTAGATAAAGAGGGGATGGGGGAGGGGCATAATGGCAAGACAGTGCAAAGCACCCCAAGACATCCCTCCTCTCAACAGAATGGCAGGCCCCAAATAATGGTTACACAAGCAGGTACAAATATTGTTTACAAGAGCAGGAATATGTTTGGGGACCTGATATACAGCCCCCCCTAGAAAAATGACAGGTCCACCTGTAGAACACAAACATGGGAGAGGAGGAGAAACAAAACAGTCACATTAGGGGGAAAAATGGACCCAGGAAACTACAGACCAATCAATTTAACATCAATACCTGGGAAGATCCTAGAAAATCTAATCAAAGAACATCTGCGAACAACTAGAAGCAAACAAAGTTATATCTGGTAGCCAGCATGGGTTTGTTAAAAACATCATGCCAAACCAATCTTATTTCATTCTTTGATAAAGTGACTAAACTAGTAGACCAGTGAAATGCTGTGGATGTTGTATACTTAGATTTCAGTAAGGTATTTGATAAAGTAGACCACAACTTATTCCTAGGTAAGCTAGAAAAAGATGGAATAATAGACAACATCACTACCAGATGGATCTGTGGCTGGCTGGCAAACCGTACTCAGCGAGTAGTCCTCAATGGCACTACATCACATGGAGAGAAGTAAGCAGTGGGGTACCACAAGGCTCCGTTTTAGGTCCAGTACTCTTCAATATTTTCATAAATGATTTAGATGAGGGATTGAAGGGGAAGTCATCAAATTTGCAGATGACACTAAACTGGCAGGACTATCCAAAACCCCAGAAAACAAGCTGAGGATCCAAAAAGACCTTGACAAATTTGAACAATGGGCTCTATCCAACAAAATGACTTTCAATATGGAGAAAAGCAAAGTTTTATATTTAGGCAGGAAAAATCAAACATACAAGTACAGATTAGGTGAGATCTGGCTTAAAAACAATAACTGTGAAAGGGACCTTGGAGTCCTTGTGGACGATCACTTGACTATGAGTCAGCAGTGGGCAGCAAAAAAGCGAATACAGAGGTATAGAATGAAGATCATGCGAAGTATTAGTACCACTTTATAAAACCTTAGTAAGACCACACCTGGAATACTGCAGCCAATTTTGATCACCATATTACAAAAAAGATAAGAGTTTTGACTTCCGGTTTGTGACTGCGGTCCTGCTAGACACATGGAGGCGAGCCTCATTTCCAATATCCAGTTTTCTCCCACTGGGGGACCCTGGAAAGGGTCAAAAGTC
The DNA here is from genome assembly GCA_034064705.1 of Bothrops alternatus. NCBI lineage: Eukaryota > Metazoa > Chordata > Lepidosauria > Squamata > Viperidae > Bothrops > Bothrops alternatus. Next base: position 11,183,275 of record JARGCV010000103.1, on the reverse strand, counting down.
ACTCTGTAGGGGTGATGAGCAAGGAGAGGACCCCCATTTGATCATGGAAGGGCAACAGCCCTTCCATTTGATCTGGGGCAGCTCTTCAAACCAACCAGGAAAAGACCGGCCATAACAATATGGCTTGTCACTAAGCTGCTGATAGCCAAAGTCAAATTTATTACCAAGCACTCTGAAAGCAACGCGGATGAAAGTGGGTGAGATCTTATCTTCTCTTTACCCTAAGTACCTTCTTCCTGTAAAAGCTTTTTGAAGTATTTTCCCCCTGTGAAGAGAGAGGGAAGAGAATTTCTATCCCACCCTCTAAGAACAGCGGCATCTGACTACCCAGGGGAATCAAAGCTTTAAAAGAACAATTTCCATTTAATTGGATTCATGTGTTTCTGATATTTGGGGACCAAAAACTTTCCTATCCTTACTGGAGACTTTTGTTTTTATCTAGCAAAAAAAGAAAAGAAATAAAACTGGATATAGAATTAGAAAAATTCGGGACTTTTCTTTAAAAAAGAAGAAAATCTTAAATGGTATCAGTGACATTTTGTGGTGAAATTTGGTATGGCAATTTGTTATTTCCTAAAAAGAGACTTGGCTCAGAGCTCAGAACATAGATAAGCTTTCTGACCTTGGCATCACCTGTGAGAGATTCAATTGCAAGAGACCAGCTGGACAGTAAAATTGGCCTTCTTGAATTGTGAATGTAAATTTTTACTGACTATTGCTTAACAAACAACTTTAGCTAGAAAGACTATCTACAAATATGTGAAAGATGGATGAAGACCAGGAAAAAATTCTTGGCATGTTGAAAAAAATACATCAAACTATTTTAGCTTGTGAGAAAAGGAGACCTAAAATAAAAGATCAAGATATCACTTTAGATGTACAAAGCCAAACTTTGACTATAACCAAAGAACTAACAATACAGAAGATAACAGAAGAAGTGGAACAACTAAATATTAAGACAGATGATTCAATTGACTAACAAGTACAGCTGATAGACTCTGACAAGGAAGTAACAAAATTGAAAATGGAAATGACTTTTTATACAAATCAGAAGAAATTCGAGAAAGAAGAACAACACATTGAATTGAAGACAAATACACCAGAGCAAACACAGGGGACTGGAATAACAGGGTGACAATTAAATGAATACAAATGGGCTAGTCCTTCCAGAAAACTGGCAATCAAATGGTCTCCTTTAATTCAACTAACATATGTAAGAATGGAGGGAGATTTATTTGATGATTTAAAAGCACTGATATGGAAGCCTAGTTGGCAAATGAAGAAAGCTAGAATAAGTTGGGGTTTTGATCTACTAGATGGGATTTCATATTCTCAATTAGAGGGTTAAAGGGAGATGTTGAGATAAGGGGAATTTTGGTTATTAGATTTAAAATAGCTGGAAACGTTGAAAATAAGGATTTGATTTGTCTAATATTGAAAAATTAGATCTAAAAGGGAAAAGAAAATTAATTATTATGAACATGTTTTACTTACTGATTAACCCAGGCAACTTATGGTTTTGATTTATTAAAGGGGATATTGTATTATTAAATTCAGGGCTTTTCAACCTTTTCACCAATTGTACCACTTTTAGAATATGGCAACATTCGAGTACCACCAGTCACCTAGCGAGGTGTCAAAAACATGATGACCTCCCCCCAAAATGGAAAAAAGTGATAAAATACAGGTAGTCCTTGACTTACATCAATTTGCTTAGTGACTGTTCAAAGTTACAACAGCACTGAAAAAAGTGACATGATCATTTTTCTCACTTATGACCATTGCAGCATCCCCAGGGTCATGTGATTTACATTTCAATGCTTGGCAACTGATTCATGTGATGGTCACATTGTTCCAGGGTCATGTGATCGCCTTTTGCAACCTTCTGACAAGCAACGTTAATGGGGGAAACCAGATTCACTTAACAACCATGTTACTAATTTAATCTCTCCCTCTTTCTCTCTCCCTCTCTCTCTGTCTCCCTCTTTCTCCCTCTCTCCCCCCTCTATTTTTCTCTCCCTTTCCCTTTCTTTCTCCCTCTACCTCTCTCTCCCTCTCCCCCCTCTCTCTTTTTCCCTCTTTCCCTCTCCCTCCTTCTCTCCCTCTTTCTCTTTCCCTCTATTTCTCTTCCTTTCTATCTCCCCCTCTCTCCCCCTCTGTCTCTCTCCCTTTTTCCCTCTCCCTCTTTCTCCCCATCTCTCTGTCTCCCTCTCCCTCCCTTTCTCCCTCTTTCTTTCCCTCTCTATTTCTCTCTCCCTCTTTCTTTTTCTCTCTCTCCCTTTCTTTCTCCATCTCTCCCTTTCTCTCCCTCTGTCTCTCTTTCTCCCTCTTTCTCTTTCTCTCCCTGTCACTCTCTCTTTCCCTCTCTCTCTCTCTCTCTCCCTCTCTTTCTCTTTCCCTCTTTCTCTTCCTCTCTCTATTTCTCTCTCCCTCTCTTCCTCTCAAAAATCCTTAAAATCCTTAAAAGTTATGCTTGGGTGGAAGACTTTTTCTTTTACAGATTGGGTGGGTTGGTAGACAACTACTAAAAAGGGGTGAAGTGCAAATAGGCATCCAGTAGCTAGCTTGAAGTTTGAACGACTTCTTTCTCTTGCCAATGGCTTCTAGGAGGAGCAAAAGACATCCAGCACTGCAACCAGGTGCGCTGGACTGGCCATTCCAGGGCTTCCTGCAACGGCTGACTTAGTTGTCTGCAACCTCCTGTTGTTGCTTGAGTGGGAGAAGGGATACGGGCGGGAAAGATTCCTTCTTTCTCATCTGAGGAGGGAAGTTATGTTGGACTGTCAACTCTGTGTCGATCCCTGTGGGCCCGACATTCGTAAGCCAAGCTGCCGCCTCCCCATTGCCCTCCACGCTGGCCGGCTCTGTCGCCAGACAGCCCAGTTGACAAGTGCACATTTGGGGGGTCACCAGCTGACGGACACAGAAGATCAGCACCGCTCCGGCCTTCCAGCCACCTGCTTCTTTGGCTGGAGCAATTGCCAGGGCTTGCATGGCTGCTGGCGGTTGGAGCATGTGAGCGGTTCTGTGCTTGAGACACAGAGGTGTGGGATGCGGAGTGCCTCGATGCCATGGGAGGCGGCAGGATGGGGGAGGGGTTACCTGAATCCTGCCGGCTGAACTCTGGAAGCCTGCCTGAATGAAGAATTTTAGGGGGGAGTTGAAAGTGAGACAGACTTAGGCTGTATTAAGACCATAGATGACTTCATAAGGAGAGTGGAAGGGAGGCAAATTCGGGATGGAGCAGAAAACATGGGGGGAAGGTGTTAGGAAATAAGCACCAAGGTATATGATGCCTTGCAAGGGATTCCTGAGTGTTCCATAATTGTTTTTCCTCTCTGCATGAGAAAAACTTTTGCGGCATAAATCTGAAACCAGGTGTTCCTGTGAGGTGACGCAGGAGGTCCTTGGGAGAGGTGAGGACAAGCTTGGCATTTCCTCTCTCCCAATCCCCTTCTTCACCCCTTCCCCGGCCTGCCTGCGATCTGAGCTCACGGCTCCATGGCTTTTCTTTGCCTAACCTAGCCAAGCAGGCTCGCCATAAATGGGCTGGGGAGGGGTCGAGGACGACATGTGGGGCAGCAAAGGAGATCAGCGGCCAGCGCCATTCTACCTGGCAGCGTGGGTGTCAGCTCTGTGGGCATCCCGACCAACAGCTGAGCAGCTCCAACCTCTGGCCACCGAACAACATAGCCCCCCCTCACACCAAAAAACAACTCCAGAGATTCTTAGGCTTTGCAAATTTTTAGTGTCAATTTATCCCCTCCTTCGCACAAATTGCACTTCCCATCACTAATCTGTTAAAAACCTGAGGTGAGGATAAACCAAAACCTAGCCAGCTATTGAAATGGATGGGGGAATCTTAAGCTGCTTTTCAGAAACTTAAGAGACTTTTCCTCACAGAGCCAGTACTGAAGCACCCAGATCCAGAGGTGCCTTTTGTTATTCAAGCCGATGCTAGTAATGTGGTTGTATGAGCAGTTCTCCTCCAAAGAAATAAGTAGGGGCAATTACAACCTTGTGCAACCTCCAAGTAGTTATCAGAAACTGAACAGAGGTGGGTCACATGAGAGAAGGAAGCCTATGTAGTACAATGGGCTCTCCTAACCTGGAGGCATTTCCTAGAGAGGAATAAAATACCGTTTCAAGTGTGGATTGATCATAAGAATCTCGAACCTATGAAAACCGCTGAGGTTTTTAAGAAGAGGCTAGACAGTCACTTGTGTGAGATGGTATAGGTTCTGATGAGCAGGCGGCTGGACTAAAAGACCTCCAAGGTCACTTCCAGCTCTATTCTATTCTGATCAGGTTTGTCAGGATACTTAGTGTGGAAACGTTTAAGTAACCTAGGCACCCTAATATGTTTTTTATAAACCCATTCATTTTGAGAGTATGGAAGATCCTTCCAGGCTATTAAATATTGTGTGGAACCATGATGTTTGCGTGAATCCAAAATGTTTTTAATAATAATAATGAAGTTGAAAGGGACTCCGGAGGTCATCGAGTCCAACCCCCTGCTCAGGCAGGAAACCCTATACCATTTCAGACAGATGGCTGTCTTAAAAACTTCCAGTGTTGGAGCATTCACCGCTTCTGGAGGCAGATTGTTCCATTGGTTAATTGTTCTAACTGTCAGGAAGTTTCTCCTTAGTTCTAGGTTGCTTCTCTCCTTGATTAGTTTCCATCTATTGCTTCTTGTCCTGCCCTCAGGTGCTTTGGAAAATAGCTTGACTCCCTCTTCTTTGTGGCAGCCCCTGAGATGTTGGAACACTGCTATCATGTCCTCCCTCATCCTTCTCTTTCCTTTGTTAAACTAGACATACCCAATTCCAGCAACCGTTCCTCATATGTTTTAGCCTCCAGTCCACTAATCATCTTTGTTGCTCTTTGTACTCTTTCTAGAGTCTCAGCATCTTTTTTACATCATGGTGACCAAAACTGGATGCAGTATTCCAAGTGTGGCCTTACCAAAGCATTGTAAAGTGATATTAATACTTCACATGATCTTGATTCTATCCCTCTGTTAATGCAGCCCAGCACTGAGTTGGTTTTCTTTGGCAGCTGCAGCACACTGCTGGCTCATGTTTAAGTGATTGTCCACTAGGACTCCGAGATCCCTCTCACAGTTACTACTATTGAGCAAGGTACCCCCTATACTATACCTGTACATTTGGTTTTTCTTGCCTAAGTGTAGAACCTTACTTTTTTCACCATTGAATTTCATTTTGTCAGATAGCGCCCAGTGTTCAAATCTGTCCAGGTCCTCTTGTATCTTAATCCTGTCTTCTGGAGTGTGGGCTATTCCTGCCAGCTTGGTGTTATCCACAAATTTGATGAGTTCCCCATCTATCCCCTTGTCCAAATCATTGATGAAGATGTTGAAGAGCACTGGACCTAGAACAGAGCCCTGGGGCACCCCACTACACACTTCCCTCCATGTAGATGCAGTTCCATTGAGGATCACACACTGAGTACGGTCGGTCAGCCAGCTATGAATCCATCTGGTGGTGATGCTGTCTGACCCACTTTTTTCTATCTTATCGAGTAGTAGGTTGTGATCTACTTTATCAAATGCCTTACTGAAGTCCAAGTAAATTATATGCACAGCATTCATCTGATCCACTTATTTTGTCACTTGGTCAAAGAATGCAATAAGATTTGTCTGGCATGATCTGTTTTTGACAAACCCATGTTGGCTTTTAGTAGTGATTTTGTTTGCCTCTAGGTGTTCGCTTATTCATTATTTGATTATCTTTTCCAGAATCTTCCCAGGTATTGAGGTCAGGCTGATAGGTCTGTAATTTCCTGGATCCATTTTTTTCCCCTTTTTTGAAGATGGGAACTACATCAGCTTTTTTCCAGTTCTCTGGTAGTTCCCCAGCGCTCCAAGATCTTTGAAAAATAAAGTTCAGTGGTTCTGAGATCACATCTGCCAGTTCCTTGAGAACCTTAGGGTGTAATCCATCTGGTCCTGGTGATTTGAATTTCTCTAGGCTGGACAGGTGCTCACTTATCATTTTCTTGCCTATCTTAACATGTTTCTATACTGTTTTTATGGCACTATTTTTGATAGGTTGGTCTGTTTTTTCCCTTTGTGTAAAGACAGATGCAAAAAATGAGTTAAATAGTTCTGCTTTCTCCCTATTGCTTGTCACCTTCTTGCCACTTTCTCCCACTAATGGACCAATCATTTCCTTATTTTTTTTCTTGTTTTTTACATGTTGAAAGAAGCTTTTTTGTTATTTTTGACTTTGGTCGCAAGCTTTAGTTCATTATGAGCCTTAGCTTCCCTCACTTCATTAAAATGTTGTTCACCCTCAACCAATATAGATGTAGGCACTGGAGGTCCCTGTGGTCTAAGCTTAAATGTGATTTTAGGTTTAAGTAAGCTACAATGGAAAACAGAGTGGATTTGTTGTAGGCTGTTAGGGAGCTCTAATTCAACAGTCACTGGGTTGATGATGTGCTTAATGGGAAAAGGCCCAACAAACTTAGGGCCCAGTTTTTGGGAAGGTTGTAGAGATTTCAAATATTTGGTAGAGAGATACACATTATCTCTTAAAAGTTTTTTTCCCTACTCTCTTTTTGTCAGCTTGAGCTTTTTTTTTTAATAAAGATTTTATTGGGTTTTTTTCATCAACATACGTTTTTTTTTCCAATCAACAAGTTATCTGGAGTTTGCTATGCTAATACATGTTCAATTCCTAATCCTTCATTCTTTCCTCTAGCCAAGAATAAAATAGGTTCCAAATTTGATAGTAGTCTGTATCTTCTGTATCTTTCAACCTCATAGTTAATCTGTCCATCTCTGCACATTCCAATATTTTCCTGATTATTTCTTCTTCTGATGGCAATCCTTCATTCTTCCAGTATTGTGCAAAAATTATTCTCGCTGCTATAGTAATGTGTAAGATTAAATATAATTTCTCCTTATTAGTCTTTTCAGGCATAATACCTAGTTTAAAAAGTTCAGGTTTAAAATCCACTTGTTCACCCAATATTTTTTCTAGCCACATATGTATCTTTCTCCAATAGGCCTTTGCCTTATCACATGTCCACCAAATGTGATAGTACGTGTCTATGTTATGTTTACATTTCCAACATCTTTCTGACATATTTTTAATTTTTTTTGCTAATCTTGCTGGCGGCAGGTGCCATCTATAAAACATTTTATACAGATTTTCTTTGTATGAAATTGACATTGTTAATTTGTAGTTTCTCTCCCATAACATTTGTCATTTTTTAAATTCTATATTATAGCCAAATAATTTTGCCCATCTTGTCATTGTTTCTTTCACTTGTTCACTTTCCATATCCAAAATTAACAAAAAGTTATAATTTTCTTAATTAATTTCTTATCTGAGGTTAACAAAATCTTATCAAACATAGTTTGATCCTTATAAAATCCATACATTTTTACATCTTTTTCATATCTACTTTGTATCTGTAAATGTGCCCACCAGGACAAGTTAATTCCCTGATTTTCCAGTTCTTGTTTAGATTTTAATTTCCCATCAATATCTAGAATATCTTTATATGTCCATATTTTTTCAAAGTCTACCAAGTTTGGATGTATAAATGCCTCCATCGTTGATAACCACCCTGGAATTTTAAAATATATTTTAGCTTTAATTTTTTCCCATACTGTTGACAAGGCATTTCTTATAAAATGATTTTGAAACTACTTAATGGACTCTGTTTTTTCCGTACCATAAGAAAGCGTGCCACCCCAATTGTAAATCATATCCCTCTAAATACAATAACATTTTATTTCTAAGTGTTATCCACTCTTTCACCCTTGTTAACACAGATGCTTGGTAATACAATGTCCATTCCGGCAACCCAAAACCTCCATTTTCCTTAGCATCTTGTAATGTTTTCATCTTAATTCTAGCTTTTCCCCCCTGCCAAATAAAGTTCAAAATTAATGAATTTTAAATCTTGAAAGAATTTTCTCTCAAGTTTTGTCAGAATTGTTTGAAATAGAAATAAAATCTTCGGACTTCCGGTAGCTCCGCTGGCATCGCCGCAGCCTCCTTCGGAGGCTCCGTTCTCCCAGGTTTTGTAAAGCCGCAAAACAGCCAACATCAAATCCCCCCTTCAGGCGAAGAAGGGGTGAAGAGCATCGGGCATGGGTTGAGCTCCTCTAAAAACCCCCTAAAGAATGAGAGCTCCCCAAGCGCTCAAAGATGCTCCTGCCCAGGGACGCTTCTGTCTGCAGACAGAAAAAGATGCCATGACCATTCCTGCTCAAGATAAATTTTCTAGAGAGACCTACATGCAGGCGGAGTGAATATAGGAGTTTTATATTGCAAGTAATTTTCTATACTTTATATTTAACTTCTGACCACAACCACTTTTACAATCAACATAATGTATCCAAGATGGCGATCGCCCTCACTGTAAAGGGAAAGTGGCTGGAAAGTGAAAGTGATTTCTCTCTTTTTTTTTTTTTAGAGTAAAGCCAGAGCGATCGCTCAGATTTAATCCTACAAATTACAATTAAATTTAGATTTGAAAGAAGAAAAGAAGAGGAAAAATTTTGGCAATATACATGTAAAGATTCTTTTTTATTTAAAGTAACTTTTTAAAAGTGACTGAATATAGAATGGCTGCCAGACAAACAAAAATAGCTTCTGCGAAGGTGGCAGTATCTTCTCCGGCTCAGCCCTCTAAATTACAAGCAAGTAGTTTTTCTGCTCCCCCAGCTTCTTTAACATCTACAGAGTCTCAAGCCCCCTTGTCTACTCAATCCCCTCCAGAAAGGTTTACCATGAAAGATTTGCAGGTTGCATTATCAACAATGACTGACAATATAGAGAAAAGTATGGAAAAATTGGAGAAAAAGATTGAGGAACAAGTTAAAGGTGTAACTGATGAACTGGAGACAATTAAAGAAACAATTGAGACTCACAATATTGTGATAAGAGAAGATATTGTGGAAGCTTTTAAGGGGGTTTGGGAGTATACTTTGAGAGTTGAAGAGAAGGTGGAAGGGGTTGAGCAACAAATTGAGGAAAAACTTGATGAAATTAAAAGTGATATACAAGATCAAGCAGTCATGGAACAATATAATCAAATGATGTCGGCTATTAGAATTAGAGGGCTGAAGGAGGTTGCAAATGAGAATCAGGAGGACTTGAGAAGAATTTTTGAAGAAGCTTTGGCACAATTTTTAGAAGATGGAGTACAAAATATCTCTTGGCAGATTGACAGGATTTACAGAGTTAATTCATGGATTGCAAGACAAAGAAATTTACCTAGAGACATTGTGATTTATTTTGTCACAAGGAGATTCAGAAATCACGTTCTTACAATATCTTACAATAAGAAATTAAGTGTTGCTGGTCAGGAGGTTGTGGTTTTGAAGGAGATTCCTCCGAAGATGTTAAGAGCAAGAAAAGATTATGCATTTTTGGTGGCTGAATTTAAAAACGTGGTTTACAATTTAGATGGGAGGCTCCAGCCGGACTGTCATTATTTTATAAGGGTAATAGATACCGCTTGAACTCTGTGGGAAAGCGAAAGATTTTTTTGAGAATGTGCTGAAAGCTGGTAAACCCCCATCTCCAGCACCAAAAAGTGCAGATTCTCCAAAAAAAAGAGATATGGAGTTAAAACAACAAGTACAGTCTTCAGAGTCACAACCCCTTGCAGCATCAGGAGTTGATAAAGGAGTTTTGATGGAGCTGCCCGCGCGGAGCATTGATATTTTTCAGCCTTTGGAAGTAGAGAAGCCTAAAGATCAAAGGCAAACAAGAGCAACTACTAAACGCATGGAACAACAAGAAAAGGAACAACAAGAACGTACAATTCAAGCTGTATCTACACGTCTGGAAGCCATGGGAGCAAGACCAAAGAAGAAAATGAATGAAAAAGTTGATTTGGCCTTGCAAAAGCTTTCTCAAGTTGGTCATGTCAAATAAATATTTGACATGGAATGTCAATGGTTTAAATTCTCCACAGAAAAGGAAGAAGATATTTCATTATTTGACTCAATGTAAAAATGATGTAATCTGTTTACAAGAAACACATATTAGAATTACTGATCAGAAATATTTGATAAATAATAAATTAGGTTCACATTTTGTTGCAGTGGCTGCTGAGAAGAATGGAATTGTTATCTATGTTAAAAATCATATAAGAGCTAAATTAATAGAATCAGATATACAAGGTAGATTTTTAGCTATTGAAATTTTAATAGATGGGAAGAAAGTTCTTTTGATGGGTATATATGCACCAAATCAACAAGAAGGAAAATTTTACAAGTTAATACATAAAAAGTTAATACAATTTGATTATAGGTCTTGTATTTTAATGGGAGATTGGAATGGTGTTATAGATATTGGTTTAGACAAGAAGAAGATATCACCAATTCCTCAAACACGTTCTATGTTGCCTAAATCTTTTTTTGACATAAAGGATGGTTTTGATTTGATAGACATATGGAGAGAAAGACACGGTAAAGAGCAAGAATTTACTTTTTTTTCTGATAGACATCAGTCATTTTCTAGAATTGACTTTATATTAACTTCAAGTGATTTTTTTTAGTTTAAAGAAGGTGAAAATCCTACCCAAAGTTTTAACAGACCATAATCTGGTTTGGATGGAATTAATGGTAGGACAGAGTCCTAAAGATCTTGGAGATTTAATGAAAATTTGTTTAAATATGATACAAATGTGAATGAATGTAAAAATGTTATGAAGGAATTTTTTATGTTAAATTTGCATAAGGATACAACAATAGAAATGGTATGGGATGCTAGCAAAGCATTTATGCCTGGGGTTTTAATTGATATGAATAAAAGGTATAGACGTAAACAAGAGGAAAAAAGGAAGGAGTTAGAAGAGGAAATAAGAAAGAAAGAGCAATTATTAATAAAGAGACCAGATGATAAAAACATTAAAGAGGGGATAAAGATTTTACGGAAACAATTTGATTTGTTGATGGCAGACCAAGTTGCTAGGAATATACAATATGCTAAACATAATACATTTTTTAATTCTAATAAACCTGGCAGATGGTTGGCTTATACATTAAGGAAAAAACAAAAATCCCACATAATTGAAAAAATAGAATATAAAGGGAAGGAAGTGTTTCAACAAGAAATTATTAAGAAAGTTTTTTTAGAATTTTACTCCAAGTTGTACGCTGAAGAGAAGATACAAGAGAATGAGATAGATACTTTTTTGCAAAATGAAAATGTATTGACAATCACCAATGAACAAAGAGATAGATTAAATGCATTGATCACATCAGAAGAAATAATTTCAGTGATTAAACAATTGAAAATGGGAAAATCTCCTGGGACTGATGGGCTTACGGCAATTTATTATAAGCATCTTCAAATGGAAATGATGGAACCTCTTAGAGAGCTAAGGGTGGTCAGGTTCCACCTTCATGGAAAACAGCCTATGTTTCTTTAATTCCCAAAGAGGGAAGAGACAATGTTCAACCAGAAAATTTTAGACCTATTTCATTGTTGAGTACGGATTATAAGATTTTTGCAAAAATTATGGCTAATAGATTAATGACAGTTCTACAACAAATAATTCATTCAGACCAAACTGGTTTTTTTTACAAGGGAGACAGATGAAAACTAATGTTAGACAACTCATTAATATAATAGAATACTTGGACAAGCATATCCAGGTGCCCACAGTTGTTATGTTTTTTTTTTTAAAAAAATATTTTTATTGGGTTTGTTTTTTTTAAATTTTAACAGAAAAAAGAGACTAGTCATATCAGATCATAGTATTAAAATAAACAATCATCCATAAACAAAGCATAAATACATTTTCCAATGCATCTAATGATAATAACTCAACTGAAAATAAACATCTCAAACAAATAACCTTCATCGTTCTCTATCTCCATCCTATTATTCCCCCTTCTTATCAACTTCCACTTAAGTCAATCTTCACTCCACCAAAGGCCACCCAAACAACCCTTTAGTAACAATAATTAATTATTCTTCCACCAGCCCCAAGTACAGTTGAGAAAACATCTTATCTAAAATTATAATCCCTCCCTAACCCACGACTTCCCAGAATGCTTACAGGGTATAACAAAAGAAAACCCCACTACATCAAACATAATTATTATATAATCTTAACAAGAATTTTAAACTATGTAATATATACATTCTCTAAATCAAAACAATCCATTAAAAAAAACTCATCTTATTAAAATTAAACAGATGATATTAATGACGATAACTATATCAATAAATCCCTCAGTTGAAAAAAAAGAAAAATAATAATAATAATAGTAGTAGCAATATCAATTACATTCTAAAAAAACTCATCTTATTAGAATTAAACAGATGATATTAATAACAATAACAATATCAATAAATCCCTCAGTTCAAAAAAAGAAAAATAATAATAATAATAATAGTAGCAATATCAATTACATTCTAATCAATGTAATTTCTCATAATATATCTTAGTATATCTTCATTTAAACATCCTCACCAAAACCTTAGCTATAATATTTATCTTTAATTCAACCCATAATCTTAAATTAAGCTTAATTCCTTATTAAACAATTAACTCATCTTGTTAAGAATAATATTTATCATTCTATAAATTTCATTTAATCAATCGACTTCTGGGCTCTCTCATCTAAGAAATAAACCTCCATAATACAAACAAACTGTTTATAGCATTTCTAACTTACATTCCTTCAGTTTTATCCAATCTATCTATCTCATCATTAAGTCAATCTAATGTCAAACCCAGATCATCAAAACAAATACATCCTTCGTCTATTTAATTGTGTCAACCATTAAACATCTTCTCTTGCATCTTACTCCTAATCTTGGTCCTCAATTAAGTCCATAATTTTAAATTGCCAATAATTCCTTACATACAAGTTTAAATTTCATTACTTCAAACGAACTCTAGGTTTTTTTCCTAACCAAACAAGCCGCCATAACAGGGCCACCCTTTCAAATAATAAGTCTCTCTTCGTTATTTCTTCAGCCCCGTAAATAAATTGCTTCTGAAACTGAATCTTCCTTTCTTGAATCAATTCCTCTTGCTCTCCATAAATAAACTGCTCATCAAGCAAAGTCCATTTCACTTTGTAGCCTAATTGCTTCTTGAGGTGAAACAATGTCTCATCTTTTGTGAATTAAATCCTCTTCTTGGTGCTTAGCTGGATAGAGTTCCTTTTCTTGAAGCAAAACCTCTTCCTCTCCATAAATAAACTTTTCATCAAGCAAAATCCAGTTATAGTCTTTATTCTCAGAAGTATCCTCTTCATTTCCCTGTTGATCTCCTAATTTCTCTTGTATTGTATAATACTCAACAGAGGATTGTAATTCATTTGAAGGAGAGATTCCAGTTGAATGTTCTAACTCTTCTCCATATTCAAATTGTGATATAAATTGTTCAGCAGTAAGTTGTTCAGCTTCATTTAAAGGAAGGAATTTAGTACATATAGTAAATATTTCTGTAAAAGCCTCCTTCAAAAGTGCATTAATCTCTTTAAACTCTTGCGTAAAAATAAAAATCCCCTGTGTATCAGGTCTTTCTTCATAAAATTCATCAGTACAATCCAACATAGGTTCAGCATTTAACTGTAAATTCCGCTCCATTTTAAATTTCAGACAGTCAGAGCCATCTCTCTAACTGCACTTAAAGAAGCAGGAAGTGAGAAATAACAAATCCACTTTCACTATCCAGCACTTTCCCTAACAATGAAAGCAGTGAAAGTTAAGCGCCATTTTGAAGCATTATGTTGATTGTGTACGTTAGAAATGTATAGCCAAAAAGAAACAATAAAAATACTTGCAATCCATTTAAGACTCCTGTATTCATTCAGCCTGCTTACAGTCTCTCCAGTGTTGAACTTAAAAGAAGCAGAGGTGGTCGCGGCGTCTTTCTTTGTCATAAGACAGAGGCGTCTCTGGAAAGGAGCGTTCTCCGGAGCTATAGGGAGCTCACTCTTAATCCCTGAAAACTTATTTTCCAGGGATCTAAGAAGGCTCAACCTTACTCCCGAAGCTCTACACCTCTCCTTTGCCCGGAGAGGGGATTTTTCACCGCGAAAAAACAGCTGATGAGCGCTGTTTTTCGCGGCTTTACAAATCCAGAGAGCGGAGTCTCACAAAGGAGACCCAGCAGCGCCGGCGGAGCCACCGGAAGTCAGTTATGGCTAATAGATTAATGACAGTTCTACAACAAATAATTCATTCAGACCAAACTGGTTTTTTTACAAGGGAGACAGATGAAAACTAATGTTAGACAACTCATTAATATAATAGAATACTTGGACAAGCATATCCAGGTGCCCACAGTTGTTATGTTTTTGGATGCGGAAAAAGCCTTTGATATACTGAATTGGTTGTTTTGAAAAAACTAATTTTTAGAATGGGAATGGGGGATCAGTTTATTAATTCTATATTGGCAGTTTATCAGAAACAAACAGGTCAGATCATTGTGAATGGGGATTTAACAGATTCATTTAATATAGAGAAAGGGACTAGACAGGGATGTCTTTTATCCCCTTTGCTGTTTGTTCTAACTTTAGAGGTTTTATTGAATAGGATAAGAGCTGCAGATAATTTAAAAGGTATACAGATTAGACAACATGACTACAGATTATGTGCTTTTGCTGATGATTTGCTTGTGACACTGACTCAACCAACACAGTCAGCTCAGAGTTTGATGGAGATAATTAAAAATTATGGTAGGGTATCAGGTTTAAATTAAATATATCTAAGACAAAGATGTTAGTTAAAAAATTAGATATTAATTCAAAACAAGATTTGGAAAGAATAACGGGTTGTGAGATAGTTAAGAAAGTTAAATATTTAGGAATTGATATTGAAGCCTGTAATGGGAAGTTATATAAAAATAATTATGAAGTTTTGTGGAATAAGACACAAATAGAATTGGAGAAATGGAAAAAAATTACAATTATCTATGCTGGGTAGGATAGCGGCAGTTAAAATGAATGTATTGCCAAAATTTTTATTTCTTTTTCAAATGTTACCTATACTCAAAAAGGATGTGAATTTGGAGGAGTGGCAGAAGGGTATTAATAGATTTATTTGGAATGGCAAGAAACCGAGGGTCAAATTAAAAATCATTCAGGATACAAGGGAAAGAGGTGGTTTGAAAATGCCCAATTTTAAGTTATATTACCATCTTGTAATATTACCATATTACAAGATGCTGTTTTAGTAGCGATAAGTGACTGGGTTAATTTAACTAATGATAGAATATTGAATATTGAAGGGTATGGTTTATTATATGGTTGGCATGCATATTTAGTTTATCATAAAAAGGTGGATAGGAGTTTCAAAGAGCATCTACTGAGAAGTGCTCTGTTGCGTGTTTGGAAAATGTATCAGTATATGTTAAATGAAAAGATTCCTGTGTGGACGGTCCCCAGACACGCAATAGAGAATATAAATAGAATACAAGTTCAAGATGTGGTGCCCTATGAGAAACTCCTAATTAAAGAAGGGAATTCGTTATTATTAAAGTCCTTGAATATGTTAAGTGAGGAAGGAATAGTCCATACTTGGTTTCCATATTTACAATTGCAGA
Source organism: Bothrops alternatus (assembly GCA_034064705.1). Lineage (NCBI taxonomy): Eukaryota > Metazoa > Chordata > Lepidosauria > Squamata > Viperidae > Bothrops > Bothrops alternatus. The sequence continues at coordinate 11,167,711 of JARGCV010000103.1, read as the reverse complement.
CTAGATGGAAAAAAGACTTGAAGATGGGTATATCTCAAACAGATGAAAATTTAATTAAACAAGTTAGAGACCAAAGGTCTATGCATATTAAAAGATTGTATAACGTATTTATAGAAATTGACTCTGAAACTGAATTAGTTAAGGACTGTATGATAAAGTGGGGACAAAATTTTGGACAACCAATCATGATAGAAACTTGGGAGAGGATCTGGGTGAAAAATGTAAGATTTACACAAGCGCAACATTTAAGAGAAAATTTTTATAAAATGTTTTATAGATGGCATTTGGATCCGAAAAAATTATCATATATGTACCCTAATTTACAATCTAAGTGCTGGAGATGTGAATGTATGGATGCTACTTATTTTCATGTATGGTGGACTTGTAGAAAAATCAAGGCCTTTTGGATAAAAATATGGTGGATACTTCAAAATATTTTGAAAAAACGTATTGAATTTTCACCACAGTTGTTTTTGTTAGGCATTATAAAAGACTGCACCACCATAGAGGCAAATTTAATTTTGAACTTGATTACAGCAGCAAGACTGTTGGTGGGACAATATTGGAAGAAGCCAGAATTACCATCTATTGAAGAATGGACTTTGAAAGTTATAAATTTGGCAGAAATGGCTAAAATATCCGCATATTTGAAGGATCATTCAAATGAAAAATATATGTTGGACTGCAAAAAACGGATTGATAAAAGAGGGGTTGCTCGGGCAGTACCTCGGAACCACATCTGGAGTGGGTGGAGATTGAGGAGTGAAGGATTGGAGGGATGTAGGGTTGTAGGAGGAGGGTGGAGTGAGAGGGAGGGAGGGAGAGAGGGGGGATAGAAGTAGAAAGAGGGAGGAAGGAAGAAGGGGATGTGGTGGAGGGGGTGCTGCTGAGCAATACCCAGTTATTTTAACTATCTCATGTAAGTTTTTATGCTTTGTTTTGTGTCGGGAAAAGTTGTAAACGATTGTATTAAGTTGAGTTGTATTTAATTTGATTTTTTTTGTTTATATTTATAATTATAAAAAATTAATAATATATTTTTTTTTAAAAAAGAAATAAAATCTTCGGCAACACGTTCATTTTTACTGTAGCAATTCTTCCTAATATTGACAGCTACAGATTTTTCCATCTTTCCAAGTCTAGCTTTATTTGCTTCAATAATTTTGTATAATTGTCTTCTTTTATTGACGAACACTTAACCGAGAGACGAATACCTAAATATTCAACTTTTTTCACTATTTGTACCTCTGTTTTCTCTAGTATTTGCCTTTTTTGTTTATCTGTGAGGTTCTTTACTATTACTTTAGTTTTTTCTTTACTTATTTTTAGTCCTGCCATTTCTCCATACTCTTCTATCTTTCCCCATAGTTTAGGAATCATCTCTAAAGGTTCTTCCAAGATAAACACTAAATCATCAGCAAATGCTTGTAACTTATATGTTTCATCTTTTATTTTCAATCCTTTAATTTCTGTGTTCTGTCTTATCCTTCTATTTAGTACTTCCAAAGTAAAGATAAATAATAATGGAGATAGTGGACACCCTTGTCTCGTACCTTTTCTTATCTCAAAGCTCTCAGTATAATCTCCATTCACTATTACTTTTGCTGTCTGGTTGCTATATATTGTTTTTATCATATTTATAAAATTCTTTCCAAAATCCATTATTTGTAATTGCTGAACCATAAATTGCCAGGAAACATTATCAAACACCTTTTGGGCGTCTAAAAACACTAATGCTAATTGTTTCCCTGGATATAATTCATAATATTCTAATACGTCCATTATCACCCTTAAATTGTTTTTAATTTGTCTCTTCGGTAAAAAGCCATTTTTGATCTGGATGTATAAATTCAACTAAGTATTTTTTCAATCTCTCTGCCATTATTGAAGTAAAATTTTTGTAGTCCACATTGAGTAATGAAATTGGTCTATACTACTTAATATATGTCAAGTCTGAATCTTCTTTTGGTATCAAAGTAATATTTGCTTCAATCCATGTATTTGGAAGTTTGGCCTCTAACAATAGTCCATTACAAACATCTTTCAGTGGTTCGCTTAATGTATCTTGTAGATTTTTATAAAGTTCTGCTGGTAGCCCATCTGGGCCTGGTGTTTTCCCATTTTTTTTGTCATTTTATAGCCACAAACATCTCCATCATTGTTATTCTTTCTTCTAACATAATTTTGAATGTCTCTGGATTTTTATTTTTATTTTTGCAATTTACTTTCTTCTAGATATTGAGCAATTCTCTCTCTTGCAGCCTCCTCTTTACCATACAATTCCTTATAATATTTCTTAATTATCTTTTTTATTTCTTCCTTTTTAAATTGTAAACAACCTTTCCCATCTACTAAATTATGTATTATTTTTTTCTCTTTCTGTTTTTTGAGCTTATAAGCTAGCCATCTTCCCGGCTTATTGGCATTTTCAAAGAAATTTTGTTTTGCTCTCTTTATTATTTCCGCCGATTTTTCTGAGTCCAACAAATTCAGCTTATGTTTTATTATTTCCATTTCTCTTTTGAAAGTCTTTTTCTGTGGATTTTGTTGTAATTCTGTCTCTAACTTTCTAATTTTTTCTTTTAATAATAAATATTGCTGTTTTCTCTGTTTATTTTTCTTTGCCATATGCGTTATAGCTATGCCTCTAAAATATGCTTTACCTGTATCCCATACGTTTTGTAGTGTTGTATGTTCTTCTTTATTTTCTTTAAAGAAGAATTCCATTTCTCTTTTCACCAACTCTATGAATTCTTTGTCTTTTAGTATAGATTGATTTAAAATCCATCTTGGTTTTTTTTTATTCCTTTCCATGTCGCTTTTAAAGGGTTATGATCTGCCCATGTGCCTATTTCTATCTCAATTTCCTGTATATCCATCTTTAATTCAGGAGTCATCCCAATCATATCAATTCTTGACAAAGATTTATGGCTATTTGAGTAAAAAGTATATTGTCAATTTTGAGGATTGGTTTCTCTCCAGACATCTTGTATTCCAATTTCTTCTGCCATATCAAAGAATGTCTTGGATAGTCTTCTTCTTATGGGTTTTCCTGTTTTGCTACTTTTATAATCCATTGTTCCATTTACTATCGCATTAAAGTCTCCTATTAAACAAATATTTTGGTATTCCATTTCTATTAATTTCTGAAGATTCCTAAAAAATTTATTTCTTTTTGTTGGGGAGTTTAGTCCATTTACATTTACTGAAAAAAAGTCATTTTTTTCTCCATTTCCTCTTTCATTACTTATATTTTGATCTAGTCGATCTTGTAGTCCTTTGTTCTCTTGCAGTTCCTTCTCCTTCACCTGTTTGTTCACCTTTCTCCTTCTGTTGTTCTGCTTGTGCCGTTGATCCTTGGGCCATGTCTCCCATCTGCTTATCGTCTTGTTGTTGATGCAATCCTTCATCCAAAATTACTCTATTTCTTACTTCAAAGTCCTCTGCTTTCCAAATTGAGTCCAGTTGATATCTTGTATTATTCCAGTTTATTAAAATGCCTTCTGGCATTAGTCATGTGAAATTTATGCCTTTGGCAATCAATTTTGTAGTTAGAAAATGGTAGTGTCTCCGGATATACTCTCTTGGGTATCTATTTTAGGACCACAATGTCTTTATTTTTATATTGTAAGGGTTCCTCTCTCACTTTTCTCAGTACTTCATCTCTTATTGATTTCTTCATGAACCTCACATGCACTTCTCTTGGTAATCTGTTTTTTCTTGCATAGCTTGAATTCATATGGAATATTTGATCCGTCTCATTCTGAATGTCTGCTCGGTCTGTGTTTAAAAGTTCTGCCAACAACTCAATAATCACCATTTCTATATTTTCTTCACTATCTTCAGGAATATTTTGAAACCTCAAATAATGTTTCACTTCTCTCATTTCTACCATTGCCATAGTCCGTTCTAGCTCTTGGTTTGTTTGTTCCAGTCCTTCATTCTTTTGCAATAACATTTCCACCTTTTTGTCAGTATCTTCAGTTTTATTTTCCACTTCCTGGATTTTCTGTTCATTTTTAATGATCTTTTGATTTTGAGCTTCAAATTGTGCCTTTATATCCAGAATTTCTTCGCTTATTTTCTCCAGTTTACTTTGTGTTTCCTCATGGTTCCTTTGCAAGATTTCTTGAATTAATTTTAAAGAGGCCTGTGTTTCATCTTGGGCTGTGCTTGCTTTGTCACACTGTAGCAATGTACCGACAGAACTCTGAGTTGTTGGACTGGCTTGTCCGATAGAGGACGCCGAAGAGGTTTTCTTTGCAAGTCTGGAAATATTAGATGTACTCATTTTGTGGCTCACAGTCTTAAACTTATATCCAAAGCATAAACAGGAACCAGCTGTTCGGCAAACCTACCTTCTTCAGTCCCTTCTTGGATCTAAAATGTTCTCTTTCCCCCCCCCCAGATAATGTCTATTTAGATTTTAGCCAATGTCAACAAGCATAGCTATAAACAGTCTCTTCACTTGTTATCTCAGACCAAGGCTTTGTTTTGTTCTCAAGCTTCCCAAGGTCACTCTCTTTTTAATTCTTATTTTTCGCCAGTAGGTGTCCTCCTTGGCTTATTTATCAGCTTATTTATCAGTCTCCACACTCCGGTACTCTGATAGTTTGATATTCATTAACAACTTGAGCCTTATAGGCTTCTTTAGCCTCATCTGAAGCTTTTTGCATTACCGGCCAGGTATTTTGCAGCTGTTTAATCCACTCATGCAAAGAGGGAAGGCCAGGTTCTTTAGCAGGTAATTCAGGCATGGGGATAAATGTCTGACCATTTGCAACCTGGAAAGGGGTGAAGCCAGTGCTCGAATGCACAGCATTATTGTAGGCAACCTCAGCAAAGGGTAACAATTCAATCCAATTATCTTGTTGATAGTTGATAAAGCATCTGAGGTACTGTTCTGGAACTGAATTCAGTCTCTCTGTCCCCCCATTCATTTGAGGTGACTAGAGGACAACCCTTGACTAGAACCCAAAAGGTCCAGCAAAGCTTTCCAGAACTTAGATGTAAACTGGACCCCTATCTGAAATTATTCATTGTGGGGCTCCATGAAATCAATATATGTGTTGCACAAAGAGTTTAGCCAGGATTTTGGCAGTTGGGTTCTTTGGGCACAGTATGAAATGGGCTTGCCTAGAGAACAGGTCTGTAACCACTTAAATAACTGTATTTCCAGCACTTTCAGGAAGCTCCAAAATAAAATCCATAGAGATCTCTCTCCAGGGTGCTGAAGGGCTCGCTATTGGCTGGAACTGTCCAGGGCTTTTCCCCTGCAATTGCTTAGTTGCATAGCTCTCTGTGTCATTTTTCAAAGAAGGCCACCAGAATTGTTTCTTAAGCAGGTGCAGGATTTTGATGAAACCAAAATGTCCAGCAATCTTCAAACCATGTCCTGCTCACATCACTTTCAGTCTTAGAACTGCTGGAACATATAGTTTCTCCCCAACCTAACCCAAATAATCTTTTATTAAACACAAGTTCTTATGGGTTTGAAACTACTTGCTGGTTTCCAGCGCCTTCTTGAACTCTTGGGTTGCCATGTTGTCTACTGGCACCATAGCCCTAGTTTGCACTTTGTTAGTGACAGATGCTGCTAATTGTTTAGGAGTTAGAAATGGTTTAACTATTTCAGATTTTACACTGTTATATTGTGGCATTCTGGACAGGGCATGTGCTAGAAAGTTCTTCCCCCCAGGGAGGTAGTGGATTGTAAAGTTGAATTGGTGGAAATGCTGAGACCACCTTGCTTGCTTAGGGGACAGTTTCCTAAGGATTTTCATAGCTTCGGGATTCTTATGATCAATCCACACTTGAAACGGTATTTTATTCCTCTCTAGGAAATGCTTCTAGGTTAGGAGAGCCCATTGTATTACATAGGCTTCCTTCTCCCATGCCACCCACCTCTGTTCAGTTTCCGATAACTACTTGGAGGTTCCACAAGGTTGTAATTGCCCCTCCTTATTTCTTTAGAGGAGAACTGCTCCTACAGCCACATCACTAGCATCGGCTTGAATAACAAAAGGCACCTCTGGATCTGGGTGCTTCAGTACTGGCTCTGTGAGGAAAAGTCTCTTAAGTTTCTGAAAAGCAGCTTGAGATTCCCCCATCCATTTCAATAGCTGGCTAGGTTTTGGTTTATCCTCACCTCAGGTTTTTAACAGATTAGTGATGGGAAGTGCAATTTGTGCGAAGGAGGGGATAAATTGACACTAAAAATTTGCAAAGCCTAAGAATCTCTGGAGTTGTTTTCTGGTGTGAGGGGGGGGGCTCATTCCAGGACAGCTTGCACTTTCTCTGGGTCCATCTCCACCCCCTTGTTTGAGATGTGATAGCCCAAGTAATCAATGCGATCTTTGTGGAATTCGCATTTTGATAATTTAGCATACAACTTAGCAGAGCATAGTTTGTTTAGAACTGCTCTGACTAGCTTGATATGCTCTGCCTTGGTTTCAGTTTAGATCAGGATATAATCAAAATAAACCAAACCCCCCTTATACAGATGTTCATGCAGAACCTCATTGATTAATTGTATAAAAACAGCCAGTGCCCCAAAAGGAAGCACCTTAAATTGGAAGCAGCTCAGGGGACTTTTAAAAGCAGTTTTCCATTTGTCCCCCTTCTTTATTCTTATTCAGCAATAAGCCTCCCGCAGGTCTAGTTTAGATATTTTTTTTCCTTTTGACAGGTGCACTAACATGTCTCTCAGAGGGAGGGGGTACACATTTTCCATGCACACAGTGTTCAGACCCCTGTAATCTACAAACAGATGAAAAGACCCATCTTTGTTTTTTGTAAATAGTACAGGGATTGCCATCCGGGGTCTGGCAGGTTGAATAAACCCCTATGCCAAATTTTTCTCAATGAATTTGCAAAGTTTGTTCAACTCCCTAGGAGCCATAGAATACATCTTTGCCCCTGGGAGAATCTCAATGGCACAGTTTGTGGATCAGTGGGGTGGAAGCTCATCTGATTTCTGCTCACTGAACACTTCGGCTAAATCCCAGTATTCTGGTGGAAGGCTCACTGAGGGTAGAGGTTAACTTGTGACAAAGTCCATGCCTCCTGCCCTTTTTCTTTAAATGGGGGAGGGGCCCTCTTCAGGAATTTTAGGTTCCTCTCCCTCCAATCAACAAGGTGAGATCTGGAGAAAAACCTGTGCAAGTAGTATATTAAAAGTATATTAAAAGCAATATTTTTACTCCTCCCAGGTTCCCAGGGTCCATTTGAATTCCAGCCAATCCACAGGTGGCATAGTGTTTTGGTAACTGACTCCATTGGCACACTCCTCAAGGTCTCTCTCTCACTTTCATTTCCTTCTGGCTCCAAGCGACAACCGTCACTTAGTTAAGGGAGATGCATTCCTTCTCCTGGGAGAAGGACATAATGGCAAGACAGTGCAAAGCACCCCCAAGACATCCCTCCTCCCAACAGAATGACAGGCCCCAAATAATGGTTACACAAGCAGGTACAAATATTGTTTACAAGAGCAGAAATATGTTTGGGGACCTTACATACAGCCCCCCTAGAAAAATGACAGGTTCACCTGTAGAACACAAACATGGGAGAGGAGGACAAACAAAACAGACACATTAGAAAGGGGAAAAAATGAACCCAGGAAACTACAGACCAATCAGTTTAACATCAATACCTAGGAGGATCCTAGAAAAGATAATCAAAAAACAGATCTGCAAACAACTGTAAAGTTATATATAGTAGCCAGCACAGGTTTGTTAAAAACAGATCATGCCAAACCAATCTTATTTCATTCTTTGATAAAGTGACTAAACTAGTATACCAGCAAAATGCTGTGGGCGTAGTATACTTAGATTTCAGTAAGGCATTTGATAAAGTAGGCCACAACTTACTCCTTGGTAAGCTAGAAGTGACACACCTATTGTGATGTTCTGACAAAGTTAATGGGGAAGCCAGATTCACTTAACATGTTACTAACTTAACAACTACAGTGATTTACTTAATAATTGTTGCAAGAAAGGTTGTAAAATGGGGCAAAACTCACTTAATAACTATCTTGTTTAGCAGTGGAAATTTTGGACTCAGTTATGGTCATAAATTGAGGAGTATCTATATATAATCTTAAAAGTATTGCTTTTTATATTTGTGATAGGACTTGAATTTTAATTTTATGAATTATTCCTGTAGCATGTAGATTAGATCATTGGTACAAAGAAGGGCTTTAATTTTAACATTGAATGTAATTTTGGTGGTAAACAACCAAAAAAAAGATGATGATGATATAATTACCAAGGCAAAATCTGTTCTCCAGAGAAGGTGAAAACTAGTGAGTCAATTAAAGATGGAAAAATATGGGCTTCTGGTTTTGTGCAGAAGTGCAGCAGCTGAGGGATTGCAGGGTTCTGCATCCTACGGCAGATTTCTGCCTGTTAGGGGACCCTAAATGGGGTTGAAGTCACCCCGGAGAGGTGATAAAGAAGGAGGGAAGCCCTGCCAACTGCTGAAAGATTGCGGTCAATCCTGTCATTTGAGGAAAGCCCTCCAGAAACCAGCAGGAGAAAGGCTAGCTAAACTCCAGAGTCTAGCCCAAGCTACAAGCAGCCAAAGCCCAAAAGCACTGTTTTAAGCTGACTGTAAACAACATGCTTGGAAGAGGGTAAGAACATTGATTTTCTCTCTCCTATTTGATAATTGATTTCCTGGGGAGGGAAACCCCGAAGAAGCAGAAAGCTTCCAAAAGTGAGATCTTCAATGGGAGAAACCTTCCCATAAAAACATCTTATTTGATTTGCCTTTTGTACCTACAATAACATTTACAAGACTATGAGAAAACTTTTTGATTCAATGGAGCATATTGATCAGGACAAATGTTTGGCAAAAAAAAAAAGACTAAAGTGAGAATTAAGAAATTAGATGATGGGATTTATCAGAGGGAATATTTAAAAATTAAATATCTGTTTGAATATGATTAAAGAAATAGAAAATTTTTGGATATAAATGAATTTTAGTTTATGAGGGATGAGCCCCTCAAGTAACATAGTATTTTTTCTTTCTTTTTTGTTTTGTTTTTTGACATGAGATGTATAAAAATGTTGGTATAGTTTATATAAAGGAAATGTTTTAGATATTTAAGTGTAATTTATCTTGAGAAAACCTCAGTGGATAAAAATATTTTAATAGACCTAAAGATTAGATAATTGGATTTATTAAATGGAATATTTAAACATTAAACATGTTTGAATATGGTTAAAATGAAGAGAAAAATTCTAGATATAATTGTACATTAGCCTAAGAGAGACATGTATTTTAAGTAGTATACTATTTTCTTAATTCTTTTTCTTCTTCTCTCTCTCTTTTTTAAGATATGAGAAATGTAAAAAAGTTGGGATGGCCTGTATGAGGAAAAAGACTTAAATACTTAAGTGAAATGAACTTTGAGAAAATTTTAACTGGTAAGAATGTTTTGAACATAGTGGGGAAAACAAATTAAAATTAAAATTTTGTAAACCGGTGTAAGCATTGTGACAATAGAAAAAATTGTAGCCATTTTACTTTTACTTTTTAATGTAGTTTTCCATTCTATAGTTGGGGATTATCACATAGACAGGCTAAGGGTGGAGGGGAGTGACTGGCCATTCTTAGTTAGCCATAACAATTGCAGATGTGGGTTATGTTCAAGGTCGATGTGAGTAAAGAATTTTGGTGGCAAGAGAGTAGGGGGGGAAGCCCATGTTTATTTGTAATTGGTGAATGTGATGTGTGACAGCTTGGTTGGGGTGGGAATCACAACTTGTTACTTTGTATCAGGGAAGGGAACTTTCAGTTTGGGGTTCAACTATGTAAGTACTGATACTTTGTTTCCTGAATAAAATGTTCTTTGAGGAAGAAATTCTTGCCTTGAAGTTCTTTTAATTGGTTTCATCTATTGGAACCATGACACAGGATCTATGATGAGGCAATCAAGATGATCAGTTAGAAAAGAAGCTTTATATTGATGTGGTTATTATTTGCAGAAATATTAGAAATGTCTATATTTAATTGTTACATCAAAATAATAAAAATTGTATCAATTCAAAGTTGGCAAAAGAGAATATTATTGGAAGAGAAAATCAAGCAAAGCTACTAATTGTTATTGACTGTTTTTTAAATATAAACTCAGACAACATGCTGTTTACCAAATATTAAGGTGACTATGTTAAAAAAATCAATAAAATATATTTTAAAAAAATAAAGATGGAAAAATATATTCTTGGCCACTAATGATACCTGCATTGTGCTTCAGAAAAAACCCTAACTCCTTTATGAAAGATTAAGAAATGAATATTATTTGTCTCCATTAGGTTGATGTTTTACCTTGTTAGCATTCACCAATTTCTAACAAGCTGTCACGTTACCAGCCCAAAATTTATTCAACCATATTAGGTAAAAGATAAGGGAATGACATGCCCTTTGCATACTGATAAATTGCAGTACAAACTGTCTGATAAGTTCTCCTAAAGGTCAAGAGCAAAATCATCCTCAGTATCATCTTTTGGAATTGTTAGCACTTTCCTTTGAAAATAACAAAATAGCAAAAATGTTTGGAGTACTAAAGCTACATATTTTAAATTTAAAAGCATACCATAATCAATCAATCAATCAATAAACTAGAAAAAATGAAACACTTTACTTTTTCTAAACTTATATCTTGATAGAATTTATAAGGGATTGTAAATTGGGAAACAGAAAAGATTTGTGATCTTGTAGCAGTAGACTTCAGTGTGCCAAACCTTTTGTCAGTCTTCTCAGATTTTAGAAGCTAAAAATCCTATGTAGTACTGGATGATGCCGTAATGGTATCTATCAGGGCTATGGAAGTCTTTGAAGGGAAGTTTTGCTTCAACAAAGTTTCATGCAAAGGGCATGAAATTGCTTTGTGAGAGAACATGGCCATTCTGAAAGATTGTTTTTTTTTTCTGTTGAAAATTTTATTATTATTAGTTTTATAATTATAAATACAACAAAAAATAATTATTACACTATAATTGTATATAATAAACATAAACATATATCATAAATGTATCATGGGGCACCCCACCAACCACATCCCCCTCTACCTCCTCCCTTTCAACTTCTGTCCCCCCACTTTCTCTACCTCCCTCACGCTCCTCATTCCTCCTACAACTCCCTACTTCCCTTCTCCTTCACTCCTCAAACTCCTCCTCCTCCTCAAATGTGGTTCTGAGGTGCCGCTAGAACAATCCGCATTTAGTCTTATATAAGACAATTACATATTACAATAATAAAATTATAAATCCCCCCCAACCACCCCCCCAGACTTCCCAAAATGAATACAGGGTAGAACAAAGAAAACCCAGTACATTAAACAAAATTGTTATATAATCCTAACAAAAATTTTAAACTATATGCTAAAAACAGTCTCTTTAATCCGATTCTAACTTAAATTTATTCAACCTTTTCAGTTCGAGTATTCTAATTCCTTAATTTTATCATAGAACTTATTTATATCTTCTTATACAAATATCCCTTATTTAGAATAAAATATTAATCTATCCTATATCTATTTAATCCATCCATCAATCAATCTAATATCAAACCTTAAATCATTTCAATTCATTGGACATCAAACAAACAAATCATCTTACTAAGAATAATAATTTTCATATCAATAAATGCATCAGTTCAAAAAAAAACATTCTTAGTCAATTTAATATATATCTTCCATTAATCACCCATTTCTCTTACATCTTATTCATAATCTTAATCCATCAAACCAACAAATCATCTTATTAAAAATAATAATTTTCATGTCGATAAACCCACCAATTCAGAAAAAAAACCCTTCTTAGTCAATTTAATATATATCTTCCATTAATCACCCATTTCTCTTACATCTTACTCATAAACTTAATCCTTAAGTCTTAAACCAGTCCATGATTCTAAATTGCCTATAATTCATTACATAAAAATTTAAATTTCACTTTTTTTCCGTTCAATCCATTGGTCATTGCATAAAATATTCAATTTCACTTCCCTTCAGTCGAACTCTGGGCTTCTTCTTCTGCCAGGTAGATTTCCATAACAAAGCTTCCCTTCCAGGTAATAAGTCTCTCTTTATTGCTTGCAATATCATTTGAGTCGATATAAACCATCTTGGCCTTTGCATTAATCCTCTATTTCTCTTAACCATAAAATTTCGTTGCTGGAACATTTCAAATCTCAGTCTTTGCTTTTCCTGGTCCTCAAGACCATAGGTGAACTGCTTATCAGGCAAAATCAGTTTCTTTTTATTCTCAATTAAATCCTCTTCTTGTATAGTTTGTTTTATAGAATAATCAGCAAACGGTTGTGAATCAATTTTAAAGTTTAAAAGAGAAATTCTAGCCATTAAGTCTGTAGTAAACTCTTTCATTATAGCACATATTTCTTCTTTAAACTCTTTCATTATAGCAGATATTTCTTCTTTAGCTTCGCGAAAGCAATCCAAAATAGGTTTACAATTTAAGTATGAGTTCGACTCCATTTTAAAAAATATTCAGCTGGATCAAATTAACTTTCTGTCAAAAAAAAAAGCAGTTTAAAAACCAGTCATCTCATCTCCAAATAGTCAACTATTAGCTTTTGGCCAGTAGATTATCTTCTTTCAAATCAAAATAATTAAAACGATTGCTCTAGCTTTGTTCTAAGAAGAAAGAAAAAAAATCACTTTCGCTTTCCTGACACTTTCCTTTTACAGTGAAAGTGATCGCCATCTTGAATACTATTATGTGGATTGTAAAAATAATTGTAATCAAAAATAAAATATAAAAAATTACTTGCCATATGAAACTCCTATATTCATTCCGCCTGCATGTAGATCTCTCTTAAATATCTGTTTAAGCAGGAATGGTCACGGCGTCTATTTCTGTCTGAAGACAGAAGCGTCCCTGGGCAGGAGCGTCTTCAGGCGCCTGGGGAGCTCTCACTCTTTCCCCCTGAAAACTTTTTCAGGGGGTTCTAAGAGGAGCTCAACCCACGCCCGATGCTCTTCACCCCTTCTTCACCCAAAGGGGGGATTTTTACACCACAAAAAACAGCTGGTGACTTCCGGTGGCTCCGCCGGCGTCGCTAGAGTCTCCTCTGTGAGGCTCCGTTCCCTGGGTATGTAAAGCCGCAAAAAATAGCGAACATCAGCTGTTTTTTGCGGTGAAAAATCCCCTCTTCGGGCGAAGAGGAGGTGTAGAGCATCGGGAGTAAAGGGTTGAGCTCCTCTAATATCCCTGGAAAAAGCTTTCAGGGATCAAGAGTGCGAGCTCCCCATAACTCCTGAAGACGCTCCTGCCCAGAGACGCTTCTGTCATCAGACAGAAAAAGACGCCGCGACCGCCTCTGCTTTTAAAAAATAGAACACAAGAGAGACTGTTTGCAGACTGAGTGAATACAGGAGCTTTTATTGGATTGCAAGTATTTTTTATTGTTTTTCTGGCAATATATTTCTAACTGTTACTTTTAACATAATGCATTCAAGATGGCGTATAGCTTTCACTACTTTCACTGCTAAAGGAAAGTGCTTGAAAGTGAAAGTGAATTCTCCATTTTCTTTTTTCTCTTTGTTCTTGTAAGCGAAGCTAGAGAGACGGTTGTAGAAATTGGATTAAAGCCAGAGCGATTGTTTTAAAATTTAAAATGGAGTGGAATTTACGTTTTAATGTCAAACCTATTTTGGATCGCATTGATGAATTTAAAGAAGAAACGATTGCAATATTGAAAGAGACTAACACAGAAATATTAAAATTAATTAGATCCTTTTTTCCAAATGAAATTGATTTGCAACCCACTGTTGAACATTTTATACAACAATCCAAACAAGAAGAAGACAGTATTGAGAATGAAGAAAATAATGGGAAATGGATTTTGCTTGATAAACAGTTCATTTATGGAGTGGATGAAGAGGATTTGTTCCAAGACAGGAGGGGATGGCTACTCCTCTCAGACAAGCAGCAAGAAGAAGATTTAATTGAGAAAAAAGAGAAATTGATCCAGTTTAAGAAGCAATCTATCTATGGTGCTGAGGACCAGGAAAAGCAAAGACAGAGATTTGAAATGTTACCTCAACAAAAGTTTATGGTTAAGAGAAATAGAGGACTAATGCAAAGGTTAAGATGGCTTTTATGGATTCAAATGATATTGCAAGTAAAAAAGAGAGACTTATTATTTGGAAGGGGGGCCTCGTTATGGAGATCTACCTGGCAGAAGAAAAAACCAAGAGTACGATTGAAGATGTGAAATTTAAAATTGTATGCAAGGAATTATGGGTAATTCAAAACTATGGACTGACTCAAGGACTAAGATTATGAATAAGATGTAAGAGAAGATGATTAACGGAAGATATAATATTAAGATTATGAGTAAGACGTTAAAGAAGATGATTAATGGAAGATATAATTAAATTGAAGAAGAATGTACTTGCTTTGAAATGATCTAGGGTTGACATTAGATTGATTGATTGATGGGATAGATAAGCATTATGTGATTTGATAAGGAGGAATCTAAGTTAGAAATGGATTAAATAGATTGTATTTGTTATTTAGGTTTATTTGACATATGAGAAAGCCCAGAAGTCGATTGAAGAAGTGAAATTTAAAATTAAGATTGTTAGATTGATGGTTTAGATATGTAAATGAAAATTAATACTCTTAACAAGATGATTTGTCTGTTTTGTTTAGTGGATTGAAATGATTTAAGGTTTGATATTAGATACTGATTGAGGGATTAGATATGTATTAGAATTGATAAGGTTGAATAAATGTTAAGTAGAGATTGTATTTAGTATATAGTTTAAAATTCTTGTTAGGATTATATAATAACTTTGTTTGAAGTAGTGGGTTTTCTTTTGTTTTACCCTGTACTCACTCTGGGAAGTCAGGGGGGGGTAGGGAGGGTTTATAATTTTATATATTATGTTTTCTCAACTGCAATGGGGTTGATGCAAGGATATGTAATTATTGTTATTAAGGGGTTGCTCGGGTGGCCTCTGGGCACCACATCTGATGGAAAGAGGAAGGAGGAGTGAAGGCTTATGTAAGTAGAAAGTTGATAAGAAGGGGGAAGAGTAGGGATAGTTGGGTGGAGTAGAAGGAGGGAGATAGAGAAGGAGGGAGGAGAGTAGGTAGTTAGTTGGTAAGTGAGGGGAGAAGGTTAGGGTTAGGGGGATGTGGTGGGGGTACCGAGCAGTAATGTTAATTGTTTGGTAAATATGGTCTATGATTATTTTCAGTTGAGTTATTATTATTAGATGTATTGAAATAAGTACTTATGTGTTGTTTATGGATGATTTTGAAATATGTATTTATGTTGTGATTATGTTTATTGTTTATTTTAACATTATGATTTGATTTGAGCATTTTTCTTTTTCTGTTAAAAATTAAAAAACCAATAAAAAATAAAAAAAACAGCTGTTTTGCGGCTTGACAAAACCCAGGGAACGGAGCCTCCAAAGGAGGCTGTGGCGATGCCTGCGGAGCCACCAGAAGTCCCATTCTGAAAGATTGTTAATGCTTTGGTGAGTATGCTACTCACCAAAAATTTTGATGAAAACTGTTGAAGGCATGCTGTTTACTTGCTCTGACAAGGCTCATCATAACTTGACTGCTTTCTCCAGCATGCCCTTAACAAAATCTGAAGAGCGTCCTACTGAATCAAAGTCACTGCATAATAGCCTGATCTGACTTTTGAACAAAAAGTAGAAGACCAGAAGCTTCAAAGCAATGTAAAAGGTTTTCTTCAAGTAAAATGCAGGGCATATTTGGTTTTTATAAATTGCCATGCAATTTATACTCCCATCTTTCCCTAATATTACCAAATTATATGTTCAGGATAGCACGCATAAGAATGCTACCCGAAAAACTCAAAATAATACTTTTTCAATTCAACATTATGCAAGCATAAGCAATAGAACACAGTCAAACTAGAATCTTGGACTTTAAGAGAGCCAATTTCAATAAACGTAGAGACAGCTTGGGAAGGATTCCATGGATGAGAATTCTCAAGGGGAAAACAACTCAAGAAGCTTGGGAAATTTTGAAAAGTGAGATTATAAGAGCCCAGTCAAGCACAATATCAATGAAGAAGAATAATAACAGCTCTCAAAAGAAACCAGCATGGCTGCATAAAGAACTCTCTGATAAAATGAAAAACAAAAAGGACAAATATAAAAAGTGGAAAGAGGGACACATAACTAAGGCAGAATATTAGCAAATAGCCTGACCTGCAAACATGAAGTGAGAAAAGCTAAAGCTCAAAATGAACTATGGCTTGCAACAAAAGTCAAAAATAACAAAAAAAAGCTTCTTTCAACATGTAAACATAGAAAAATGTTAAGGAAATGATTAGTCCATTAGTGGGAGAAAGTGGCAAGAAGGTGACAAGCAATAGGGAGAAAGCAGAACTATTTAACTCATTTTTTGCATCTGTCTTTACACAAAGGGAAAAAAACAGTCCAACCTATCAAAAACAGTACCGTAAAAAACAGAAACACAAGTCAAGATAGGCAAGAAAATGGTAAGTGAGCACCTGTCTACCCTAGACGAGTTCAAATCACCAGGATCAGATGGATTACACCCCAAGGAACTGGCAGATGTGACCTCAGAACCACTGAACTATATCTTTCAAATATCCTGGAGCACTGGGGAACTACGAGAGGACAGGAAAAGAACTGATGTAGTTCCCATCTTCAAAAAAGGAAAAAAAATAGATCCAGGAAACAACAGACCTATTAGCCTGACCTCAATACCTGGGAAGATTCTGGAAAAGATAATTAAGCAATGACGCAAACAAAGTCATTACCAAAAGCCAACATGGGTTTGTCAAAAACAGATCATGCCAGACAAATCTTATTGCATTCTTTGACCAAGTGACAAAATTAGTGGATCAGAGGAATGCTGTGGATATAATTTACTTGGACTTCAGTAAGGCATTTGATAAAATAGATCACAACCTACTACTCGATAAGATAGAAAAAAGTGGGTCAGACAGCATCACCACCAGATGGATTCGTAGCTGGCTGACCGACCGTACTCAGTGTGTGATCCTCAATGGAACTGCATTTATATGGAGGGAAGTGTGTAGTGGGGTGCCTGAGGACTCTGTTCTAGGCCCAGTGCTCTTCAACATCTTCATCAATGATTGGATGAGGGGATAGATGGGGAACTCATTAAATTTACAGATGACATCAAGCTGGCTGGCAGGAATAGCCAACACTCCAGAAGATAGGGTTAAGATACAGAAGGAACTTGACACACTTGAATATTGGGCGCTATCTAACAAAATGAAATTCAATGGTGAAAAAAGTAAGGTTCTACATTTAGGCAAGAAAAACCAAAGGCACAGTATAGGTGGTACCTTGCTCAATAGTAGTAACTGTGAGAGGGATCTTGGAGTACTAGTGGACAATCACTTAAATATGAGCCAGCATTGTGCTGCAGCTGCCAAAAAAGCCAACACAGTACTAGGCTGTATTAACAGAGGGATAGAATTAAGATTACATGAAGTGTTAATACTACTTTATAATGCCCTGGTAAGGCCACACTTGGAATACTGCATCCAGTTTTGGTCACCACAATATAAAAAAGATGTTGAGACTCTAGAAAGAGTGCAGAGAACAGTAACAAAGATGATTAGGGGACTGGAGGCTAAAACATATAAGGAACGGTTGCTGGAAATGTCTAGTTTAATGAAGAGAAGGACAAGGGGTGACATGATAGCAATGTTCTATATCTCAGGGGTTGCCACAAAGAAGAGGGAGTCAAGCTATTCTCCAAAGCACCTGAAGGCAAGACAAGAAGCAATGGATGGAAATTAACCAAAGAGAGAAGCAACCTAGAACTAAGGAGAAATTTCCTGACAGGTAGAATAATTAATCAGTGGAACAACCTGCCTCCAGAAGCTATGAATGCTCCAACACCGGAAGTTTTTAAGACAGCCATCTGTCTGAAATGGTATAGGGTTTCCTGCCTGAGCAGGGGGTTGGACTAGATGACCTCTAAGGTCCCTTCCAACATTATTATTATTATTATTATTATTATTATTATTGTTATTATTATTATTATTATTATTATTATTATTATTATTATTATTATTCAGTGGGTCTCTCAAAAATTTACCCATTTGTTAAAGAGAGCATCTTGGCTACTTATGCTTTCCAGGATCTACATATTAAACAGTTTGTGTTTATATGCACATTGAAGAAAATTTAGTTACATGACAATGTAAGTGCAGTGATCAACTCTTGAGCTATCCCCAGGATCTCTCTATTTGCACTGAGAAGCTCATGCATGCATATTGATATTTGTAATATGAATAACTTTTCTTCAATATTTCTATAATCTATATTGGACTTTCTGTTTTAGCTGATACATTATAGCATATTGGCATTATTCTTAGCGTGTTTTGAAATGGAAGAAATGTAACTGTTTTCTCAATATCTATTTTAGGATAGGAGGTTACATATGGAACCATCCGAACATTGAATTCATTGTAAAGTTTCCAAGGGAAGAGCCTTAGAACTACATATGTGAAATGATGTTGTAATCTTTCAATGTATTGCTATCAGAAGTGTTAATTGCCACAATTTAGCAGCTATATTGTTCTGCATGTGCATGTTGGAGAGATTCTTACATGAATAACACACACACACACACACACACACAAACACACTTCATCTCTCTCCCCACAGCACTGCAGTGCATTGTGGTCTGTCAGGAGTGTATGCCAAGAATACTGGATCATTCAAGGTGTGAAGTTGTCATAACTGTCCAACTAAAGTATCAGGCACCTAAGAAAATATATATTTTGGATAGACAAAACTACTTGAAGGAAAACTTAAGAGCAAATGCTCTGTACTTGCATATCTGGAAAAGGCAGAGGGAAGTGACTTTAGAATAGCACTCTCTTAATGAGCAGGCAGAATGACAAAGAGAAGAAGCAGAGAAATTCTTTGTTTTATCTATATTTCACTTTTTTGTGGTCTATAGATTATGAGGTGCTGAAAGATAAGTGTTTGACCCATTTCCAATCATTCTGGAATTTAGCCTCTTTCCCCCTCTCAATAACTGGAGATGCTGACTTCTATGGAAACATTTAATCCTAAACAGCACTCTCTTTTTAATAACTTTTATTGACATTTATTATAACATAAAATACAATGAAATGAAAATAAACATTAAGATGGAGAAGAGTAGTGCAGGATTAAAAAAGGAGAAAAAGGTATTGACTTCCAAATCATTTCTATAAGTATACGTTGTTCAATCTAACTAAACTGTGTGTTTCCTTTTTTTTTTTTACTTCTAGCATAAAAACCAGAAGCAATTTCCCAATAGAAACAGGACCAAATAAAATAATTGTTTAAAACAAAGGAATAAAAAAAAAAGAATAACAGGCTAAAATAAGCTAAAAGAGCCTCTTTTAGTTACGTAGAGATAATAAATAAGGTATTTTAACAAGTGGAAGACCCCCTAAATAACACTAAAAGTCACAATCTAGCATACTATAGCTACAGATATTAGAATTAAATGGATTTCTGGCCCAATTAATAAGAGTTTTCCTTATATGTTTTAAAAATGTAAGAGTAGATTAGTCTCTTAAGTGTAGACCAGGAACAGATTCATAAAAAACATTTTACATTGGAGCTAAATACTTTTGAGAGCAAGCTGTACATAAAACATTTCAAGGTGAACAAGAATGCAAAATAAGAGCTAAGTGAGGTTTAACTTTTAGACCAGTGGTTCTCAACCTTCCTAATGCCGCGACCCTTTAATACAGTTCCTCATGCTGTGGTGACCCCCAACCATAAAATTATTTTCGTTGCTACTTCATAACTGTAATTTTGCTACTGTTATGAATCATAATGTAAATATCTGATATGCAGGGTGTATTTTCATTGTTACAAATTGAACATAATTAAAGCATAGTGATTAATCACAAAAACAATATAGCAATGCTCGCTGGAGAAGCTTACTCTTCCTTGCTCAAAAATGTTGGGAGGGAGGGAAAGGGAAGGAAGAAAGGAAGATTGAAGGGGAAAGGAAGGAGATGGAGAAGGAAGGAAATTGAAGGGGGAAGGAAGGAAGGAAGGAAGGAGAGAGATTGAAGGGGAAGGGATGGAGATGGAGAAAGGAGATTGAAGGGGGAAGGAAGGAAGGAGAGAGATTGAAGGGGAATGGATGGAGATGGAAGGAAGGAAGGAAGATTGAAGGGGAAAGGAAGGAGATGGAGAAGGAAGGAGATTGAAGGGGGAAGGAAGGAAGGAAGGAAGGAAGGAAGGAAGGAAGGAAGGAAGGAGAGATTGAAGGGGAAGGGAAGGAGATGGATGGATGGATGGATGGAAGGAAGGAAGGAAGGCAGGATTGATCTTTGGAGAGTCATGTTTTCCCAGATGGTGATGAACTGCAACTCCCAGCATTCCCCACTCTTCCACAGTGCTTTTTAGGGCTGCTGGGGATGGTAGTCCAGTAAGGTCTGGAGACACACACAGATGCCCTAGCAGGGATAATTGGCCGGGTAATTGCTGCGGCTTTACTTGGAGGCATTCTGCAGCTCCTGAAAATTACTTTAACCAATTTTCCCTGGTTCACCAAAGGCAAAAGTAATAAAACAAGCAATAGGTACCAGTAATAAAATAGCCCAAATTGTCCTTTCCAGCGCAGATGAAAAGAACCAGGGAAAGGGAAATTGTGTCTGCCTCTTTGACCAACGGGAGGAGAAGTGGTAGGAAAAGTGTGGCGTTTCAGCTTGGGCACACAGCCTTGCCCGCAGGTGCTGCCAAGGACACACAAGCAGCTCCGCACAATTGCCCGGGGAGGGGGGAGGCGCTGGCAGAGAGCCTGGCGGAGAGCCCAGCAGCGTCACCTCCGGGGCCTTGGAAACCGCACAGAGGATCCGTGTGCCTCGGAGCCGCTGGCTGCCCTCTCACACCCACCAGCCTGGAGCCCTCCATCCTCATCCTGGCACCGCTTGCCCTCTCCCAGCCGCCCCCCGGGACCTGCCCGCCCCTCCCACCTCCTAAGCGCCATCGCAGCAGCAGGGTCACGGGAGCCCCTTTCCACACCGTGCACCCTTTCACCGCCAAACCCTTCTCCGACTCGTTGCACGTGAGAGGGGAGTGGCCGGAGCACCAGCTTCCACTTGGAAGGCACCAGTTCTCATTTCCCGGCCCGGCCGGCTGGCCTCCGACGCACATGTGGGCATCGCCGCCACCTCGCCCTCTTCCCCGCCACCTGGCTGCTTCTGAGGCCCAGAGCCCGGCGAACCGGGAAGGAGCTGCTTCTGCCCGCCAGCCCAAGGGCCACGCTGGGCACCAGAGGGCCAAGGTGGCCTCCGACGGTGAGGGAGGTGGGCCGGGCAGTTCGGAGGAGGCTCCAGCATGGCACGGAGGGTGGCCGGGAACAGAGCACGGCCGGACAACCAGGAGGCATGGGGACCGGCTCGGCGCCACAGCTCAGCTCAGCCAGCAGCGGCAGCAGCGGCGGAGCAGCCCAGCAGCAGTGCCAGCAATGGCCCAGACCCATCTCGGCTCAGCCCAGCCACCCACGCAGCTGAGCCGGCTCAGGGCAGCGTCGGGGGTGCGCGCGATGGTGCTGTGGCAGCAGGAGCAGGTGCTGTTGGAGAAGGGTGCCCTGGAGGCAGAAGAGCCGGTGGAGGAGGAGGAGGGCGATGGAAGCGGCCGGATACAGGAGTGGTTTCTCGGTTCCTAAGACCATTGGAAATATGTGTTTTCCGATGGTCTTAGGCGACCCCTGTGAAAGTGTCATTCGACCCCCAAAAGGGTCACGAACCATAGGTTGAGAACCACTGTTTTAGATGGATGGTTGTGATCAATATTAGGAAATACTTTGGTTGAAAGAGGATGCAAATCTCCATAGACTAGACTGAAAAAGGTCTGAGTGTGGCTGCTTATAGAATGGAGAATTGCAAGTTATTGAGGAGGAAAACAATCCTGAATTGCTCCTAAATCAACACCAACCCTAAATTTTGTAGGCTGCTCCATGAAAAAAAAAGGGAATGGATGTTGTTATATCACTTCTTCCAAGCTAATGACACTGATAAATAGAATAAAATAAATTTAAGAAATTTTTCAGCAAACTGACATGATTGCAGTTTTTTGCTTTTTCTGTTCCTGTTGAGTAAATAAATCTGCTTTCAGTAAGCTTCCCAGGTTAGTTCTAAGATAAAACTCTTTCTTTTTATCTTATCAATTTCCAGCATGCCATTAATCTCCCATATGCAATGACATATGCAGCTTCAGTGCCTCTTTGTTGTTCCTTCCCTTAGAGCATAAATGCACTTCTGTTTGACTTGCTTAATGAGGCAGCTTTTAATATCTATATAATAAGGTTCTCAAGCAAAGGAGGACACTTTGAATTAAGCTGACTTGAATTATGATGAGTGTCAGGGCATGGTAGGCCTGGCTGTGGGGGCCCTTTGGCATGGTGAATTGTTGCGGGGTGCATAGGGCAGCTCCCCCCTCTCCCCTGTCTTGTGGCAGCATCCCCCCTGCCTCCCCACCTGCAGAGAACCAGTTGTTAACTTATTTGAATTCCACCACTGGTTAGCCACCCTCTAGGCAGGATGGTCAGCAGTCTAAGAAACAAATGAAATCAATTCTGCATGGAACCTTATTTTTAAACTTATTTTTTACTTAATTCTATTGCAGTCAATAGAATCAGTCAGGAGAACTGATATTCAAATATCCAAAACTGACAATTCAGGGTAATTTTAAAAAGTACATACAAACAAAAAAATTACATAATTACAGAAAGTTAATGATTGTTACATTATATGGTTAGATGATATAAAACAGAAAGGCCTTCCTTCTGATTGGACCTTTTGAAGTCTTCAGGTTTGTTTGTTATTGAAAAAAACTACCTAGTTCTATCCACTTCAGCTACCGGTAGAACACTTGAGCATTATAGGAAAACAGTAAGTAAAATTTAAACTTATTGCTGTACTGAGATCTGAGTATTATCAACTAACCTTTGTGGTACTTTTTCTGAAAATGTTAATACTATATTAAAATAGATATTGAACGCTGTATCCTGTTTTCAGTGCTATTACGGATAAAGTTTATTATTTTTTCTAACCATATGTTCTTTAAAATTGTAACTTTGTTTTATAATAATTATGGTATGAGTACCCATATTAATAGATTTTGCAGTTGTAGCTATTATTCAAAAACAAATTGTGTTTTACACAAGAGGGAGACATTCCAAATATCTCTTTGATTCTGGAGGGGCATTTTGCATTGCTTTCTTACATTTTTTTATTGATGTATTTTTATGTATTTATTAGATTTTTACACTGCCCATTTCACCTAAGAGATTCTGGGCAGTTTATAATAAAAACATAAAAAGAGGTATAAAAGCATAAATACAACGAAGTTAACACAGAGTTAAGAACACAGTTAAAATTGAGACATTGCAAGTTAAAACAGGTAGAGAAAGCACCCTCACATCACCATTCACCCCCAGGGTTGCCCAATACTACGGTACTCTACCTATGTCAATTGGCAAAGTCAGGCCTTAACACTCTTTCAGAAAGCTAGAAAAGTGGGGTTCACCTTGTTTCTAGGAATAAGATGTTCTAAAGATGTCTTTTGGGCACCAGACACTGGTTCCAAGGAGAGAAGTTTTTCTGCGGACTGGAGGGAGCATGGTTTTGCATGCTGCCTGAATCCCACAGATGGAGCTTTGTTTGTTTGTCAGCCCAGTTTCTGGCATGTTGTGGACCAAGGGTTGGGGACCCCTATTCTAAAGGGCAGGAGAGATGGCAGAGAAGGGTCTGTATATGGAGATATATTTTATTATTAATTTAATTTAATAAGATAAAATTAAGAAAAATAAAAAATATACATATTGTAGTAATATATATAAAGATATATAGATAAGTAGAATATAGGTTAATAATATTCCATTATTCAGAATTCTGCATATTTAATTAGCCAAGGGAGCAAAATACTGGATTCATGTTTGACACTACCCAGGGCAATGTGCAATGTTTGCTTATCTGCAAATAAATAACCAAGAATTAACATGGGCAGCAGAGAGAAGCAGCACTAGCCATTATTACTGCAGAAACACATTTTTTAAAGTTTTGATAAACAGTAGGGGGAAAAAAGTGTGGAAAAAGTTGACCAACTTCAGTGCTATCTAAGGAAGATACTGCCCTCTCAGAATATAGATACTGGAAATTGAAAATACAAAGACATGCTTCAGTGTTTGAATTTATGAGTAACAATTTTTATTTTTCCAATCTAATGAAATGTTGGGAAGAAATTATGCAAGGGGCTTGGAACTGTGTCCCTCTGTCCATCAGCAGGATAACTCTACAAAAGTAGCACAACAGAGTACCAGATGTGGTACAGCAGAAAAACTTGTAAAATAAAATTTGAGTTCTAAAATGGAGCTGGAAGGTGTGTATGATTCACATACACCTACATACAGAGAGACAAACATGAGGGGGAGAAGTCCCCTATATATCCCTACTGTATGTGCGAAGCAATAAGTCCCGCCTCTCTTCTGTCACAGGACCCAGAGCTGAGCTGCTATTAAGGAGCTGGATGAATTCCAGAACTTCATACTTCCCTACATTATTCTTCTTTCCAATCCAAAGGATTTTTGGGAAAAATATGTTAAAGGGGTGGACAAAATTGAACAGGATCAAATTTGGAATGATAGAGGAGGTGTAGGAAAAAAAGTTCTTATATTTTAAAAAATCAGATACAGATGTATGCCCTCAGTTTACAGCCAGTCACAATGTCATTTACACTTTGATGTGAGACCCTGCAGTCACACTGAGGTGAGGATGCTATGCCCCATTTATACAGAGAGTCCTGGCAGATGCAGTGTGAGGTGCAAATCCTCTTCAGGATTGTCCACTCCTTTCTTAAAAGTCTCCAGTGTTGGAGCACCCACAACTCCTGAAGGCAAGCTATTCCACTGGTTTATTGTTTTCACTGATTGCTTTTCTCCTTGATTAGTTTCCATCCACTGCTTCTTATCATGCCTTCTGGTGCTTTGCAAAAATGTTGACCCCTGTTCTTTGTGGCAGCTCCTCAAATATTGGAACTGTCATGTCACCCTTAGTTCTTTTCACTAAACTAGACACACTCAATCCCTGCAACATTTCTTCATGTTTTAGCCTTTAGGCCCCCCCAATCACCTTTGTTGCTTTTTGCATCTTTCCAGAGTCTCTTACTAGTGGTTTGCTATGTGGCTCAGAACAGGAAGCCAGCAAGTTGGAGAGATTTTAAAACATCCATTTATAATTCTCAGGGGAACACTGAGTCTGGCATGTTTTACTACCACGTTTCCCTGAAAATAGGACCTATCCTGAAAATATGCCCTAGCCTGATTTTTACCCATGCACCTAATATAAGCTCTACCCAAAAATAAGCCCTAGTTAAGACCCCACCCATTCTGACCTACTGTCTGGTTGCTTGCTGCCGCAATGGGGCAGGAGAACACGTATCACACTGGTGTGCCACAAAGTGAGGCGAGGCAGGTAGGGGGACTGGAGCTGCCCGAAGTGCCCTGCACCCATTCACCAGGCCACCCACACCCACCACCTCCTTATTTCACCTTATGGTGGGACAGAATTGGCAGGTGGCCGTGCAAACTCCTGCCCCACCTCATCTTGTGGTGGTGGCATCGACTCCCTTCTGTGCTACTTCAGTTCCCTCCTGGCTGCCCCAAGCAGACAAATCATCAGGAGAGTCCCAGAGAAGAAGGGGCTCCCTGGATGCCCCCAGATCCCCAAAGCAGCATCCTGTTTACTACAACCTGCACTCCTGGGAAAGACAGGCACTCACTTTCCTGTGAAGTCCCTGACGGTCTCTTCTGTGCCCCCTCTCAATGGTGCCAGCAGCAGCAGAAATACCAGCATCCCCTCTCCTCTGCCACCCCTCACAGACTGCCCCCCAAGCACCATCTGTTCCTAGTCCGGGTACCAAGGTGGCAGTGGCAGAGCACTCCACTCATCACCTGCCCTGCCCTGTTATGACTGCAACCTGGACAATGGAAGGTGGAGCTTGGGCAGCTACAATGGACCAGGCCTGGAGATGAGTGGAATGCTCTGCTGCCATTTCCACTTCAGAGTGATTAGTTCCATTCCCAAGTGCCCCATCTGCAAGCAGATGAAGCTTCCAGTCTCCATCATTCCTCCATTTGGAGCAAAAAGTGTTTGGGCGCCTATAGGGTGTTTGGAAATGGAGTGCTCCATTTTCAAGCACCCCCATAGGCATCCAGACTTTTTCTGCCTGGGAGGGAGAAATGACAGAGACTGGAAGCTTCATTTGCTTACAAAAGAAAAGAGTATAGCAGGTGGAAGGAGGCGTCAGGGGAGGCTTGCACTACCCAGTCCTTCGGCTTCCCCTGCTTGTCTGTGCTGCTCTCCTCCTTGCCTGAAGGCATGTACTGCCAGCACTGCCCTCGCCTCCTGAGCATCTGCCCTAGGAAGCAGATGGAATGGTGTGGGTGGGCAGCCGCGAAATAAGACATCCCCCAAAATAAGCCCAAATGGGTCATTTGGTAAAAAATAAAAAATAAAAAAAATAAGACCCAGTCTTATTTTGGGGGAAACACGGTAATATGACAGCCATTAAGCAATACAGAAGTACAGTATTCTGCTGTGGAGTAGACCAACTCTAGTTCTGATATCTGAGGGTGGCAGCTGAAACTCCCCATTTAGTTCCACATAATTTCTGGAGTATCTTGTTCCTAGTAGAACAAGAGTACAACATAGAAGGGAAACTCATCAAATTTGCAGATGACACTAAACTGGCAGGAATAGCCAACACCCCAGAAGACAAACTCAGGATCTAAAAAGATCTTGACAAACTTGAACAATGGGCTCTATCCATGAAATGAATTTTAACGTGGAGAAAAGCAAAAATTTACATTTAGGCAGAAAAAACCAAAGTTTTAAGTACAGATTAGGGGAAACCTGGCTCAAAAACAATAACTGTGAGGGGGACCTTGGAGTCCTAGTGGACGATCACTTGACTATGAGCCAGCAGTGTGCAGCAACAGCCAAAAAAGCTAATACAAACCTGGATTGTATAAACAGAGGCATAGAATCAAGATCACGTGAAGTATTAGTACCGCTTTATGAAACCTTAGTAAGACCAGACCTGGAATACTGCAACCAATTTTAGTTATCATACTACAAAAAAGATGTTGAGACCTTGGAATAAGTTCAGAGAAGAGCAACTAAAATGATCAAAGGCCTGGAGACTAAAACATATGAAGAACAGCTGCAGGACTTGGGTTTGACTAGTCTAAAGAAAAGAAGAAACGGGGGTGACATGATAGCAGTGTTCCAATATCTCAGGGGTTACCACAAAGAAGAGGGCATCAGAGGGAAGGACTAGAAACAATGGTTGGAAACTAATTAAAGAAAGAAGCAATCTGGAATTAAGGAAAAACTTTCTAAGAGTGAGGACAATTAACCAGTGGAACAACTTGCCTCCAGAAATCGTGGGCACTCCATCACTGGAGGTTTTTAAGAAGAAACTGGACAGCCACTAGTCTGAAATGGTATAGGTTCTCCTGCTTGAGCAGGGGGCTGGACTAGAAGACCTCCAAGGTCCCTTCCAGATCTGATCTGTTCTATTCTGTTCTATTCTATTCTATTCTATTCTATTATTGATTTTTGCCACTGTATTATCTAAGTTTCTTGTAGGATAGAGTCAGTCCAATGTTATTCCAAGGTACCTTGGATGGGGATCATAGTGAAGTAAGTTGTTGTTTAAATAAACCTTCAGTACTTCATATGCTAGTTAGCTGTTAAGGTGAAAGCACATAGTTACTATTTTGCTGGCGCTAGGAGTGAGTCTCCAGGTAGTGAAGAATTTTAAGATTTTAAGATCTTTGGATGTGAGTCTCTCAGCAGAGCTGTGAAGCTAGTTCACCTCCTCATGGTGCATCCTGGAGAGCATGACAGTATGAACTAAACAAACTAGCAACTGCTCACAGCCAGACTAGTCTGTAGACTTTCCTGGCTTTCAAAATACAAGGCAACAAAAGCCCCTGCATCCAATTAGATGGTGACAAGATCCAAAAGGTTACTGGCCATTAACTGCATTTAAAATCTCTTAACGGTAGCAGCCAATGAGGGAAGCACAAGGAAGTGACTCAGATACCTTCTGGCCCAGTAGGGCTGGCTGGGGAGTGCTGTCTGTTACGCGGGTGCAGTATGCTCCCTTGGTTATCTTTATCCCAGCAAAATGGTAGGCAATTTCACAGATCAGCCAAGAAAAAGGAGTCTCCTGAGAATTGTGAAAATGACATATAATAAGCCTATATTATATGTGAAAATTAGAAGGACAAGGAAGTGACCCGAATCCCTGCTGGCTAGGTAGGGCTGATGAGGGAGCAAAGAGGTAATGTTCTTTGTCCCTGGAGAGTCCTTGAAGACATACCAGAATGGGGACAGGGGCTGTAGTTTTCCTTGTGGTCTACTGTTCCTTTTGTTCTCCCTCACCCAGCAAAGTGGCAGGCAGAGCAACAAGCAGGAGGAGAAGGAGGGGGTTTCACTAGGTCTCTCCTGAGAGTCATGAGATCAGGAGACATGATGCAAGCCTATATTATATGTGGAAATGACCCACCAGATTATGAGTTATCTAGTTATGAACTAAACTCTGGACAATTACTGGATATGTTGGTCTTAAAAACAAAACTGAGCATAAGCAACTGATAAAATGGTTTTCTTCATTACAAGTGGAATCCGATTGCCATAACAATTTTAATTTGCTAGGATCAGCTACATCATCAATTGTGCCAGTTGCCATGTGCTTAGCTTCTGCATTACTGTCAGAAGGAATCCAAGAGAGAGAGCAAAATGGGGAAAAAAAGAAACTGATTTTATGTCTAAGCAATGCTTATTAACAGCCCAGATTGTGATATCATTTTTTGAATATTTGGCAATTAAAGAAAGCATTGAATCCTTGAAACAATCTTTTATAGTCTTTATTCAAACTTATTCAAACTAAGAATTTATAGTGACACAAAATTCTGGCAATAGTAATAAGAATGAAAAAGGAGGTCAAAGGGAAAATTTGGAAATAATCCTTAAAATAAATACACCCAAACAAAAAGAAGGATATTGTATCAACTATGCTCTTAAAAGAGAGTTCCCTAGATAAGGAGATCTAGATAACAGTTTAAAAAACTCCCAGCAAACAAATCATTAGAAAAATAACTTATTTACTCGTTCGAGAATCTACAGGAATAAATTATGAAGAGATTGGAAACATGGTGGAGCAGCACATGTAAGAACTGCATCATTAATTGACTTTACATTTCCTGCCCTCATGATGACTGCAGCAAAAATCTTTGATATACTGAACACCTCATTAAGATAGAGGATAACAATCAGAATAATAGAATTGGAAGGGACCTTGAAGGTCTTCTAGTAAGAGACTCTGTACTATTCTGGACAAACAGCTGTCCAATCCCTTCTTAAAAACTTCAGTGATGGAGCACCCACAGCTTCCAAGGCAAGCCGTTGCACTGATTAATTGTTCTCACTATCAGGAAATTTCTCCTTAGTTCTAGGTTGCTTTTCTCCTTGATTAGTTTCCATCCATTGTCCAGCCTTCTGGTACTTTGGAAAATAGGTTGAGCCTCTCTAAGCTCTCTCTAAGTCTGTTAAAATCAGATCTTTTAAAGTTTAGGCTGTCAGCAACCTCCATGTGGTTTTTTTTTTTTTGTATTCCTATGGCCAAATCATCAGCATATCCAATTTTGCATCCCCTTGTTGCCAGCATTTCTGATATGTATAAGTTGAATAATGTAGGTGCCATTATAGAGCCTTGTGGGAAGCATTGTTTAATCTTCTAACCTTACTTATGTTATCCCCATTATATCTGAAAGGACCTATCACTCAGCATGTTATTAAGTAACTGACAGACATTTTTACAGGGGATAATATGGCATCCTTCCAAACTGTGTCATATGCCACAGTTAGGTCTGTGAACATGGCTGTGGTTTTGAGGACTTGTTGGAAACCTGCTTCAATATAACCTACACAGCTCCAGTCTTGTAAGAAGCTGGCTTGTTCCATAGGCAGATGTTCATCTATTGTGAGACCTATCCAGTTTATAATTAATCTTTTCAGGAATTTATAGCAGGTGCTCAAAATGGCGATTGAGTGATAATTTTCAACACTGTCTTTTGGTTTGCCAGGTTTTAGAAGTAATATTTTAGCTTTTTTTTAATTCTAGTAGGAGGCAGCTGTTGGAAACTACATCAAAGAGGAATTTACCAATCCAATTCTGTATTGCCTCCCAGAGTTTATCAGGAATTCTGAATGAATGCCATTGAAGCCTGATGCTTTACCACATTTCAAATTGCCGATGGCAGTGTCATTACTTTATAGAGCAGCCTTTGGCCTGATAATCAAAAAGCTGAAAATGCTTTCTTTTTCTTTTTTTTAAACAATTTTTATGAGTTTTCCATTTTACACCAACAAGGCTTAAGAACCAATGTGGAGATATGGTTATCAATTAAAAACAATAAGATTATAAATATACAGCTCACACAATATTCCTTGAAATTCTCCTCTCTCTCTATTTAGGATATTATAATCAAATTAATACATTTCTAAAAACAAATTCATACATTTTTACTCATGTTAATGAATAAAAAATTTTCAACAACTCATCTATCCCATAAAATCCTAATTTACGGACTTCTGGTGGCTCCGCAGGCATCGCCACAGCCTCCTTTGGAGGCTCCGTTCCCTGGGTTTTGTTAAGCTGCAAAACAGCGAACATCAGCTGTTTTTTGCGGTGAAAAATCCCCCCTTCGGGCGAAGAAGGGGTGAAGAGCATCGGGTGCGGGTTGAGCTCCTCCAAAAAACCCCTGAAAAAGTTTTCAGGGGGAAAGAGTGAGAGCTCCCCAGGCGCCTGAAGACGCTCCTGCCCAGGGATGCTTCTGTCTTCAGACAGAAACAGACACCGCGACCATTCCTGCTTAAACAGATACTTAAGAGAGATCTACATGCAGGCGGAATGAATACAGGAGTTTCATATTGCAAGTAATTTTTTACATTTTATTTTTGATTACAATTATTTTTACAATCCACATAATAGTATTCAAGATGGCGGTTCTTCAGGTATGCCGAAATCATGGCCATCTCCACAAATGAAACGTTTTTGATGGACTGGAAGAAATGGATTGACTATATGCAAAAGAAATATCAGTTGAAAGAGTTAGATTTGATATATAGTTAAATAGTTTAATATAGTAGTTTAGTGGGGTTTCTTGTGTTTTTACCCTGTATTCATTCTGGGAAGCCTGGGGGGGAGGGGGGAGGGAGATAATATACATTACTTTATGTTTCTCAACTGTAGTTGGGGGCTTAGGGATTAGATAACTTTTGTAGGATGCTCGGTAGAATTTTAGTTAGCGTTTTGGATGGTGAGGAGGAGGAGCGAAAATACAAGAGGAGTGGGCTGGTGGAGGGTGTTGTGGAGGGGGGTTCCGAGCAGCTCTTTGTATTGTCTATTTTTATTATGTAATTTGTTTGTTTTCAGTTGAGTTAATAGGTTACTATGTTATAATTGTTAAAAGTTTTTAAAAAATTTAATAAAAAATTATTAAAAAAAAAAAAGATGGCGATCACTTTCACTGTAAAAGGAAAGTGACGGGAAAGTGAAAGTGATTTTTTTTTCTTCTTAGAACAAAGCCAGAGCGATTGTTTTAATTATTTTGATTTGTAAGAAGATAATCTACTGGCCAAAAGCTAATTGTTGACTATTTGGAGATGAGATGACTGGTTTTTAAACTTTTTTTTTTTTAGAGAAAGATAATTTGATCTAGTTGAATATTTTTTAAAATGGAGTCGAACTCATACTTAAATTGTAAACCTATTTTGGATTGCATTTGTGAAGCTAAAGAAGATATACGTGCTATAATGAAAGAGTTTAAAGAAGATATACATGCTATAATGAAAGAGTTTACTACAGATTTAATGGCTAGAATTTCTCTTTTAAACTGCAAAATTGATTCACAACCGTTTGCTGATTACTCTATAAAAGAAACTACACAAGAAGAGGAGGAGTCAATTGACCAACAAATACAGCTGATGGAAAATCCAGAAAAGGAAGTGACAACACTGAAAATGACTTTCTATATAAATCAGAAGAAATTTGAAGAGGATTTAACTGAGAATAAAGAGAAACTGATTTTGCCTGACAAGCAGTTCACCTATGGTTTTGAGGACCAGGAAAAGCAAAGACTGAGATTTGAAATGTTCCAGCAATGAAATTTTATGGTTAAGAGAAATAGAGGACTAATGCAAAGGCCAAGATGGTTTATATCGACTCAAATGATATTGCAAGCAACAAAGAGAGACTTATTAGTTGGAAGGGAAGCTCTGTTATGGAAACCTACTTGGCAGAAGAAGAAGCCCAGAATACGACTGAAAAGAAGTGAAATTTAAAATTTTATGTAATGAATTAAAGGCAAAGAATTATGGACTGACTTAAGGACTAAGTTTATGAGCAAGAGACATGAGAGGGTGATTAATGGAAGATATATATTAAATTGATTAAGAATGTATTTTTTGAATTGATGGGTTTATTGACATGAAAATTATTTTTAATAAGATGATTTGTTTGTTTGATGTCCAATGGATTGAACTGAAAATGGGTTTATCGATATGAAAATTATTATTTTTAACAAGATGATTTGTTTGTTTGATGTCCAATGAATTGAAATGATTTAAGGTTTGATATTAGATTGATTGATTGATTGATGGATTAGATATGTATAGGATAGATTAATATTTTATTCTAAATAAGGGATATTTGTATAAGAAGATATAAATAAGTTCTATGATAAAATTAAGGAATTAGAATACTTGAACTGAAAAGGTTGA
Source organism: Bothrops alternatus (assembly GCA_034064705.1). Taxonomy (NCBI): domain Eukaryota; kingdom Metazoa; phylum Chordata; class Lepidosauria; order Squamata; family Viperidae; genus Bothrops; species Bothrops alternatus. The sequence continues at coordinate 11,134,822 of JARGCV010000103.1, read as the reverse complement.
ATAAATTTAGGTTAGAATCGGATTAAAGAGATTGTTTTTAGCATATAGTTTAAAAAAAACATTTTTTAGGACTATATAATAACTTTGTTTGACGTACTGGGTTTTCTTTGTTTTACCCTGTATTCATTTTGGGAAGTCCGGGGAGGGGGTTAGGATAGGGGAAATTTTTTTTCTTTTTTTGTTTTTTAAATTTTAAATTATAAAATTAATTAAATATTTTGGAATAAGGTATGTTATCTAAGGGATTAAGAGAGGGAATACTAGATGTATTGATTGAAATATGTACAAATGTATTGGTTTTGGATATTTGTTTACTCTAATACCACGGTGTGCCTTGAGCTTTTTTTTCTGTAAAAATTAAGAAACCAATAAAATTTATTTTAAAAAAAATCCTAATTTACGTTTTAGTTTAGACTTAAACTGACACACTCTCTCTGTTTAGGCTATTATATTCAAATTAGTACATTTCTAAAACAAATTCATTCATTAATATATCACTACATATAGATTACATTAATCAATAAAAAATTTCAATAGCTCATTATCTATCCCATAATATCCTGTTTTACGCTTTATAAATTTTTCAAACATTTAAACTTAAACTAACATATTTATTTACTATTCAGGTACCCCAAGTTTCTCTTATTTAAACATTATTTCCATAACTAAATTCTTACATCTCTCAACTATATTCTATTTTTATTCAATAATTCTCCAGTTATTAATTCCAACACTTCCATTATTTCAATCTTTTTCTCATTATACCATCCCTAATATTAAAAACACATAAAGAAAATACTAAGAAAGAAAAAGAAAAAATAGCACGAAGGGAAAGAGATATAGCTAAACCAAGGAGACAAAACAGAGGAAGCAAAAAGAAAGGAAAGGAAAAAAGGAGAGGAAAAAAAAATAATCTATCATTCCAAGAAACATATTCTTACTATATTTCAATATTAAATTCTAAACCTTTTCATAATGACCTCCCTTTTGACAAAATCCACATCAAAATCAATCCAAGTAGCTATAAATCTTTACCACCCATCACTGTAATCTTAAATTCAATATTTATATCTCATATCTTATGAAAATGGGTTTCCATAATAGAGCCTCTAGTTCCTCAAACAGATCTCCCATTATCTCTTGCCATAACATGTACACCAAATGTGAGTCTCCCATTATCCATTTTATTAAGCTGATATAAGAGTTGTAACTGTTCTCAATAACTCATAGCTGAACGTCGTTTCCCATCTTTTTAAAAATTGCATAAAGTTTAATTGGCATCATTTTCTTAGTAGATTGTAAATAAGATAATGTATAGTCCTCTTTGATCAAGTATTCCTCTTCTTCTGTTAGTTTTTTCTCTGTCAAAAAATCAGATGATGTCTGCAAGTCAGCTTGTCCTTCTGGGGTAAAATCTTCCATTTCCTTGTTATAAATCATTTGCTCATTAGCATCAAGAATTTTTTACAATATAGATTGATAATCCGAATGTAAATTTGATTCTTCCATCTCAGTGGGCTGAAGGCAAGGTTGAAAAGAAATCTCTTGGGTATACACCCCCTCTGCTGTTCCTTGGCTTTCAAAGTGCTTACTTACATTTTGTGCTTTAATTTGTCATTGAAGTGAAATCTCTTTTGTGTAAGCAACTATCATCTCAGTGTTTTCCAGGATTTTATCCAATATATACTTATAAGTGAGATTTAGACAAGTTTCTTCCATTTCTATCATATTTAAAGCCATTGTCCTTTTGAGGGAGACTATATTCAAAAGAAATCAGTCAATATCTGCCCCACCCAACTATATGGCTTCTTTATCTTTTTCCTTTATAATAATTTGAAAGCGAAAGTCAGACTCCAAAAGAAAAAAAATAACAATTGCAATAAGTAGTTTCACCAGAAGATATTCCCCCACAAATAATCAAAGTTATTCAAATATTCAGTTTTTCAAGACTGAAGGAACTTTTATTAAAAGTAGTTGATAGCAGGCATAATAGACGGGATCCGAGGGATCCCTTTACAGGTTGATACTTTAAAGTGTCCCCAAGCAAACCTCACCCCACAGTTCATCCGGACAGTTCAAACAGGTCAATCCCTAGGTGTTAAGTCCATCATGAGAAAGGGGAGATAATATCGGTCCGGGTCCGGTCATAGCGCGCTGTTCAAGCAGCTCCTTGCACCTCCTTTTGAGACTGGAGAAATAAGCCAGGCCCTGGAGGTTGTATTTCTTTCTCACCCCCTTTTCCTACCTGACAGGTTAGGAAGAAGAAAGTTCAGAGAGAGATACAGTGCAGGAAGCAAATTGTTACATTGTAGTGGGCAGCAGACACAGAAGCAATAAACAAAGCAAACAATTACATTGTAGCAAATAGAGGAAGGGAAAGCAATAACCCCGCAGGCACATCCCCCCTCCCCCTTGGGACTATGGCAGAACCCAGGGGAAGGTGGGATTTGTTTTTAGGTCAGAGGGGATAGATAGAAATGAAATAGGAATGGGTTTTGACAGTGTCCTTTCATTCTAGGAGCTTTGGAGACAGATGAAACTTGAGAAGTTATTTGGTCAGGAGTTACATTGGATGCTTGTCATGCAGATTGTCTAAGTCCACCCATTTTCCTTGATAGGCTCCAAGATTTCCTGCTGGATTTGCTGAAATTTAGTGATTCTGTGTATTGTTCCCATTTTTTACATCAAGCTGCATCCAATGTATAACAGATCATTAGTGATCTCTGGATCACCACTCTGTAGAAAGGTTTGGTAGAATCCTTCAATCTCTTCATTCCATTCTGGGATGTCTTCTCTTCTAAATCCTTGAGGTATATGTCTTATTGCCTTCATGAATCTATGATAGTGCTGACTACTTGATGGTATCCACTCTATAATTTTATCAAGCTTTTCAACAAATTTGGGCCTATTGGATTTCTGAAAGTTCCATCTGAGTCTAGGGGTAGATCAAATTGGGGGAAATTGGATTCCAACTTGCAAGATAGGATGGCGTTGGCTGTGCAGGAATATATCTACTACTTTCCTTTTATAGAGACTGGCTGTGAGTTTGGTCCTTCTCTGATGAAGCATATATCTTTCCTTTCTATCTATCTTCTCTAATATAAAACCAATTCTTACCCTCTCCTGGATCCTGCCATACTCCTAAGGGGGAGAGGGGTATGCATGCGGGTTTTATTACTTTCACTTCCTTTATTCACTACAAAGTAACCTTTTGTTTATTCGCTTTTGGATCTTCGCTTTTGTAACCATTTGCCTTTCATCCTATGCCCCCCCTGAACTTCTCCTCCTTACCGGCCAGCTAGGAAAAGGTGTGTGTGTGAAAAGATGCAGGGATCTGGTTTATTTATCCATCATGAAAATAAGGTGTGAGGAGCTGTTGAATGATCGTGCCCAGTGGAGCTGGATTGATGTTATCTTTCCTGGATTTAACACCTAGAAATCTGCCGGTCTGAATTGCCCAGAAGAACTGCAGGGTGGGGGTTGTTTAGGGACATTTTAAAACATTGATTTGTAAGGAAATCCCTCAGATTCTGTCTATGATGCCTGCTATCAATTTCTCTTAATAAAAGTTCCTGTTGGAAGAAACCGTTTCCAAGAGTTCTGCTTTCTTAAGATGTGGATTGAAGTGGTTCCTCACACATGCCCTTGTCTTTAGTGTTGAAAATCAGTTGGACTTTGTTTCCTGTAGCCCCGTTGGACAATTGTTCACCATTATCATCAGTGGAATAATATTTCCAATTAATGTGATGGCTATTGAAGCCACTGCATGGATAGTTAGGTGAGGTTTGTTTAGGACATGCTGTGGCCATGCTGTCAGAGGTGGTTTATAGATGTTCACTATGTAAGATTGCCTAGTTTGGAAACTATTTCATGTATATTGTTGTTTGTAGAGGCAGACAAATAAGGAGGTATTCTCTACATTCTTTCTAACCTATGTAGCTGTCAGACCCTCAATACATTTAATTCATTTCACTTAATTTGTGCATTCCATTTTCAGGTATTGCCATTCTGTTAGGAGGGGGGAGGTTTGCTCTGTGGGAAGGGGGGAGTTTCTGTGGGCTTGGAGATGTATTTCCTTTGCTTTGTTCTATATTCTTTGAAGTGACTTTCTTTGGTTGTAAAAGGTGGGAGGAATGTGCTTGCAGCCATCTGCCTTATCTCCATTTGGATGAGACAGGACTGAAACCTTGAGAACTGTATTTTATCACTCCAGTTCCCATAACAAGTTCACACCTATGGATTGGTTAAAATCAAGCCAGATGTTTGGACACTGGGGAGGGGTTTGAAAGGGCAGTTTTAATGTGACATTTTGTGCAGGAAAAATTTAGATCTTGCCTTGCTTTACTGCTATCACTAACTCTCAATAAAAGTTCCTGTTGAAACAATGCCAATTTCAAGAGTTCTGCTTTCTTGGGAGCACTAGTTGAGGCAGGTCCTTACAGTAGCCATGCCATAGCATGGTGGTAGGAAGTAGGTCATGGACATGAATTGTACCTCTTCTGAGTTGCTGTTCTTCATTTTCTATGTGTGTTTCTTGGAGGATGCCCATGTCTATGTTATTGTCCAATAAAAATTTGGAAACATATTGGCTCTTGGATCTGCTGAGCCCCTCAACATTGATTTGGAAGATTCGAATAATATTCTTCAGCTCTCTTGTTATTTGGTTCTGGAAAGGTCCAGGTTTTTTGTGTGTATGTTTGTTTTCATTCCCCTGTATTTTGAGAGTCAGAAAAGTCTACAGTCTTGCTGCCAGCAGTTGCTAATTCATTTACTTTATGCTATTGCACTACCCAGGGTACACTACAAGGAGATGAACTTATAATAACATTATAATCTAATATTCTCAGCAGAGAAGACAAATTTGTTACAAGCAACAACACAGACAAATACATTTTATATAATTTATTCTACTTTAATATAGCTGTTACAACCAGCTCTTACATCGGTTATTTCTGTAAAACATAGAAAACAGGTTTTCTGTTTACAAAATTATTTTGACTCAGATTGTCTCAGAGCTAAAAGACCATACATCCCCCCCTCATAATCCCATGCTACTTTGTAGGACTGATATAGCTCAGTTTCTCAACCATCACTCTGCTTTTGAAAACTCTTTAAGAGTGTCCTTCTATATGTATTGTGAAGATAATTTTTTAAAAATGTTTAGAAATGTTCTCCACTCTCCCCTCCAAAACAATTATGAGAAGAACAGTGGTTGACTGCAAACAGATGTCAAAAAGACTTACTGTCCGGTCCCATTTGTGTCCTGCCATTCTGTTGGAGGGGAGGGGGAAATGTTGGCATATTTGGCATACTTTCACTTTGCTGTAACACTTGGGAATTAGGGAGGAGGATTGTCTTTGGAGACGCTCCCTCCCAGTTGGTTCCAGCTTGGTTCCAAGGCCATTGTGCCCTGAGAGTGACCTGTTATCTGCTTAGTACCTCAGCATTCTCAAAACATCTTCACAACATCATATTGCAACCACTTTTTCTCAATAAAAGTTCTTTTGATTCAACCACATGAATTCAAAAGTCTTACTTCCCTGAGGGACCAACTGGAATGGGTCTTTACACCTACAGTTCTATAAGAAATAATTCTAATTCTCTCCAATATTTTCTCTTCCCTCCTCCCCAAAATTCTTAAAACAGTGTGAATCTGGACAATAGATGGATAATGAATAAAAGGAGCTAACAACCAAAATTCAAATGAGTGTCTTAGACTTTAAGAGAGCTAATTTAAACAAATTTAGGAAGGATTTCCTGGATGGAAATCTTAAAGGGAAAAACAACTCAAGAAGCTTGGGAAACTCTGAAAAACAAGATTATAAAAGCCCAGTCCAGCATAGTTCCACTGAGAAAAAAAAAAGGAAGAGACACTAGACAAAACTAGCATGGTTACATAAAAAAATATCTCCGATCAAATAATAATAAAAAAGACACGTATAAAAATTGGAAAAAGGGACCTGGTGCCATTGGCAAATTTGATGATTTCCCCTTCTAATCTCTTGCTAAGAACTTTTATGAAGATGTCGACAAATATTGGGCACAAGACTGAACCCTACTGTATGCATCCCTCCATGGAGATATAGTTCCATTAAGGACTGCACACTGGGTGTGGTTGGTCAGCCAATTGTAAATCCATCTGGTGGTGGTACTGTCTATCCTTCTTTTTTCTACCTTTTCAAGAAGTAGGCTGTGGTCTACTTTGTCAAATGTTTTACTGATGTCCAAGTATACAATGTCCACAGCATTTTGATGGTGCACTAATTTAGTCACTTTATCAAAGAAGGATATATGTTTGTCTGTTTTTAACAAACTAAATGCTGACTTCTAGTAATCAACTTGCTCACAAATCCTTTGCTTATTTTTTCTAGGATTTTCCTAGGTGTTGATGTCAAGCTGATTAGCCTATCATTTCCTGGATCCATATTTCCCCTTTTTGTAGATTGGTATCATATCAATTCTTTTCCAATCTTCTGGTATTCCCTTGTGCTACAGGAACTTTGAAAGATTACATTCAGTATGTCTGAAATTATGTTTGTCAGCTCCTTCAGAACCCTGGGATGCAAACTATTTGGTCCAGGTGATGTGTACTAGTATTGGTTATTATTTGCTTGCTTTTTTTGTGTATCGGGTTTATCTCCATCGATGCTGTTTTTGATAGGTTGGACTGTTTCTTCCTTTTGCATAAAAACAGATACAAAGAAGGAATTAAGCAGTACTGCTTTCACCTTGCTACCTGTCACCTTCTTGTCATCTGCTTCCATTATGGACCTATTGTTTCCTTGACTTTCTTCTTGTTTTTTATCTGTTGAAAGAAACTTTTTAAAAATTATTTTTGTCATTGTCAGTCTTAGCTCAATCTGGGCCTTAGCTTTCATAATTCTCTCCTTGCAGTTTCCTTTGTTGCTATTTTCTGCATTTCTTCTAGAGTTTCAATATATTTTTTGTACCGTGGTGACTAAAACTGGATGTAGTGTTCCAATTGTAGTCTCATCAGTGCAATACAAAGCACTAACATTTCATGTGATTTTAATATTATTCCTCTATTGATATAGCTCAGGACTGCATTGGTTTTTTTGACAGCTGCAGCACAGTGCTGGCTCATATTTAAGTGTTTGAAATATTCTAGTGCAGTGCATTCCTAGAAAGGCTGCTGATTACTGACCACTGAGATTGTTTTTATAGGATAACAGTAATACTCCTCCAACTTTATTTATTTATTTATTTATTCAGATTTGTATGCCGCTCCTCTCCAAAGACTCGGAGCGGCTCACAACATATACGGTATATATATAAACAATTGCAACAAATCCGAACAACAT